>JANZXP010000194.1:14464146-14491481 GCA_027576715.1 Erythroxylum flavicans | reverse complement strand
CCCGGGATCAACACTTATTTATTTATTTTTAATGATTTATCTCAATTTATGTACGGAGGTAAATTAAATAAATTTGTCCGTTTTAAGTGATCCTGTTCGTCTAAGTATGCCCTGGTGGGGAATCCCTCCCCCGCGAGCCTCAGGTCCGGATGTCACGCAGGATGTCTGGCCCGTGGGACCCGCCCGGGGAGGGGTTCCAGCACTTAGAGCTCTATTTTTATCATTAAAAGATGTATTGAATGATTGACTTTATTGCTTACTATTTATCTCCACATGAAATGAGATATGATGTTATTTTTGGATAGGCATTTCCTAGATGTAAAGGTAGCCTCCATTTAGAAAGAAATTTGTGTTAAATGCTAGAAAAATCAAGAGTCTTTATATGAATAATGTGAACGCTTCAAAAAGTTATATGCTAGTTTCCACTATCATCGAATCAATGAATACTATTTATTCACTACTTGTATGAGAAAATTTTGCATGCCAATAAGAGTATGATTGATGTTGCTAGTGAAGGTGCATTGTTGGATAAAACTCCAAAGGTTGCTAGGAACTTGATTGCATGTTAGCATTTCACTCTTAGCAATTTGGCACTAGACTTAACAAAATACCTAAACACATCGATGAGGTAATATTTTCTTCCCTTGAATAGTATATCTTGAATCTAGCCTTTCTTATTCTTAGAGCTATAGGTAATATGCATATAATGAAAAATTATAGGATTTGTTCAATGACGGGGCATTTAACAAATATATGGATGACATTTCAAGAGGAGCCTATGAAGTAAGAAAATGCAGTATTTGGATTTCCATGGTAACAAAGAAAAACTATTGATCTACATTCAAACATGTATAACTTATAATAGAGGGATCATTATAATTTTAACTATAGGAATCCACAAGTAATAATAAATTCCTAGACAAAAAACAATTACAGCTTCAAATTTTGGAACTTTTAGAAGATATTATTAAATCCATTTCTAATACTACTTTGCAATTACAGCAGGAGGAAAGAGCCAATATTCAACGTTTGAAACATCAAATATCTTAGATGTAAAATGCAATCAGTAAGCTAGAATCACAGAATTTATGACAAGTACCCACTTAAACAATCTTGAACTCAAAAGAAAATTTCAGTGAATGTTTTTAGGGAATCAAAATAAGGTTGAGATGCTAATAGAGATATTGCATACACCACCACATTAAGAAAAAGAGAAAATTTTCTTTAAAAAGGAGAATCTTGCAAATGATGATGAGGTACCTTACTGTAAGTTCCTCCTCTTACTGAATATCAACTAGTACCTTCTTCTCCTTAAGCTTTAACCAAATCTCGAAGATATGAATGATATCAAGATTTATATGAGATTTTTTATAAATGTAAGGTAAATATATTCTTTTTTGATGCTTTTAAACAAGTACCTCATTATGACAAGTTTTTAGAAAATTGTGTAAAATTAAGAGAAACCAGGAACCTAAATGACATGAGAAAATGAGGGTTGGAAGGTATGTCTATGCAATCATTCAACATGTTGGATCTATAAAGTGTAGATATCTATGTATGATTACCGTGCCCTGTAAAATTGGTAAAAACAATATTAAAAAGGCCATGATAGAAGTAATAGCATCCATTGATCCCATGTTTTATATATACTTATAAAATTTAGACTTTGAAATGAAACTTGAATTAAACAAATTGATAGGTCTAGTGCCTACCTTAGGGGCATAATCAAAAAGTAAATGATTGGTCTATCTTTGCTGATTTTTATGTAGTTAATTTTAAGAATGATCATCAAATAGCCCATATTTTGTTATATATATGTTCATAGTAGCCTACTTACCATGAAATTTGATGATAAGATTGTTAATTTGAATATTTAGATATGTCAGATCATAAACAGTGGTGAAGTTGATAAAGGCCATTTTTAATATTTTATAGATCTTGGGTAAGGTAAAAATAAATTTCTATTTTTGTTTATTTTTAGGTCCTCACAAAAAATAAAATTAAGTAAAATATAAGTTATTTTTATTGTTCTTTATGAAGTTAAAAATAGACTCTATTTTAATTTATTTTATTTTTTATTAAAATTTTATTATTTATAAAGATGGGGTAGTTAGGGCCGGCTATGGAGGTGATAACATGTCCCACTCTGGACAAAGTCGTTAGAGAGGATAATTCAACAAGCCACCTGTACGGAGGAGCAGTTGATGATACTTGATGTCTAATTCAACTCATATTCTACTTAAGCGGACCCCACGTGGTTTTGGTGCAACTTCATGTCAAAAATAATAATATCAGTATCTGAACAAGGAATCGAATCATATAAGGTACCCAAAAGTGTCACTCTGCTTCCTTGTTGACTGCCCCTTTTCACCCTAGTATTATTATTACTATGACATTTGACTGGGCCCTGGGGATCAAAAGTTAGATTTTTTAAACTATTTATTGTCTTCTTTCTTATGTATCTAGCAATTAAATTAGGATGACACGATCCAACGGCTTACAATAAATTGATTGAGCCTCCTCTCTGTTCTCATCAAACTCCACTACCAAATTCTGGCAGTAAAATACAATGCTCGTCTCTGTTTCTCCCTCTAACGAACCAACATCAAAGAAGAAGATGAAGCATTTTCTCTTTATTTCTATCAACTCTTAGGAATTAGGATTCGTGGTGGAGAATTCCTTGGACTGGCCCCATCTAAAACCCTAGATTTTTCTCTCATTACTTTCAGGTAGGTTTCTCTCTCTTTCGTTTTTTTGTGTTCTTTGGGACTCACTTGACTTCTCAGTTCTCAGATCTGCTCTTTTTCTTGCGCTCCTCAAATTTCGGTCGTGATCTACTCAAAATTTGACCTTTCATTCTACTCTCCTTCTTGTTTCTTTTACTTTCGTTTGTATTTTACGTTTAGATTGGGACAATGCACGTGGACTTGTCTGCTGGTTACTGTTATAATCACTATCGGGAATTCACTAAAGTTCGCCTACCTACTTATTTTCATTGGTTCCTGTTCATATATATAAACTGCACACACAGCATTTAAATACTTACTACGAAGTTGAAATTGTACTTACTCTGATACAATATCACGTGAATTATGTTCTATTTATTTAACTCATTTTTTAAACATGTTTCTATTATCAGTTTTCTATTTAGCTGCATTGACTGGAAAAATATAGGGTAGAAAAGTGTGGGAATCAGAAAGATGACAGTTTCGGTTTTTCAGTGTTAAAGATGACAGTTTCGGTTTTTCAGTGTTCTCTTTTTTGATGACCTGAAAAACAAAATGAAAATAAGTACCTATTCTTTATTGTCTGAATCTAATAGTCTGATTATGCTTGCTTGAACTTCTTATTTGTAGAAAGTACCTTCGGTAGACAAATTCTTCACTTTAAGTTGACATTTTGTTGTTGCAGGGCTAAATCCAGCCTCTTGAGAATGGATTTGGACGATAAGTTTCTTGCTATAGGTATGTTGACGGCCATCCTCATCCAATGGAACTTCGTTTACTCCCTTCTTTGTGTTCCATTCTTTGCCGTTCTTGCATTTTAACATGAAAACAGAGATGGCATTTGGTTTATTTATGGTCTATGGAGAGAAGTTGACTTTAAGGACTTTCTTGATGCGATATTAGTCCTGTTACTATAATTTCCTGGTGCTATGTTTGATAGAAGAGCTTAGCCAATTCTTGAGTGACTTACTGTTCGATATTGTTCCTACGTTGTGTATTCCTTCTCAGAGTAACTAAATCCCCAAGAGTTTGTCAATTATAATGTTAACGTCATGGGAACTAAAACATTGTTACTGCTATGGAAAGAGAGATGGAGAAGTGGTGTTTACAAAGTCTTTTAATTGAGCATTATAGATGGCTAGTTTATCGTTAAGCCTTCCAAGGTGATTTCCACCGAAACTACAATTCTAATACCTATTGTGGAACAGCAATTATATTTCAGTTGCTAGGGTCTTATTATGATTCAAAATTCTTTCTATCCAAATGAAATGCAATGTCTAAGTTTTCTTGGATTTCTTATCCAAGACCGCTACTTGGCCATGAGCTTGTAGTGAATATAAACAAGTGGTGAAAATGTCAGATGCTGATATCTAAACATCAGAATAATGCTATTGAATTGTTGTAATAATTTTCTCCGCACTGAAAATCTGTATAGAATGCACCATTTATATGTGTCAGTGATCATATTAACAATGGAACTTAGAAGCATGTCTTTCTAAAAGTTTATCTTGCACTCTGACAACCAGAGAATCTACAATCATGACTATAGCTACCAAACCATTTCTGCCGGCAAAATTAAGCACTTTAATGAGATCTCTTATGTGAGAATGGTAAAGCATAGCAACTTGATACTTGGATAATATATCTTCATGAAATCTTTTGAACCTATCTTTTACTGTTTTTAGTTTAGATTGTGATAGAGCTCTCAGTATCAATGACGTACATAAGACAATAGATTGTGATAGACCTCTGAGTATGAATGATGTCCATAAAACAACTTTCTCGCCTTGTTTGATGCTGCCTCTTTCCACATTGGATTATCGTTAAACAAGTCCATATGTTCATATTAACTTGCTGAACAGAAAGCTTTGTGGAAATTTCTTTCGACTGGTCCAATTAATTACCCTCGTCTTATGTTACCACCAGGAAATATAAAGAAGTGTATGTTTCTGTAAAGAAGCAGTTACGAAGTATGGTGTTGAAGTCTTGATGTTTTTCCTGATCATTATATTGTACCGGATGAAACTAAAATTGTTTGTATATCATGTAGGCTTATAGTCGCTTGAACAAACTATTCCCCAGCATATCTGTGCCATAGGAACTGGCGTGGCATTCAAATTAGTGATTAGCAAAATGAGCTAAGGAACAATCTCCAGCTTAAAATGTAACCATGTAGATAGGGGACAAGAGAACCTTGGTTAACACCAAATGACTGTCATTTAGCACCCATATAAATTATCTAGTTACTTAAAATTGAAAGCTGTATAAGCGAACAAAAAACGGGATTCCCCTACCAAGGGAAGTTTGGCATTGCAGACCCAGATAACCCACATTGCTCAATAACTCTTGCATTGTGCATGGATGGGTATACCATCAGAATTTTTATTACAAGTAACAAACTGTTGCATTTTTCCTGAAGACATCCTCACCTTTTCTAGGTTGGTATCCTGTTTTCGTTCAGTTTGTGGAGTTCAAAGCCTCTCTTCAAGTGTGCAAAGGACGCCAGAGAAAAATGGAAACTCAGATGATGCTTCAAAAAGCCCAGAACTCCTTCAGGAGTTTCTGAAGTCTGGTCCAAAAAAGGAACTTGTTAAGACTTGCTTTGAGAAGGATGAAAAACACTCAGCTTCATCAAAAGGGAAGATGACAGAACTTACAAAGTCAAGTAATATAACACTTAAGAAGCAGGAGCCGAAGAAAGCTTCTTCTGGTCCCACTACTCAGCCTTCTTCTAAGAAACAAAGGAAGGGGGAAACCCCAATAAGAATCCTACCAGCTTCTGAGCAGAGCCAAGATTTAGGCTCCCCAAGTACGTGGGTATGCCAGAATTCTGCATGTAGAGCTGTTCTGCCCATTGATAACACATTTTGCAAAAGATGCTCATGCTGCATCTGTCATTTATTTGATGATAACAAAGATCCCAGTCTCTGGTTGGTTTGTACATCTGAAAATGGTCAGGATGATTCTTGTGGGCAGTCTTGTCACATTGAGTGTGCCCTTCATCGTGAAAATGCCGGGGTTGTTGATCTTGGCCAGTTGATGCAGCTAGATGGCAGCTATTGCTGTGCTTCTTGTGGTAAAGTTTCTGGAGTACTTGGGTATGTAAATGATAATTACAACAGCTTCATTTGTGTCACTAGTTGGCCTTGAATCATGTGTCATCCATCATGCGAAATTGAAGTTGATATGCTTGACAACATACAGTTCTCTGCACTTTTAGCTTTTTCCCAAAAAAAAAAAAAATTCAGACTATCTAACATAAAAATTTCCTTGGGTTCAAAAAGATTGTTATTAATGCCGGTTCACTACCTCATTGATTGCTCTGTGTTACCTTGATTTCATTTCTACCACTTAAATGACATCCTTTGAAGGATTTTTCTTATTCTAATTAGTAATTGAAGTAGAGAGCAATGACATGGATGATATTGTTGCATGGTTGACTTCAATATTTGGGCTCATTGGATTTCTGTGATGAGATTAATATTGACAGATCTTGGAAGAAGCAGCTAATTATAGCCAAGGATGCTCGTCGTGTTGATGTGCTCTGCTATAGGATATACCTGAGCTACAGGCTACTGGATGGGACTACAAGGTTCAAAGAACTGCATGATATTGTGAAAGATGCAAAAGCAAAGTTAGAAACAGAAGTTGGTCCAGTCAATGGCATTTCTGCTAAAATGGCTCGTGGTATTGTCAGCAGACTGTCCATTGGTAGTGATGTGGAGAAACTTTGCTCTGCTGCCATTACCAAAGCAAATGAATGGCTGTCAACCATAGCTAATGGGAAACCAAATTTTAGAGGTCAGAAATTCTAAACATTGTGGTTGGTTGTTTTATTTTCTGTATGTCAAACGATATCTTTCTGAAGAAAATAATAAAATAATCCTTCTTTTTTTCTTCAGAGGATTCATTTCCTGCAGCTTGCAAATTCTTATTTGAAGAGCTGACTTCTTCGTCGGTGGTAATTGTTCTGATAGATTTTTCTAACGCATCCTCATATGATATAAAGGGCTACAAGCTCTGGTATCGTAAAAGCAGAGAAGAGACAGACAGAAATGACCCTATCTGTGTTTTTCCACGAACTCAGACTAGGATTTTAATATCCAATCTACAGCCTTGCACTGAGTATACTTTTCGTATAGTTTCTTACACAGAAGGCGGTGACTTGGGGCACTCTGAGGCTAAGTGTTTTACTAAGAGCATAGAGATAGTTCACAAAAATCCTGGTGCTTCTGAAGCTACAAATGGTAAGAAAGAGAATAGCCTTAGCGGAGGTAGTATGTCTAGTGCCAAGGGGGGATCTAAATCTACAGGAGCTATAAATTCTTCTGGATTTAAGGTTCGAGAACTTGGGAAAGTTCTCCATTTGGCCAGGGCTCAGCAACAAGGCTGTCTTGAAGGATTTTGTAGTGCTGATCATGAGAAATGCTGTGCAGCTAGCAAAGTAGTCGAACCTGAAATTTTACAAGATAAGTTGCCACCAGCCTCACATGGTCTTGACTTAAATGTCGTTTCAGTGCCCGATTTAAATGAAGAGCTAACACCACCATTTGACTCTTCTCGGAATGAGGACACTGGTTTTACCCTGGAGCAGACAATTGAGGCAGATGACGATGCTGCCTCTCGCGAAATAGAGAAAAAAGGTTTAACGAGATCCTGTGTTCCTGATGAATTTCGGATATGGGCTCATGGGCCAAGTGGAGAAGCGCCTGCTGTTGAATCCCGGCCAGAGTTGTATAGGAAAAGAACTGCACTTGTAAACGAAGAGATACATGATTGTGACAGCACCCTGATAAATGGGTCACCATTTCATGTTTCCAATGGATCAGGTTGTTTAGATGAGAACTTTGAGTACTGTGTGAAGATAATCCGCTGGCTGGAATGCGAGGGTCACATTAATCAGGAATTCAGGTTGAAATTATTGACTTGGTTTAGCTTGAGAACATCGGAACAGGAACGTAGGGTGGTTAATACCTTCATCCAAACTTTAATTGATGATCCTAGTAGTTTGGCAGGACAGTTGGTTGACTCTTTTTCAGATATTATATCAATCAAGAGGTCGTCATGATTTTTGCAGTCAGCTGTGGCATTAATTTGGGGAGAGAGAAAATGTCAAACCCGCAATGATTAATTGTTTATTCAGATAAATCACTCTTATTGTGTTTCCTTTCTTTGTACAGAAAATTTTCTTGATCACTTTGACAAGTCATTCAATTAGTTAACTCACAAGTTTGTTCGGCAAAGGCTTGCTTGCTGGTTGCTGAGACACTTCAATTATTCTCGAGCTTTAGGTCCTTGGACATGAGGTTTCATTCCGTTCAAAGCGTGCATTTTCATCAATTATGCTAATGAATTTGAGGCAGTGGCTTTGGGTTCTGAAGGCGTATTTCTGTTTGACTTTTGTCATTATTTTGCCTTTTTTAATTCGAAGAAGGCTTACATGAATTAGAGATGGAGTTACTTAAGTTCCACAATTGCTATATACACTTTCCTTATCCTTCGTCTGAAGTTCGTCTTCCATGGCAAGAAACAGGACCAGAAACTTTTTTGAGTATATGGCAAGAAACACAAGGGAAAGGGTACCAATTTCACCACCATACTCCAGTTGAAAGTTGAACGAAGTTCAATTTTTGACTTGATCAATAGAACCTAGAACTTGTGAAAGCCTTTTATATTGAAAGCTTTGTGTTAATCTTTTTGTCATCTAATTTTCTAAAATACAATTGCAATACTCCATAACTATCTCAATATATAAATAGTTGTATTCGTTTTATAGCTGTGAATTGCTTATTTGTACTGATATTACAATTTCTCAAGATTAGGAACTAACTAAATATTCAAGTTTATGCAATTCCAATTAACATTGGAAGGCAAACTTGAAAAATATTTTAATGGTTAAAATGAAAAATACTATACAAGGGATGTTTCGAAATTTATGTTTTTCATTGAACAATAATTTTTATTATTTTTAAACTACAAGGTAAATAGTTACACAAAATCTTTTGAATCCTTACATTTAAAAGGCCGTATAAATACTCAATTCATTTTTAGTATTAAAATTTTATAAAGTAATTTTAAGAGTAACTTTTTTTAATTTTTTTAAAAAAATGACTAACCATCTAAATTAGTTTTCAAATTAACTCAATCTTTCAATATATAAAAGTAAGCTTATAAAATTGCAAACATTTTCATATGATATAACATATTTTACAGTAATAATTCTTTCAAATTTTTTTTTATTTTGGTAGTAAAATTTTTAAAAATTTTAATTTAATGACTAACATCTCAAAACTTGTATAACTCATATCAAACAGTTGACTCCATTGTTTTTTTTCGGTAAAGTAGACTTTTAACCTGACATCTAGACATGTACATGGTAATATTGTGCACACGTGTACATCCACATGGATTAAGCTCAAAGTTACCTATGATCAAATGATCCATTTGTCCATATCATAACCTATGACCTATTTTTCCAAAATAACCTACCTTTATAAAATCTTGACCTTAATTTTCTCTTGCATACTTAATTTGAAAAGCTCTCAAATCTAGAAAGGAAAGATTGCGAGATTATTAACTTGATTTCAAACAACATAAAGGGGAAGATATCTCTTTGGTTCTACATTCATTATAAGTAGATTTTATTTGACAAGTCCAAATTGTCATTCATAATTGAGCGTAATGCCTATGAAATGAATTACTTTTCTTGACGGTAAGTTGTGTACATTATGTTTAAATAATTTTCGTTGGTTATTTATCTTGTAGCCTTACTTGATGATGAGGCAATGTCTAAGATTGCTTGTAATCTAGATTCTCCTAACTTTTTTGTATTGTGTAAAGCAACTTAAGAGGTAGTTGGACATATGAAGCCTTATTTCATCACTTATATAAGAGCTATAATTGAAATATATCTCTTCTTCTTTTATTGGATGGTTCACAATTCAATAATCATTTCTTAATTATTGCCAACCTTATATTTTGTCAGAAGAAGGTTTGATGTTCAAACTATTTTGACATTTTTTATTTTTATTAATGTTATATGAAATGTGAGGCTAAACGATGTCTTATTTGAGGAGATTTTGAATGGTTGCTAAATGCCTTTTCTAGTGTCTCATCTAATAGAATTGTTGTTAATTCCGAGTCCGTGCTTTTTTTTAGTCTTTTAGTATTTTATTCTTTTTGACTTCATATGATTAGATCATTAATTGGACAAGTAACAAAATATATGTTTGAAGATTACTTTATACTACTTTTGTTCCCATTTTGATAATTCGTGTTTTAACCATAAGTACTTGGTGTAGTTGTAGCTAGCTCTGGTGAGTATCGGTTAATCCTATAAAGAAAATTGATTGACTACCAAATATTCACAAAATTAATTATCTAGACTAATAATTATGATTTATTGGGAAGGAAAATAGAATAACCATGCAAAATAACAAAGAAGAAGTAATAATCAAGGATAAAATAATCTTTGAATAAGTTAGATTTAGGTAAGGTGTTCCCTGAGACTTTACTATATTCTACTTCTCTCTGAATTATTGAACAATTCTAGTTTCATGGTCCAGTAAAAGTTCTTAAGTTACAATTATATTCCCTCTTAAGACATATAACTCATATCCTTAGATTTAATCAATTGAAATCTCTTTAAAAAAAAACTTTAGAATGCATCACGTAGATTTATGAATTGTCACGATTGATTTTACCTTAACCCAGGAAGATCTCACGGTTCCAGCTATCACCGTCTAATCGTATAAATAAAACCAGATAAGAACTGGACTGATTTACCTCTTTCAAATAACTTATGCTTAACCCTTTTTATCCATATTGTGATCTAACTATACAAATTATCTCTTTGATCTTAATGTATGAATCAAATATTCAATCAATTATAACAATATGGATAAATATCAAGAAATTTAGAAATTCATTAAACCTAATGATAGATCAACATATCAATTCCTAAGATCCATCCCACCTACATCTATGTCCTATTTAGTTAATAATCAGACAAGAAATAAAAACAAAAAAAGATAAAAAAGACAAAGGAGCCATCATCATGAATCTTTAATCTTGAATCCTTAGTGAATCTTCTTGAATTCTTGTTCTTCTTCCAAGTATTAAATTTTCCTTGATCAATGGCCTATATAGAATAGCTCTAAATGACTCTTTTATGCTTTCAAGATCTCCTCTAGTTTACAAGCTTTCCCCTTTTCATTTCCTCCTCTTCTAATAACTCAAAATCCTATTTTATGAGTAATATAAACCCAACATGGGTCCATGTACCTGCTGAGTTGTCTTTTACCCTTTATATAACTATTCTTATAAAATAGTACCATTAACACGAGATCAACAAGGAGATTTGTCTCGTTTTTTTTGGTTTATCAAAGATGGAAGATAGGGTTATGTAGGGTGATGATGGAGAAATAAAATTATCCACCTTAGAATAAAGCCCCAAAAGAGTAGCTTGTAAGTGTTGTATTCTAAGGTCTTTCTTAATTTCTTCTAAAAATGATCCAAATCAACCAAATTCTTCTTCATTTTCCTTCAACAAGTAGAAATACCACACAGAACAAAATACATCATATTTTGAGTATCAAATCCTTTAAAAGAGTCTAAAATAAAAGCACAATGCTATAAAAAAATCACATTAAACGTAATATATATTTAGGATACATTAAACTTCCTTATACTGAAGCATTTGCTTGTCCTAAATTAAATTAATTTCATCATTCTATCTCAAACAAAAAAAATTATTAAAAAATAAAAAATTAAATATACCAACCAAAATTCTCTATTATTTTTTCAATCACGAGGGTTATTAAAATGCTAAGTAACTATCTACTTATATCAATTCATAAAATATTTCAGTTTACTTCATGATCTTTCAAACTTCAACTCGAATAACAAAATTTAATTCCATGTACAAGATGAACATATATAAGATAAAATGCTTCCTAACTTTCGAACATATTCAACCCATAGGACATAAAATTAAACAAAATAAGAGCATTAATGATTTGTTTGAACAGTCACCTAGCCTTTTTATATGAGAGTAAATATCTTTTCATGAATATTCCAAGTTACTCAACTAAGCCACTATCTGCAATAGCTATTAGCACCACTCTTTCTCATCCTTTTTATTTGGTTTGAAGTTAATAATGTGAAATTATTTATGCTTATTTATTCATAAAATTTTCATCATTTTTAATAATGAAAAAGCTTAATATAATTCACATTTACTCGTGTATATGAATTTTAAATAAAGAATATTATAATGCTCATAAAACATCTATTCTAAAAAATTCATAAAGCATATCAAATTCACTTATTCACTAACAACTATAACTAGTTACATGAATATTTTGAATCACTAAAACATTTAAACTCATAATGAATAGTCTTCATTAGTATGCTTTCAAAGACATTGCTTTTGAGTAATATCTTATTGAGAAATTTATGTTAAATTAATAAGCATGTTATTATATGTAATCCCTCCTCAATACTTAAGATAAACATTGTCCTTAATGTTTCAAGCATATAAGAACAATAAAAACAATGAAAGGGGGGGTGGGAGGCAGGGGGGTAGTATTGTAGAAGACTTAAACTTCCTTGATTTCAAACATATAGGCCAATTCTTGGGGTAATTTCATTATATTCATTTTATCATTTAAGCATAATTTGAATTGGAGAGGCATATGAAAAAATGTGAGTCAAATAGAAAGAGTGCCAAAATACATATACAAAAAATCAATAAATAATACAAATAAAAAGTATAAAAGTAAGTCAATCTTGTAGATGAGGTTGAAATCCTAGTGTTGGAACATATGAAGCCATCATCCATGAGTCTTATGTGACATCGATGGAGATCATATCCATGAGGTCTCTAATGGATAACTTTACAGCAATTATTAATGTATTTCCTAAATCATCCAACTCGAAGTCTGCAACAGGAACAATAACCCCCTAACCTAATAGCATGATAGGCTCATTTGTGCCTCAATTACCTACATCCTTGGTCTCCTCCTCTCCAATTGGCTCCTCGAATTCTATATTAGGGCCTCATCTAGCTCTACTCCATCAACCTTGAGCTTGTCAGGTTAGCACTCTGACTCCTCCCAGACAATTGCCTCTTTATGTATCAGCTCAACGGCTTGGACCGATGGAGGTAGGATCTCCACCTTAAGATGGTGTACTATCCTCTATAAGTGTTACCTAGCTGGTGCTTGTACTAGTTTGCATATAAAGGTTTAATTGATTAGTTTGTTTATACAATATGTAGATGTTTGGGAGGAGATGATGCATGCTCTGTATCTGCAGTCTAATCCTCCTGGGTGGGAGCCTCTACCACTCATGGTAATGCACTAGCACGTGATAAATAATGTTTTCTCCTATCTGCCCAAAGCTTCACCATACATATAGCTAATAGGATGTCCATCATGAAAGGTATCGAAGTGCCTACTATTGCCATATCATGCTTATTTATGAGCCCTCATATCCCCCTCACCAATCTAGGGATGACTAAGTTGTTAAGTCAGGAGGACTTTACGATAATTAATTTTGATGACAATCAAATAATAATAATATTAGAAATAAATGAACTAGTTTGATGAGTGTGTTAAGTGTACAGAAGAAGCGAAACATAGAAGAAAAAGCACAAAAGAAAAGTACAGAAGGAAAAGCACATAAGAAAAGCACAAAAGAAAAGCATAGAAGAAAAGCACAGAAGAAAAGCACAGAAGAAAAGACACAGAAGCAAAGTACAGATGAAGTAGAAACACAGAAGAAACAAAACACAGAAGAAGCGAAACACAGAAGAAGCGAAACACAGAAGAAGTAGAAACACAGAAGAAACAAAACACAAAAGAAGCAACACACAGAAGAAACAAAACATAGAAGAAATAAAGTACAGAAGAAGTAAGAGACAGAAGAAGTAAAGATACAGAAGAAGCGAGACACAGAAGAAACAAAGACAGAAGAAGTAAAGATACAGAAGAAGCGAGACGCAGAAGAAAAGCACAGAAGAAATAAAGTTACAAAAGAAAACACAGACAATATAAAGCAGAAGATAAGCTAGTACGTCGAGCAGTTAGTTAGTTGAAGTTAGTAACAGAACTCAACTAAATAGCGGTTATCAAGAATCAAGAAGCCGTTATTAAGACTCATAAAGCAGTTATCAAGATTCAAAGAAGCAATTGAAGACTTAGACTATAAATAATAGTCGTAATCGAAGACTAAATAACTTTTCGAGAAACCTTTGATTCTACAACTTTTGAGCATTCAAGTGTATACTTAAAAAATTCTGTAGTGCGATACTGGAGAGCTAAACTACTGTAACAATAGCTCACAATATCTTTCTAAAGAGAGAAAGAAAAGGCTAAGATCCTGGAGAGGCTAAGATAGCTGAAAGAATACTTGGTGTAAGAGACCTGAAGAGGCTCGAGAAGAAAGAAAGAATACTTATAATTTGTTGAAATATAGTAAATACTCAGACAAATTCTGAGGACTGGACGTAGCCCACGGTTTGAGGTGAACCAGTATAAAATCGTAGTGTCTATCTTCTATCCCTCAACTTATTCTATTTTGTTTTTAAACAAATATATAGAAGTTATTTGTGATTTAACTAGATAACAATTTTGTGATAGTCTTTTAACAAGTTAGAGAAGTTTTTATCAGAAATATTAAAGATTTTGTATTCGTGAAAAGAATACACAATTCAACTCCCTTCTTATATATTTTGTCTATTATAAGTAATTTCTATATTAACGTGTGATTTACTTCACAAAGGTCTTGATACTCTCCCAGTGAGTCAAGTGGATCTTCATATATTCCCATTTTTAAGTTAAAGAGTGAATGATAAACTTCTTTCATATCACTAATCATATTAGACATAGCCCTCAAATGCTATCTCATTGGGGTGTTTCCTATAAATATCAAACTTAATAGTTAGCAGCCTCAGTTTAGTGAGAGAAATTCGATCAAACCTAGAGTTTAGAGCTTCCGATAGCTCTTTGGCTATCTCATACCTTTTTGTAATCATGCATAATTTCATTCTCCATATGACTTAGTAACATAATGTGCCTCGTTTTCTCGCCTTTACTGGGTAGTGGGTACCTTCCTTTAGTACTTCCTTCATATGTTTAAGAGATTCCAAAACGTTTATTCCTCTAACACATATTGGATTTTTAAGCTCTAAGTCTCATAATTATCATTTTTAAGTTTTATACCCTTATTTAGTTTAACCACAATGTTCTTAGAAGCAGTAGCCATGATGCTCTCCTAATCAATCAAAAATTGTAGTATTTTTTAAAACGTCATTTACAAATGCATAAAATCATTTTACTGCAATCTACTTAACTAAATTAATAATGAATGAACAATTAATATAAAATTAAAAGTTGGCTAAATTGCCAATTAACTCTCATGTCAAACACTTAACATTAGCAATTCAATACCATTTATGATAAATTATTTCCAAAAGTAAACTTATTCTCTTAGAACTCCCACTCAATTCAAGCATTAATAAAACATATTATATTCCTAAAAATAATAAGAATATAACAATAACACGCTTTTGGAAAATAAACCAAATACATAATTATATTATATCCTAATATAAAGAAATATAAACAAATAACAAACAACAAATGTTCATCATGTTTAACCTAAGCTGTGAAGGTCACTAAATCCACCATGTCCTACACGTAAAAGGCATGCTCCTAGAAATCTCAACCTTTTTAGCAATTTCAAAAGCAATATCTTCTTCATCAAACAAAATTTTCATATTTGTCTTCACTAATTGAAGTCTTGCAGTTCTCACAAATTTCTTCACAAGCAAACAATAATCCTTTCTTGGACTTTCACGAAAAATCCAAAGATATTTCAAAAACTCTTTCTCAAGCTTTTTCCAAATATTATGTAAAGCTTCAAATTTTGCATTCTCCGTGAGAAAAGCTGAACAATCTTCAAATATAAGTTTTAAAATTTTATTATTCACTTCTATCACATTCTCAAGGATTCTTTTTATTCTCAATAAAGAATTCGTTGTGCCTTTATTTCATTTACACTTGCCCTTTAGTCCTGACTCTCTGTGGAACTTATGCTATAAGTACATTTTTCCTCAATCAAAATCAAGAAAAAATTGTTGCTTTTTAGCCAAGAATATTAAAATAATAATCATAAACATAAAATATAATTTCCCATTCACAATGAATTCATAAATTCATATTCATTTTCTAATAATTAAATTCACTAGAAATTTATTATTGAATATTTACTTAATACTACTAAAGAATTCAAGTTGCATTTTAGTTGTACTAAGAATTAAAATTTGGGAAAATTATGATCATTATTATTAATTGACTTGAACCATAATTCTTAGACTTAAATATTTTGTAAGAATTATAATTCTTAGAAAATAATATGATGATTTCCTATTGAAGAATTCTAATTTTATACAAACTATAAAAATATAAAAATAATTTTAAAATTATCGTACATATTCAAAATTAAAATAAAAATACCATAATAAATAAAAATTAATATTATTTAATTAAAGTTTTTAAAATAAAAATAGTGGTCAGAGCACCTGTGTGGGATTGTTTGTAGCAAACAAGTTATTACACGTCACCACAATGTGTAAGGTAAACCGTCGTGTGCGTAGTGCAATCCATTATGGTTACTATCTCGACTCTCGAATCTAATTCGGTTTCTATTTTCTAACATTTATACTGTGTTTCAATTATACACATGGAACATATGAGTGGGCTTCAACAAGTTTGGGTAAAATTACATATTCTTTCTTATGTTTTTCATGTTCTCATTCGGCTGTTTTATCCCAATTTTGAATGCTTTATATTTCATTCATTTCTTAATGAATCTAGGCATATAATATGTGGATTTAAATCTTGTAATGTCTACTTTGTTCAGAAATAAAAATCACACAAAGTATGCTGTCAGATATAAGCCTTGAAAATTGGTATGCTGCCATGATAAAAGGAAATCAAAATACAAGTAAATCAAGCGATAAAAGTAAATCAAGAATTGGTATGTTGTTCGTTGATAAAAGTAAATGAAAACACGTAAAGGTATGACATCGGTGTTAAAAGAAAATTAAAATATAAGTTTAAGAAGTATATCAAACGAAAATAAGACAAGTTTTATAAAAAGATCGGCAGTTTTATCTATATGGATGCGATCAGGAGAGCAAGAACATGGTGGAGTAAACGAGTAGAATAGTCATCAAAGGAACCAGTCCATGATCCGTGACATGTGCTCGGCAGACACCATTAGCAACATCTTTGACGGCGTTTTTAGTGTCGTTGTAGGCATTCTTGGTGGTGTTGTAAGCATCTGAGGTGGAGTTCACCGCACCTTCTACCGCATTCTTGGTATCATTAACCGCCCCATTGACTGCATTCTCAGCCTGGTTGACGGCATCAGATATCGGGTTCCAATCGGACTGGACGGAGAAGGAAGAAGAGAAGATGGTGATGATGAAGAGCCCCAGAAGGCAAAGAGAAGATAATGAGGATTTTAAGGTAAGCATAGGCAGGTTATTCATTTTCGTAATTGTGTTGTGTTTTTGTTAGTAACGGTCGTTGCCTTATTTATTATCGTCAGGCGTCCTAGATTTGCACCAAAATAAACGCACCTTGCCCTTACTTAAAATAGGTGGCTTAAGATATAGTTGATTACAAGATAGAAGTGTGTATAAATCACGTAAAATAACTAGGCCTCGCCAATTTCCACTTGAAGCGCAGGCTTCTTTCTTGTTGGCGAAGAGCACCTTTTGTTTCGCCTACCTTATGGCCAACCCCATATTACTTCGCTTGTCTTTATTTGACCATCGTTGATTATTAACTATTGTTTTAGAGGGTTGTCGCATAAACGGTATTTACCCGTCTTTTCTTGAGATTTTTCGGGAGCTAAAGTTGATCAAGTCATAAAGTTTGTTGAGTATAGAGAGTTTCTTTCCGCCAAAATAACGAGGATATAAGAAATATTTGCCACATTAGTGTTAATATAGGTCTTATTATTTCGATAAATATAAATGGGGAAGCATAATAAATACCTAATCCTTACTAATTACGAAAAATAAAAGAATGAAAAGCTTAAACATAATCTAATTCACATCCCGTAACTAATACCCATAATATTTTATTTACATTAAATTTAATTCGTACAGTAATAAAATAAATTTCCATATATAGAGGTATAGATTAAAAGTTCTTAAAGTGAAAATACACAAAAGAAAAGCTTTAAAATAAATATCAAAATGTGCCTTGTATATTTGAAGTTTGGATTTGTTTGTAATATTCTACTCAACTTAAGTTTGAACTACAAATTTAGGGTGAAATTTTCACTTTGAACCCAAACCTTTCTAGATACGGACATGAAACAGCAAGCGTGGGGGTTGGAGCGAATTGAATTTTAGATCAAATCATTTATCTATCTTGGAAGCAATATGGAATGCGAAGACAGTAGCAGTTTAACTTTTCATGATCAATTTCCGACATTATACCTCTATTACTATAAACGAAAATTTTGATATGGTACGATGTCATTAGCGATTAATATCAAACACTATTTTAGATATTTTTAAAATTATAAATAGTTCCTTAGCAATTTTTACTACTAGATCAATCATGTATTGAAAAATTATAATAGTATAAATTTGATATAATAATTATCTCTCTACTTCTATTAATATTACTTCACATATTTATCATATAAATAATAACCAAAATCAATATAAGAAAAAGATCATTTAGTTTTTATATAGATATAAAACTATGAATAATACAAAGCACTTAAGATGTTCCAATTTACGTCATATAGCAACAGTAATTATGTCAAAACATCATATAGGAAGAGTAATATAGATCTATAAGCTTTACAACAAAAGTTTGTGTCGAGGAACACAACAAAATATAAGTAAAACCTAAAACAAAAATATTTAAAGGTTTATATTTATATTACATATATAGAATTCAACATAATCATCAAATACAAGTTAAATTAAAAGAAAATAAAAAACAAAAACTTCATTTAATAACATATCTGCTCAAAATCGCAATGACATCAATATTTTTTTATTTTGTATAAAATCTTTATCATTGACAGGAGTCTCATCATTACTATCATCTAAACTCATTGTACCAAATGATGTATTAATACGTTCCCATCCAAAATTATGTTTTAAGTCACTCACATTTATAAAACTTGTTTCCTTAGAAATCCAATATGTTAAAAGATCAATATGATCAAAGCAATTTAGATCTATAGAACTTCTTATTCTATTAAGAGTCGTAGTAAATTATTAAAAATTTACAAGATATTGTATTTAACTTATTAATAATGATAATAGTATACCTTTTTTGAAGCTTTAAGTTGTATTGAGTAAAGATCAAATCATTCAATCTTTTGTACTCTATTTCTTTCTTTAGAATGAATAAATTCAAACGTGTTCTAATTCTTTTCACACTTAGTCCCACTCACAATTTAACTCATAATTCGAATTGCAAATATTTGCAATCAACGTTTGAACTAGTACCACTAAGTAACTATAAGACCACAAAATTAATCTTATAAACAAAATAAAATGATGACTAGTTTTAAAAAAGTAATTAAAGTAAAGAAATATATACCTAGATTAAGTTTGTCTCCTTGCCGAGTATAATGAGCATCCTAAAATTATCGGATGCATCCTTTTATGCCTTTACTTATGAGTTAAGGATATCTTGCATCCTTTTATGTTAAACAATTGTTGTGATAGTTAACGACATTTCCTTTATTAACTTGAGCTTTCTTAGTATAATCTATTTTAAAATAAACATCAGGAATAAAAAATGCCTCAGTAACAAACAATAGAGAATAAAATTGTTTTTCTCATATTTCATTAATGACTGCAAGATAGCATGTATACAAGAAAGACCTATTTTCTAAATTGGCATTAATTGCTTCCTTCTCCATCTCCATGGCATTATAAAAGTAACTCATTATTGCCTTCTTATTAATATTAGCTAAATGAAATACTCTCATCAAAGGCTCACAAACTTGGATAAAAAGTTGACATTAGGAACAAATTATGATCTTTAAATATAGTTCTGGAAACTTTCAATCAAGACCTAACATACTAAGATATAACTTATTTATCACTAATAAACATTTTTATTAGCTCCTTGTTCATTAGAACAAAACATTAAAGTGATAAGAAATTAGTTGTAGATCTTATAATAACATAATGTTACAAATTCCTATCATTTTTCTCATTAAATTCAAAATCTATGCACAATTATAGATGAACTTAGTCACTTTTCTCATTTCTTGCACAATTTCATTAATGATAAGAAAGTATCTAGCATCTCCTATATTTTTCAACATTAGTTCAATACAATGTGCAACATAAGAAGCCTAATAAAAAGAATAATACTTGCTTTACAACCTTTCCTCAGCTGCTTTGTAAGTAGCATCATTGTTAGTGATAAATTGTACAATATTCTTGGGCTCAATTTCATTCGTAACTTCATCAAATATTTCAAATAAAGTATCAACATTTCCAAGACCAGATGCATTAAAAATTTCAAAAACATCATTACCTTAATAGAATAAACCAAAAAAGCTAATAAACTAGTATCTTCTATTTATCAAATAGTTACGCATGATTGAACACCCATAAGTTGCCAAGTTATTCTTTTTTTTCATTTAAATAATTTTTAATTTCATAAATAGAACTCCTTAGAAGATTACTTTTTAGTTTTCAATTAAATGAGCTTTATATCCTAAACTATAAGAGGTAATATCATTCATCATACGTTGGTAATAATAAGACTGAGTGTAATTGAATGACAAACATATATCATACCACTATTTAGCCATTATCTTGTCCACATTATGAGTTACTTTTTTATATTGCAAGATACTATAAATTGAAGGTTAAACTTTAGGAGTTGTTCATGTAGCAAAATAGTTAGACATTTATTTTCTTCATTTTCTCATATTAGTTACAACAATTCCTTCTTGTTGGGCCTAAATATTATCTTTAACATTGTTAGTATCATCGTAACTATTGTAAAAAGAACTTTCACTACCAATGTTTATTAGTCTATCTTTCTCGTTTTGATATTTTCAAGTAAAGTTTTCATCTGTCATTTTATATCATGACTAACTTTCTTACAAGGCTCCACATTATCTTTGATCCCAACTAAATGTTTCTTTATTTTGGTGATTCTCCTACCTTCAAATGTTTGTTGCAATATAAACAAAGATTCTGATTCTTTATATCATGAACCAATCTAACATAAGCCTAAACTAGATTATTGAATATTATTGAAGAGATTAAATTATCAAGAATTCTTGAACTTTCCTCCATTTATTTATAAAAATAAATAAAGAAATATGAAAAAATTAAATTAATAACATTATATCAAAAATAAAAGTTATTGCATATGAAAATAAATTTACTCAAAACATATTAACTATAGTTAACAAATTCAAATTTTCTCATTGACATGTTTGTTAACTTGTAAGGAGTTAATGGTACCTAAAAGACGAAGTAACATTATCTTATTTTAGATCCTTGTGGTATATTTTAAGCAATCAACTTATATCTAATTCTTACCTAATAAATTAAACGTACCCATTAAGATAAATTTCTAGCCTTGATCCTTTACTTTAATTATAATGAAAATGGACAATTTTAACTTATATATTCATAAACAAGTAGCCAAAATAGTTATACACTTGTACTTACAAGTCAGAAACCTTTACACATCCTGTCTTTAACAAAGTGGGCACATTTTGTTATCATCACACTTTTTACAGCAGAACCTTACTAGTTTGGAGACAAAATATAATACATCTACTTTTCTTTTTCTTTTGTATATTCTTAACCTCAGCTTATTAAATACATTGTCTATGAAAGCTTAAAATCACCAAAATTGTATACTTACCCACAATTATTTTCCAAGATGTAGACAATTAAATGTTGTAGATAAACGTTTGAATAATTTGTGAATATTGTGTATATCAAGTAATTAATTTGTAAATAACTTTTTAATGAATACAGTATTCCAGAAAACCCAAATAATTAAGACTTCTATATCATAAATTTCAACATTAATAATTTTCAAAGTTCAAAATGCCACTTTTTATTTGCAAATAATTAAGATTCTAGACTCCAAAAAAACCCAAAAAAAGTAATTAATATAAACTCCTATTGCGCTACAAGAAAATCATAAATTATCATTAGAAATTTACCGACAGAATCAAAACCATAGCTATTTACCGACAGAATACAATATACGTCGGTACATATGTCGTCAAAGTTTAAATTTAGCGACGGAAACAATTGTCGTCGATAAAAGTGGAGGGAAGGAATTTCGCGTAAAATATCCGACGACATATAGCGATGACGTAACCATTACCGTTGGTAAAAATTATGGGAATGCTTCCCACAATTAAATAGCTTCGGACATTTACTAACGGCAAATGTTCCATCGATGAGTTTGGATCAGCGTCCGTTATTTACTGACAGAATAGCGTCCGTCGTTAAATTGATATCAAGTTTACCGACGGACAATGTGTTCCATCGCAAAATCAAGCGGCAAGACGTCCCGGTTAAATATTTGATGATCGATAAATGTCGACCGATTGATAAATAAAACGATGTTGTTTGGCTCTTCATCTTTAACCCGATGTTTACCATATATATTGCTTTAATAATATGATTATGATACTTTTGTGCCTTTTCTTTGAGTTAGTACAACAATTATTAAATGTTCTGTCCTTTTTCTTACATTAGTTTATGATGCTGTATTATCACAAGTGTATAAGATTAAATGTTTCATATTCTTTTTCGCAGGCCCTGTATTGAGTGAAAGAGCGTCATTAATCTTTCTTCATCATAGTTTGAAGTTGTCTATCCATTTAGGTCAATCGTGCAACTAATTAATATTTACCATATGTATTGCTTTAATAACACGATTATTAAATCGTTTAATTTATTGTTAATACAACGGGGGTCTCGAATTTGTGTTGTTGTTTAGAATATTCGTATATTCATTGATGACTTTTTATGTTTTCCTGTAATAGTCAAACTATTTACTGTATGTAGAATCAGTTTGAAATCAAGTGTAAGTGATTAATTCGATCGATTAATTATAGGTGATTAATTACTACGATTAATACTTAAACTTCAATTTGATTAATGCAAACATAGTATTAGCACAAGGAAGTAATACATTTCATAGATAAGACAATTTGTTCCAAATATACATTTCATCCTATATACCTAGGATGGTATATAGGCTGCAAACCCTTGATGCAGCTCCCGTGAGGCTTATTGGTGAAATATTCCATGAGCCTAGGAGTCACAGCGAGAACTTGTTTTCTTGATTCACAGGTGTAAACAATGCCACATACTGTAGTTTAGAAATCAATTGTAGGTGATTAATTTGATCGATTAATTATAGGTGATTAATTACTACGATTAATACTTAAACTTCAATTTGATTAATGCAACATAGTATTAGCACAAGGAAGTAATACATTTCATAGATAAGACAATTTGTTCCATAATAAACCCCTGGTGTATAGGCTGGAAACCCGTGATGCAGCTCCCGTGAGGCTTATCGGTGAAATATTCTACGAGCTTAAGCCAAAAAAAAAGAAAATCTTTAAAAAAAGGAAAAAGAAATTCGTCAAAATAAAAAGGAAGAAGAAAACAATCAAATTGTGTGTGTTGCAATTTCTAGAGAAGTGGAGTACTTTCCTATTTGCTTGGAGCTTACTTTAGTTTCTTATTTCAATTACTTTCCTATTTTGCCTTAGTTTCCTGTTTTATTTCTTGCCTCATTCATCTTTCTTTTGCTTCAAGTTTGTGACTTGCCTAGAGGTAATCACTACCTTAATTCATTCCTTATACTATTTTTCCTTTACTTGGTTTCTAAGTTTCTCCACTTTCGCATCATTTTTCTTTCCTTTTGCGTATTTGTCTCCTTTACTTCTTCTTTATTTTCCACACCCTATTTCCCCTTTTGGATTCTTTGAGAATTTTACTTTGGGATTCTAGTCTTAGCTGCCACTTGATTTGATTGCTTCTATTTGATTGTGTCTTGTTTCGAATAAGGATACTATGGAAAGCAAGTTGAGTGATAAAAAGGCAAGAGTGTTTTCATTATAGAAAAAGTCAATTTTTGTGTGATACACGAGTTGTTTGGCATCTGTTGAGTGTATATATGTGAGGTTGAGTGGTGAGGTCCATATTATTTTTTGTTGTTCACTAACATTTTGCAGTTCATAAACATGTCTCAAGAAGATGAATCATATGAACAAGATCTCAATGTCTTTTTGAAGGCTATGCAAGATCAATTCTGGAGGTTGAATGCTAGGTTGGATGACATCCAATCCAAGTCAAACTCCAATAGTCCTAGAAGGATGGTCCATAAAGAAGAGGAAGATGTGCAATCTGAGGACGAAGGCCCCAACACTAGGAGAGGCAGACAAGCTCCTTCTCGTAATGAATTTGACAACATAAAATTGAAAATCCCTTCTTTTCAAGGAAAAAATGATCCTGAATTGTATTTAGAGTGGGAGAGGAAAATAGAACATGTATTTGAGTGTCATACATAGTGAAGAGAAAAGATAGAACTTGCTGCTGTTGAATTTTGTGACTATACTAGTATTTGGTGGGATCAATTGTAAGTAAATAGAAAGCGAAATTATGAAAGACCAATACACACATGAAAAGAAATGGAAGCCATCATGAGAAAGCGCTTTGTTCCAAGTCATTACTATCGAGAGCGGATAGAAAGATTAAAGCAAGGATCTATGAGTGTTGAAGAGTACCACCAAGAGATGGAGATCATCATGATTAAGGCCAATGTTAAGGAAGACATTGAAGCTACCATGAGAAGATTTCTTGATGGTTTGCACCCTGAAATTGCTTCCATTGTAGAGCTGCAAAATTTCCTTGACATGGATGAGCTGCAAAATTAAAGATCCAAAATGGTGCTAGATCGAGTTCCTAGAAGAAAATCGTGAAGGAGTCTAAAAATTTATTCAAATCCAATGGAGACATCAGGCCAAAGGAGGAAAGTAAGCCTAAATTCTCTACTCCAAATCCTATGGGTAAAAATGACTCTAAACGCTCTTTTTCTTCTAATGCTTCTTATAAAGTTAAGTGCTTTAAATGTCAAGATTTTGGTCATATTGCTTCGCCATGCCCTAACACAAGAACTATGATTTTGCTTGAGAAAGGTGATGTTGCTAGTAAAAGTAGTGATGATTTTGATGAAGTGCCTCCATTTACGAATGCTTCTGATGTTGATTGTGATGCTGAGATTAGTGAAGCCCTTGTGGCTAGCCGTGCTCTTAATATCTAACCAAAAGAAGATCTTGAAGAAGAGCAACGTGAGCATATCTTTCATACAAGGTGTCTTATCAATGGTAAAGTTTGTAGCATGATCGTAGATGGTGGAAGTTGTACAAATGTTGCTAGCACTTTACTTGTTGACAAGCTTAATTTGCCTATTTTGAAACATCCTAGACCATATAAATTGCAATGGCTAAATGATTGTGGTGAGGTGAAAGTCACCAAACAAGTGATGGTTGCATTTTCTGTTGGCAAGTATCATGATGAGATTTTATGTGATTTTGCACCTATGTATGCTGCACATGTTTTGCTTGGCAGGCTATGGCGATTTGATAAAAAACTTAGGCATGATCGATACAAAAATTATTATTCTTTTCCTTTCCATGGTAAAAATATTCTGCTGAAACCTCTTAGGCCCATTCAAGATTATGAGGATCAAGTGAGGATTGAGAAAGAATGCAAATTAAGAGCAAAAGAAAAGAAAGAGAGAGAGATCGTAAGGAAAGAAAAAGAGAGAGAATATAAAACGAGTGGAAAAAATGAAGAAAACAGAGTGACTTTATTTGCTGGAAAAAGTCAGATCAAGAGAGCTTTAAAATGTGAAGAATCTTATGTTCTTTGATATAAAGATGTTTTCTTAACTATTGATGAGCTTGATCCATCTTTGTTGTCTCGTGTTTTGTCTTTGTTGAAGGACTTCAGGAACTTATTTTCGGAGGACATTCCCGATGGATTGCCCCCTTTGAGAGGCCTTGAGCACCATATAGACTTCCTTCCCTGAGCTTTAATTCCGAATAGGCCTACGTATAGAGCCAATCCAAAAAAAACTAAGGAGATGTTGAAAAGCTTATGAAAAAGGGCTTTGTAAGAGAAAGCTTAAGCCCATATGCTGTGCCAGTTACACTTGTCCCTAAGAAAGATGGCAAATGGAGAATGTGTGTTGACTACAAAGCCATCAATAAAATCATGGTGAAATATCGTTACCTTATCTCTCATTTAGATGATATGCTTGATGAGTTACATAGTGCTTGTATATTTTCTAAAATTGATCTTAGAAGTGGGTACTGTCAATTTCACATGAAAAAGGGTGGTGAGTGGAAAACTACTTTCAAAACTAAGTTTGGGTTGTATGAGTGGTTAGTTATGCGTTTTCGCTTGACTAATGCACCTAGTACTTTCATGAGTTTGATGAATCATGTGTTTTGTCCCCTTATTGGAAAGTAGCTGGTTGTTTATTTTGATGATAATCTAGTGTATTCCAGGAATTTAGATGATCATGTGAAACAATTGCATAATGTATTTGGAATTTTAAGAGAAAATAAGCTTTATGCCAATTTACAAAAAATATTCCTTTTGCATAGATACTGTTGTGTTTCTTGGTTTTATTGTAGGTGCTAAAGGACTTCAAGTTGATGAAGAGAAAGTGAAGGCAATTAGAGAATGGCCAACTCCCAAGAATGTGAATGAAGTTTGAAGCTTCCATGGCTTGGCAAGCTTCTATCTGAGATTTATGAAGGACTTCTCTACTATGATGCCCCTTTGAATGAATTGGTAAAAAATAATGTGATTTTTGAATGGGGTGATTCACAAGAGGTTACTTTTAATACCTTGAAAGAAAAATTGACCAATGCACTTTTCTGATTCTTCCTGATTTTTCTGAAGTTTTTGAGGTTAAATATGATGCTTCTAGAATAGGTATTGGTGTGTTTTAATGTAGGATTCTAAACCGGTTGCTTATTTTAGTGAAAAACTAAGTGGTGCTGCTTTAAATTAGCCCACATATTATAAAGAGTTGTATGTTTTAAAATGGTCTTTAGAGACTTGGTAACATTACTTGTGGCCAAAAGAATTTATCATTCATTCTGATTATGAAATTTCTAAAGTCCCAAGATAAATTAAACAAGAGACATTTTCGTTATGTTATTAAACATTAACAAGGGGAAAAAACAGTGTGGCTTATGCTCTTTCTAGGAGATACTCTCTTCTTACCTTTATGCATGCTAGATTACTTGGTTTTGAGATGTTCAAAGGCATTTATGAATCTGATTGTGACTTTGTAGAAATTTGGAAATCTTGTGAAAAACATGGTATTGAAAATTTCTATAGATTTGATGGATTTCTATTAAAAAAAGATAAACTTTGCATTCCACCTTGCTCTATGCGTGAATTACTTGTTAGAGAGACACATTGTGGTGGATTGATGGGTCACTTTGGTGTTGAGAAAACTTTAACTCTTT
>JANZXP010000194.1:14432519-14455163 GCA_027576715.1 Erythroxylum flavicans | reverse complement strand
GAGGGTATAGACCAAAGAATTCAAGTTTAGTCTAAAACTCAAGGTAGTGAAGGATAATTTTAAATTACTTATCAGGGAAAATACAATCCTAGGGAAAGAGGAAAAGATCAAAGCTTTGGAGAAACTGCAAATATGCCAAAGAAAGATCTTGAAAAGATTAGATGATCAGCAGATAAAAAAGGATGAAGCAAAAATGAAAAACAATTACAAAAAATCTCTAGAAAACACCAATGAATAGCTTAGATAGAAATCCATGATGCTATGGTTGAAGGAAAGAGAGAGGTGCACGAGTTGCTATATAAATTCCATTAAAAAAAGAAGAAACAAGAACTATATCAAATACTTGAAAGATGAGGCGGGTTAAAGATTCCATGATCAGGAGAACAAGACAAGAATTACTTATAAAATTTTCATAAAATAGTTTGGGCAAGAAGAAGAAGTGTAGAAAATTCGAAAACAAGTATTGATGGCGATTAAACAAATTTCTGATCCAGATGGTTTTAATGGAAGATTTTTCCAGTAGAATTGACATATTCTAGGGGTAGAGGTGACTGAGGCAATTAAATACTTCTTCTGGAAAAGAGTAATCTTGAATGAATGGAAGAAAACTTATGTGAGCCAGTAGATAGGAGGAGTTCAGAAGTATAACTTACTATAATGTCTTCTACATGATCATCACAAAAATAATAGCCAATAAACTAAAGAAGAGTCTGAAGAAAATTATCAATCTAAGCTTTCATAAAGGGAAGATCAATTGTTAACAATATACTCCTATGCCATGAGCTCTTTAAAGGATACAACATCAAGACAAACATGAATAATTACACAATTAAAATAGACCTTGCAAAGGCTTATGATTCAGTAAGTTGGAGCTTCTTTTAAAGCATTCTAAAAGTAGCAAGTATCCCCCTAATTTTAGAGAATGGGTTGAAAAATGTGTGACTACTACTTCTCTTGCCATATTGGTGAATGAACTTATGAAGCTAACAAAATCAAAGAAAGGGCTAAGGCAAAGGGATTCCCTCTTGCTTTACCTATTTGTGTGAGATAAAAGCACTAAATTCCAATATTACCATAGGTGCAACGGTACTAAAATATATCACCTTGCTTTTGCAGATGACATACTACTATTTTATAGGGCTAAAGATAATCCATTAATCTCCCCATGCAAATTATGGATGAATTCAAAGCAGTGTTACGATTGAGAAGCAACCCAAACAAGAGCTGCTTTTACCTCTCAGCGAATGCCATAATGGATGTAGCATTAAAAGCAATGGAGTTGGGGATGAAACAAGGCAAACTACCTATCAAGTAATTGGGAGTGTCAATATTCCAAAAAAGAATTAATGCCTCTAATTTCAAACCACTGATAGACTCCTACAATAAAAAAATCAACCATTGGTGTAGCAGGTTCCTAAGCTAGAGGAAGATTGCAATTGGTGAAAACTATATTAAGTAATCTGGAAACTTATTAGACCAACTACCTTTCACTCCACATGGGTGTATTGAAAGAGAGAGATAGAAAACTAAGGGATTTCTTATAGGATGGACTAAACCACAATGCCAACAAAGCAAAAGTCTGCTGGAATAAGATTTCTCAACTAAAAAACCATGATGCTATGGGGTTCTACTTTGTCAAATTGCTCAATAAGATCAGTTTGGTAAAGAAATTATGGTGGTTATGCTGTCAGAAGGAGGAGCTATGGGTCAAGTGAGTACA
Organism: Erythroxylum flavicans; assembly: GCA_027576715.1. Lineage (NCBI taxonomy): Eukaryota > Viridiplantae > Streptophyta > Magnoliopsida > Malpighiales > Erythroxylaceae > Erythroxylum > Erythroxylum flavicans. Next base: position 14,453,443 of record JANZXP010000194.1, on the reverse strand, counting down.
AAATGTACACATAAAAGGGAATAGCCTATGAAGCCAAAAACTTAAGCAAAATATGTCATGAAATCTAAGGCAAACATTAGAAACTAGGCAATGAATGCAAAACCTTTTATCCTATAAAATAGGGAATGGAGATTCAACATTTTTTGGCATGATAATTGGCATAATAAGGTCCTTTGTATAAAATTGAGGAGATCTAACATCTGAAACTTGCTATCAGTCTAAGCACAAAGGTTAGCAAGCTTATAAAAAACAATTAATTGAGATGGTCTTACCATAACTACAAAGGTGTGGAAATTAGCTTGAACAATTTGCATACTTGCTAGGAATCAAAACAGGATGAAGTCCTATAGAATGTTAATGGAGCTAAAGCTTTCAACTCAAAAGCTTATAGAACCTTTCTTTAAAAGGAACCAAATAATAGAGTGAAGTGGAGAAAAATAGTATGGGATAATGGCAACAATCCCTCATTTACCTTAATTTTCTAGTTGGGGATAGCTGGGAGACTTTTAACAAAGGAAAAAATAAAGTTCTTAATTGCATACTCAAATTGTGAGCTGTGTAACACTCACCTAGAATCATTAGATCATATTATAGTTAAATGAAGATATACTTTAAACATCTAGAGAAGAATACAAAGAATACTCAACATTAGAAAAACAACCCACATTTGGAATGAACTAATAGATTGGATAGTTACCCTGAGGATGGAGAATGAGATAGACTACAAAGTAGTGAAAAATAGCTTGGCAATAATGGTGTACAAAATATAGCAAGAGAGAAACAACATAATCGTCAGGACGGAGGCAAGAAGTAAGGATCAACTATACCGAATCATCATCATCCAGTGTAGATTCAACCTGGTAGCAAAAGGGTTAGCTATAAAACTCTTCACAACCATAAGGAAGAGATGGCTACTAAATTAAAAACTATAACTAGGAAGCTTAGCCCTATCATATTTTGTTCCTATTGTACTCTTGATGCTTGTAAGGTTCATACCTATTAATCAATAAATTACTATTACATTTTTAAGAAAATGAAACCAAAAAATTTGAATCTAAATTATAAAACGAAATTTATGTGTTTGTTCTATAATGAATAGAGCTTCCAAGTATGGATTACAAGTTTTGATTATAAACTATTATAGTAATAAATTTAGGTAATACGAATACAACTTTAACAAATTATAATAACAGTTCTGTAATGACAATCCATAAAATTCCTACTATTAACTGATGAATTCTAAAAGAAGTTTAATCATGTATGTTTTACTTACGTTGAGAGATTCAATGCATATGACTAAAAAAGATTTCGATAAGGGCTTGAAATTAATCTGCTTACCCCTTTGATCATTAACTTCAAACTATGAACTTAAATTTGATAGGTTAACCATATCTTGTTCATAACAATAGCCTAAATATATTGGTGCTCCTATTGAATGGGGCAACTAAATTTGTGGGTAGAGGTAGGTCATTGTGGACACAACAGGCTAGTCCCATCATTCTCTATAACACTTGCCTTGCATTTAGAGTTTTGGCCCAAAACTAGTCATTGCTAATGATTGTGACACCAAAGCTAACTATGCAGTAGTAGACATTTGTTCTTCATTGACACCCTTACAGATATTGACATGAAGTTTATTAGTTCATTAATAATGAATAGTAAATTGTAAAAAAAATTTGGACTTTGCTCTTTACAATTTACTATGAACTTGAACTTCAGAGCTAAACCTTTGATTATAACTTAATCGTTAAATCTATGAACTATGCTTATTAGTCAGGAACCTCTACTAGTTAAAGTTAATTGAGATTTGAGATCACTAAGAGTTCCTCCATTTTATGACTTCTATCACCAGCTTCCTCTTCATTTTGATGTTAGCAAAGTACACAATCACATCTTCTTCAACTACCCACTCGAAAAGAAAAGAAACAAAATTGCCAAGTTAGTTAATGTTCTTAAAGTTTTTAGTCCAGACTACAATTCCAACAACTATTCCCTAGAAAACATACATCAGAATTTCCAATCATTAGGTTCAAAGACCATTATATCAGAGAGCAATTACCAATAACAAGTTAGAAGGTGGTAGAGGAAGATGGCAATTTTTAGATTGGATAGTTCTAAATTGGGACACAATATCTGTCCATCATCAAAAGGTGTAAAGTAATTGTTAACAATTGCCACTCTTATTTTCTACATAATGAAAGTTTGATAATTTTATTCTAGGATAAGAAAATAGAAAAATATGTACGAATTTTTTAATGGTGTATTATACAAGCATGAATTTCATGAATCCTTTACTAGACACATTAAGACAGAAGAACTTACTCTATAATCTTGACAAGAAAAGGTTCCATCAAACTGCTACCTCTAATCTCCATCGATCGAACTAATATGGGTTCTCATAGTATTCCTCGTTCATGTTAATAGACGTAAATGACATCAAGACACATGAATAACCCTTGCTAGAATTAAATGTGATGAGAAATAACAAGAAAAGTTATGAATCTTGATAAACCAACATTTGAAGCAAACTAAGTAGAATATACGAAATAAAACAATATAGTAGAAACCAAAAGGAATGAAATGTTAAATGTCCAACCTTATTTTGAGATCTTGGATAATTCCATAGGTACGATCACAGTAGATAGACATTAACTTTAAAAGATAAAGACCAAGTGGGAGGATCATTTGAAGATAGTGGAGATCTTCATGGATATGAATATATCATTCCTAGATAAATGCATCTCTTATCTTGTTAATTGTGATATAGATAAATCATATCAAATAGAGTCCTATTTATATGGGGATGTCATCTTATTGAATAATGTGATGTAATTTAATTAGGATAAGATATGATCTAGCTAATTGAGTTCAGTTAGGATTCTGACTTAGATATTAAGTTAGGGGTGCCTATAAATAGCTCATCCAAGTCTTGTTCCATATAAGAAATAAAGAGAGCAGTCATAGTGCCCAAAAAAATGAGGAAAAATAGAGAGAGGCAAAGAGGATTGTATTCCTATCCTTGTTTGATTGTTTTTTAGGTTGGTTTGAGGGTTTGTTAATTATGATATTAACTTTGGTTTCAATCGTGAAACATTGTGAGAGAATTTGATGTTGTTGTTGGGTGTGAGGGATCAACTTTTCTTGCAAATCTTTATCGAGTTTAGTGGATTTATTTGTTAGTTCGCCCTATGGTTTTCCCATCTACACTAAAAGGTTTTCCACGTTAAATTTTGGTGTTTGTTTCATCATTAGTTTCTTATGCTCATAATGTTCTACTGCTATGACTTAAAAAGTTATTTCTTATCGTTGATATTAGGTTAAATTTTTAGAGAGTTGTGTATTTGTTTCTTAACAACTGGTATCAAAGCCATCATAATGGTAGGTGAAAATAGCTTTATGGTCAAGTTAATATCATCAAATTACTCGATATAGAGGCCTATGATGGAGGACCTTCTGTATTGCAAGGATCTCTTTGATCCTATTGATGTGGACAGAGGTATAAAGGATGATGTTCCTTCAAAACTTGAAAAGATGTCAGATAGAGAATAGGAAAAGATGAAGCAAAAAACTCTAAGCACTATCAGAAAATGGATTGATATCAATATATTCAATCACATGTCATAAGAAATAGATCCTTTTGAGATATGGAAGATGCTAGAAGGTTTATATAAAAGGAAGACTGCTCATAACAAGGCCTTTTTAATTAAAAGGCTCATAAATTTGAAGTTAAATGTTGGGAACTTAGTTTTAGAGCAATTAAATGATTTATAAGACATAATCAATAAGCTTAATATACTAAAGATAATTCTTAATGGTGAGTTAAAAGCTTTGTTCCTGTTAAGTTCATTATCGAATAGCTAAGAAACGTTAGTGGTGATGATTAGTAACTCATCTCTTAAAGGTGTGCTTTCTTTAGATGTAATCAAAGAGGGTATATTTAATGAAGAAATTAGAAGACAGGAAATTGGAGCTGACAACGTGTAGGTTTTCTTGATAGAAAGTAGGGAAAGGAACAAGAGTAGGGGTCCCAATGGTCGTTGCAAGTCAAAAGATAGTTCAAAGTCCAAAGATGACAAAGATATGATGACATGCTCCTATTGGGATAAGCCAGGACACATTAAGATGTTATGTTATAAGTGAAAGCGGGATAAAAAAAAGGAAGCTCATCAGGAAGATGGTGATAATAGGAGTATAACTGTACTATTTCAAGTATGGATGATGATTTGTCCTTATTTTGTGCAATTAGTGAATGCTTCCATTTTAGTGTTAGTTCGGAATGGCTGATCTGCATGGGTACTTCTTATCATTATGTTCCAAAGAAGTAGTACTTCTCAAGCTACAAAAGTAAAGATTTTGGGAGTATTAAGATGGGAAACCAAAGTTCCACTAAGATAATTAGTATGGGTGATATCCGAGTTCAGAAAAATGCCAGATGCTTATTAGATAATGTGATTTAATTTGATAAGGATAAGATGAGATCTAGCTTGTTATGTTTAGTTAGGATTTTGACTTAGCTATTAATCCAGAGGTGTCTATAATAGCTCATTTGAGCCTTGATCCACATAAGAGATAGAGAGTGCAATGAAACATCCAAAAGTGAAAAAAATAGAGAGAGGGAATAGAAGGTTGTATTCTCATATCCTTATTTGATTATTTTTGGGATTGGTTTAAGGGTTTGTTGATTGTGATGTCAACTTTGGTTTTAATCATGAAACTTTGTGAGACAATTTGTTATTGTTGAGCGGGAGATCAACTTTTCTTGTAAATCCTTATTAGGTTTAGTGGATTTATTTGTCAGTTTGTCCCATGATTTTTTGTTTATACTGGAGGGTTTCCATGTTAAATATTGGTGTTCCTTTTACTATTAGTTTCTTTTTTTTCACCATTAGTTTCTTATTATTTTATTGCTCTGTTGCTGCAACTTGAAGAGTTATTTCTTGTTGTTGATATTTGGCTGAATTTTTAGAGAGTTATTTATTTATCTCTCCACATCAAATGCATTTGAGAAACTAGAGTTACCCCAAGTTGAATACAACAATTGTTTTAGACCCTAATGTCATCAAGTTTTCTTTTTATTAGTAGATTGTTTAGAGCAAACCGTTTTAGTCATACAAATAAAATTGTCACAAAAAAAAGATAAGGGAGATGATTTTTAGTGGCTCATGTATATATGCCTTCCTTTATAAACCCATATCTATGATAATTCTTATTTGGGAATGGTGTCATATTGACAGGAACTAGCACTCGAATGAAAGAAAAGAAAATATCTATGGCCAACAGTGATGATGAGAGAGGTAAAGGTAGGTTAAGGATTTAATGAGAGAAATTAGAGAAGGAAAAGAGTTGAATCAAAAGAGAGTGTAGTGTATTGGAGATGAAAGAAGAAGAATCGGTAAGGTTTTTGACAAAAATACTTGAATCAATCCTTAAATAGATTGCATCTTACTTGATCTTTCCTATTAAAGATAGGGAAATTGTTGAGACTATCTTTTTTTGGATAGATTGAAAGCCCTTCAGCTTAAATGGTTTCTTCTTTTAGAAATCATGGGATGTGGTAGGTGGAATGATTCTTGAAGCAACTCATGAATTCTTCAAAAATGTTAAGCTCTTGACGGAGATCAACAAAACAATCCTATCCTTGATTCCTAAGCTGTCAAATCCTATTTTATTTAGTAATTATAGACTAATATTTTGCACAAATGTTCTCAATAAGATCATCTTAAAACTTATTGTTATAAGATTGAAGAAGGTAGTTAACACACTTATAAGCTATAACCAAGAAGCTTGCATTGTAGATAGAAAAATTGGTGATAATATTTTGTTTGTACAAGAGTTCTTTAAAGGATATTCAAGAAGTTCCACACTTGTTAATTGCTCTATTAAGGTGGATTTTAATAAAGCCTTTGATAGTCTCAATTTGGATTTCCTATTTCACTTGTTGGACGTTTTTAGATTCCTTGATTAATTTATTGGCTGGATAAAGGAATGTGAACTACCACTTCTTATAGTGTTTTAGTCAATGGTAGCCCCTCCAAGTTTTTTATAGGAGCTAGAGTGATAAGACAAGTAGATCCCTCGTGTCCATATCTTTTCATATTATGCATGGAAGCATTATCACTAACTTAAACATAATACCAGTACCAATACTAATTTTAGATTCCATTCCAAATGTTAAAAAGTCTCCTTGACTAATTTATATTTTGTTGATAATCTACTCTTGTTTTGCAAAGTCTATCTAGCCTCTATCCAGATTCTAATATATTCTCTTCAGTTTTTCAAAAGTCTCGTAGGGTTGCAAATGAATCTTAATAAGAGTCATTTCCTGATTTCCATTGTTGCCTTGGGTATTGAATCCTATATTTCCATAATTATAGGTATGTGTAGGAAGTTTCCAATTTTGATGTATCTTGATCTGCCTATCTCCATCAAAAGATTTAGATTTTATGAATATATTCCTTTTCTTAATAAGGTTTAGAAAAGAATTTCATCATGGGTTAACAAATATTTTCATATGCTAGAAAGTAGCAATTAATCAAGTTGATTCTCTCTTCGTTAAATATTTATTAGAGTTCTCATATGGTTCTTTATAATAAGCTCATTAAAATGCTAGAAAGAATGTTTAGAAACTTTCTTTGGAATCACCAGGATAGAGTGTTGGGGCTTTCTAAGTTAGTGGTCAGACATTTGTTCTCTTAAGGAATAAGGTGGGTTAGGAATCAATGACATCAAGACATCAAACATTTGTTTTCCTATCTCTACATGACCTTCTAAGCCTTCCACTTAATGGTCTACTTCAAACTCTCACAAATTTATTCTACAAAGATTCCGTGTGCTATTTCTCTATTTTAAAATCTGCTTCTATTAAGCTCTTAGATGTACTTTGGGTTATAAACTAAACAAGAGTCATATTATGAAACTAACAAAATAAACTAAATAAATTAACAAATTAAATAATGTAAAATAAAACCAAGAATAAAGGAAGATAATAGAAAATAAAGTAATGATTACATTAATAAAACTAACATTTTCTTAATATCAAAGTCCCCGCTAATAGCACCAAAAACATGCTTGACTTTTTTTAAGTTTCTAAATTATGAATTTATCTGCAAGTGCACAGTGTAGCAGCTAGTGCTGAAGAGCATAAGTCGAATCCCATAAAGAAGATGAGTATTAGTAATTACCGTTATCCTATTGTCTAGTTTATAAATTTGATTTTGATTTTTAATTAAAGAAAATAAAACTTAAGCAATTAAATTGAATAGGAAGTAATACTGAACAGAGAAATAAGAAATCACTTAGAAATAATCAATATCAAGAATTAGTGTCTAAGTTATGAACCCCCCTAAAAACGCTTAAATAATTGACCTTTTATTATGCAATTGTTTTATTGACTATTAGACAATAAAAATTCCTATCGTATGTTAATAACTCACTTGAGACTACTAACAACTAATCTTATAATTATCAAACAATATTATTCAGGTTAAAGGTACTATGTTTGCTTTATCAATTTGTAAATTCCACTATTAGGTTTGACACTAATCCAAAGGATTTATGTAGATCTATTTCTTAGTTTGCTATTAACTCTTTTCAATTGCTGTAAATCTCTATCTCTATATTATGAAATCAGATTATGTACTAATATTTTGGATATATATTAAACATGTAATCAAATCACAATATACAATCAAAACAAGTGCATCAAATAAATGAACCAAAACATGTTATAACATAAAACTAGGGTTCAGCTTACCTAGACACTAAAGATGTTTAGTTACACATTATAGAAAATGAAAGCAAACATAAATGATTGATCGATTTTGTGTTAGTCAATATTGTAATAAATCGTAAGTGCATGGCGAAGCTGTAACTAGTACTAACAAGTACGAGTCGATCCCTCGAAGATTCTGAATACTAGTAATTACCCTTCCCTTATATCTAGCTATAGATTGATTTTAGATTTTTAATAAAAAGGAAATAAAAACTAAAACAATTAAAGAAATAGGAAACAATAATGAACACAGAGATTGTGGAATTCACTTAGAAAACTATCATTATTATAAATTAGTATCTAGGCTTGAATTCCCTTAAAACTTTAACAGGTTAATCTTTTATCATACAATTATTTATTGATTAATTAGATCGTGGAGACTCCTATGGTATGCTAATAGCTAACCTTGAGTCTATTAATAACTGATCCTAAGGTCCTTATCTAAATTACTTAGGTTAAAACTTATAGGACTGCATTACCAAATTATGAGCCCCTCTATTAGGTTTGACCCTAATATGGAAGATTAATGTCATCCTATCTCTAGGGTTGCAATAATCTCCTTCTAATTTCGATAGATTTATTCACACTAGCATTTCTCAGTCTGTACGTATGAAGTTAAATTATCAATAAAACATGTAATCAGATCAAAATAATCAATCAAACTAATTTCATTAATAAAGGAATCAAATTGTCTCAAAGTATTAATGTAAGATTTATCTAAGCAAAATATTAACTGGACATTTAGTTACAAATGATTGAATATGAAATCAAATATAAATTGAACGAAAATGAAATGAAAATAGTGAGTTCATAATTCTAAATCTCCTTGATTGTCTTCTATCAAATTTTCTTGCAATGTAGAGGTTTGATCTTGAATTCTGATGGATCTTTCAATGATTTCTTCGTGTTTTCCACTTCCCTGGACCATAAACGTCCCTTTTGGACGTTCTCCACGTCTGGAAATCACCTCCCAATGTCTCCTTCTTTATTCTCCTCCCAAAAATGTGTTTTTATCATGAAATTTAGGGTTTTGTAGAGATGTATGATCTTTTGTGCAACTGTGCATCAGATCGTGCATAACCAAAATTATTTGAAAATCATAAAAGTGCACGACCGTGTAGAAGGGCAGGGGTAGATGCACTTTTGAGCATTCGTTCAAGTTGTTGACCTTGATATCTTCATATTTAGATCTCGACTTCTTCACATAAATTGTAGATCCACTTCTTAACTTTCCAAAGGATCCACTTTTGCTTAAGAAAAAGCCCTATAACTAAAGTTATAAGACAAAAACAAGGGAAGTTTAGAATAGATTGTGATGAATTTTATATCTCATTCTCGCCCTTTTAGCCCCTTATAAAAGCACTTTTGGGCCTTAAGTTGTACATACGAATTATGGACCAGGATGTTGGCTTGAATTTGAGCTTTTGAATAACCTCATTTGGATGTCATAAGCCTTAGATATGTCCATGTAAAGCTCCAGTGGTCAGGCTGCCAATTCAAAAAAATTTAGCTTTATGTTGTGTTTTCATTCGAATTCTTCTCCTTTAAGTCCATGAAGGTAATTATCACTTATGAAAGCATTTAAAGTGAATTAAGTACCAAATACAAGACAAAAGTATAAAATATCAAGCAAAATACATCAAATATGGTTGTAAAAATATAGTTAAATATTCATATATCAAACATCCCCACATGTAAGTTTTTACTTATCCTCAACAAAACCATAATCAAAATTATAGATTTTACAACATCAATCCATCATCAATTTTAACCTTTCCATTCATATTATACATCATCATATCCTACTGAATCAAATTAACATACAATTAGAGTCAAGTTGTCCTAAAATTAACTTTATAAGCAATATTAATAGTAATCACATCAACAATTGCATTGAAATCAAGAGCATATATCTTTACACCCTCACCAAGATCTCACTCAATGTGCTCAAGTGTTTTTGGTAAAAATCATCAAAACTCTCAATCAATGCTTAGTAGAACTCTTACCATAGGGTTGTAATAAAATCACATCTCCACCACTTATGTACAAACTAGAAACAAAAACTAAGAGGTCTTTATAAGGTTGTAATGGGGTTTAGGTATGGTATGTTGGGATAATAGAAAGGTTAAATTGAAGGAAATTTACTACATAATATATTTCAGGACTCGTTTACAAGTATATATAGGTCCTTTCAACACAACTCTATTGGTACCATAAATTTATTCTCTCTCTTTTTTTCTTTTCTTGTGTTTTTTCTTTTTTATGTTTTTTCATAATATTCTAATCAATACCACAATTCAAAAAAATGGAACTTTCACAAATTTCAAGTCTTAACAAGTAAAAAATATAAATAACCTTTAAGGTTCAAAACAATAAAAAAGTCTTCAAAGAAAAATGGAATAAAGGTTAATATATGGGTAAAATCAATGAAAAAGGCTAAGACTCAACTTGACTATTCCCAAAGGTAAATTTTTGGGTATGGTAATTTGAAGGAAATAAGCTAAGCAAGTTCGTGAATCTTAGTGGCTTTATCATACTAATGCTTCTAATTTGACAAATATGGTCTCAATTTCATAATTAAAGCAAGTTTTAGAATTATCTTACTATACATGGCATCACACATATGAACGAATAATAAAAGCTTTAACAAATTTTGAAAATATACTCTTTAGGCTTAAAAACTCACAAAAATGGGTATATATGTGTGTAAATAATATGCAAATTTCATTCAAATTGAAAATTTCAATGATTACAAAAAATATGACTTAGAAAGCTAATTTCATTCTAACCAGCATCCTTTTGCACACCAATTCAAGTTAGTATTCAACAACAAAGTAGAGTATTAATAGACATATTCAATTAATTCAAGACATTAGTTAAAAAAATATAAAATCAGGATTATAATAAGCTTGAAAAATCAGTTAAAAAATTCAATAAACCCATTCCCACAGTTAAAGTTGTACAGTGCCCTCAATGTACACAATATAAGCATTTATGAAAAAGTGAGATAATTTAGTGGTACTTTCCAGTTTATGAAGATTTCTCTGATTCTCATCCATCTAAAATGAAACTAACATCCTTGAAAAATATAAAAGAAAAGGATAAAAAGAAAAAAAATAACATAATAAAAAATAAAATCCTATACTAATATGAAAGCAAAAACAAAATAATATAAAAATTGAAATAAATTAAACTAACTTATGGGTTGCCTCCCATGTAGCACTTTTTTAACGTCAGTAGCTCAACATAGCTTGTTGACGTCATCCTGGATCAATAATCAGCAACTTGCTTCCAATTTTTTCTTTATAAAGCGATTTCATAGCCTGTTGTTGAGTAAGTTTTACCTGATGTAAAGCCCTCAATATTTCACAAGTATACGAATCATAAACTTGTAATAATTGAGGTGTCGATCCCACAAGGATTTAACTAAAACTAAATGAACCTAACTTTGTCTAAGGTTGTGAAATATGATTTGAGAGAAAATAAAATTGAGAAATTAAGCAATCAAATAAAATTTAAACTAAACCACTTAACAATTGAGCTATCACAATAAAACAAGGATGATCAAGTATGAAAGTATAGGATTCGTTCTATCATCATTTTGCTCGCTTAACCATTTTTAATTATTCAATTTAGGGTCGATACTAGGTTTCCAAAAGGTTTGATTATTCTACTCAAGACCTAATCATTTAACCCCAATTAATAATCCCTAATTAATACAAAAATTTTAGATTTGCAATCTCTCAATTGACAAAAACAACCTAATGTATTCAACTAGTTCTTAAGCAATCTATTGGATAATCAAGTTCTAACACAAGATCTCTCTTCGTATAATCATCAATTTGATACTTGCGTGAATTATTAGTCATTAAATCTCATTATCCAACCTAAACAGATTACTGTGGACTCACTCTCTCGATTTGTTGTCGAAGTATAAGCAAACACAAATATCACAACACCCAAAACATAGTATTGAAATCAAAAGTGTTAAAAGTCATAAAATAAGTCAAGAACAAATCCTAATATGAAATTAAAACATCATCAATGTGTATAACATCTTACAATCTAGTTCACACATCAAATTTAATGAAAATAACAAAACCAAAGAAAGAAAAACTTGATTTGTAATTGGATCTTCAGATATGGAAAATGCTAGATAGCTGATGCTCCTCTTGATCTTCCTTAGATTAATCTCAATTTTGTAAGATGAAGTCTCCTCTTTTTTGAGTGATTTATGTTTTTAAATAGTTATTGAGGCTTCTAGGGTTCTTTCTAGGCTTTACTCGCTTAATTTGGTTCCAAAAATAGCCCTAAAACGTTAAAATTACAAAAAGAGTATCTTTATGGAAAAGTTGAAATTTGTTGGAATCGCTATCTATGCTCTCGATCACGATCATGATAAGCAAGTCACGACCATAAACTACTTCCATCCTTCCAATTCTTCTCTTTTTTTCAATTTCCTATTTCCATACACTCAAACACACATCCCATATCTCTTGAAACATAAAATTATGCTCCAAATCATGCCAAAACCATACACACACTTAGAATATAAAAAAACACTAGTAATAACATAATTATGAACCTATATATATGATAATCATATGAGAAATACTCAAAAGCACACATAACCATCTATCAAAACATAGTATAAGTTACACCTATCACCTATAAATAAGCCACCTATTGCAAGATAATCAAGAGGATATAATTGATTAGATTAATAAAACCAATAGACTCTATTAATGCCCCTTTCAATGAAAAACTTTTAAAAATGTAAGGAATAACAAAGATCCTTGTATCATCCGCTAGCTCGAATAGTTTGTCTTTGAGGAAATGGGAACCTCCATACTTAAGGTTACTACTAACACCTCATCAATAATTTCCTTCCTTGGTTCCTCCGCTAGTTCTTCCTCGACTATCTTTGTCCACTCTTCTTCTTCTTCTTCTTCTTCTTCCTGGAAAGAGGCTTCTGATTCATCTTTTTTAATTACCTTCTGTCACTCCTCTACTTTTCTTCTTGGATCGACTAGAAGATGTTCTTGTAATGTCACTCCAATCATGAAGCCAAACCTTACCTTTTCTTCTCCCTCGAATTTGTGTCACTTAGCTTTCATGTCAACAAGGAGTTATATTAATTTATCTATAATACTTGCTTCCTCTTCCTTTTCTTCTTCTGAGAGTTCATCTTCACCATTAAGGGTGATTGCCATTCCAAATTCATTAAGATCTATTTCATTAGGACTAAGCGAACTCCTTAGTTGTTCATTAGATGATACCTTTTCTAGCTGATCAATTTGATTCACCATGTTCTATATACGAATCTCTGTTTCCTGATGGCTCATATTTGATTCTTAAATAGAATCAATCATCATATTTCCTAGAGTAGCAGTTAGCTCCTCGCCTCTTGAAATACATGGTCATTCATGAAATCAACTGTTGACTCTTCTTCACTCTGCAATGGTTGGAAGCTCAGATTATACTCATTATATGCAAGTGAAGGAAGTCTCTTATTGAATTCATGTTAACTAGCTACTCTCTTGGTAAGGCAATTCTATTATTTGATCTGTAATACTTTCTTTTTCTTCCGAAATTTCTTTTTGAAATGTCCCTCCATTCATAAAACTAACCATTATCTTTTCTTCACTCTCAAATTTGTGTCAGTCAGGTTTCATTTCAGTAAGGATCTCTATTAATTTATCTTCCATTGTTGGCTCGTTAACTGGAGGTGGTTGTTGTTGTATGTATTCAGCTGGAGCATGATTATTCCATCAATAGGTGTAAGAATTGTTCCATTCTGAATTGCAGTTGTTCCCGTATACTACCCCATGAGGTTGATAGCACATGTTCGGTCTCCCATATGGTGATGTCATAGTTTGTGAAGACATATTCTGGCTCTCATAAAAATACTGTCCACTTCATCCTTCCATTGTGAGCTGTGGTTATGACAATGACTCGTAGTTTCTACAATAAACCCCAAACTCAAGATCAAGTAGAGAAATTAAAAAGGTAATTAAATTAATAAGTCAAAAATACAATAAGACATAATAAAATAAAATAAAAGAAAAGAAAGAAAAGAAAATAAATACAAAAGCAAAATTAAAATTAAAATTAAAGAAAATAAAAACAAGGATAAAGCAAAATAAAGTGAAAATAGATAGAGTAATAGTATTTAGGCTTTCCTAATATCAAAGTCTCCAACAACGGTGCCAAAAACTTGATTGACCTATTTTGTGTTAGTCAATATTCTAATAAACTGCAAGTACACGGTGTAGCTATAGCTAGTACCAATTAGTATAGTTCGATTCCACGAAGATTATGAATACTAGTAATTACCCTTCCCCGATTATTTAGCTTAAAGATTAATTTTAGATTTTTAATAAAAAGGAAATAAAAACTAAAACAATTAAATAAAAGTAAACAATAATAAATATACAGATAGTGGAATTTACTTAGAAAACTATTGTTATTAGAAATTAATATCTAGGCTTGAATCCCCCTCAAACCTTAATAGATTGGTCTTTTATCATACAATTGTTTATTGAATATACTGTGGAGACTCCTATGGTATGCTAATAGCTAACCTTGAGTCTACTAACAACTAATCCTAAGGATTGAGTTACCAATTTATGGGTCCCTCTATTAGACCCTAATCCGAAAGATTTATGTCATCCTATCTCCAGGGTTACAATCAACTTCTTCTAAGTACCATAGATCTATTCACACTAGGATTTCTCAATTTATATGTATGAAATTAAATTATCAATAGAACATATAATCAGATCACAATAATCAATCAAACCAATTTCATTAATAAAGAAATCAAATCGTATCAAACAATTAACATAAGGTTCTTCTATCCTAAATATTAACTGTACATTTAGTTACATATGATCGAATACGTAATCAAATATAAATCGAAAGAAAAAAGAAATGAAAGAAATGGGTTCCTAATTCTAAATCTCCCTGATTTTCTTTTATTAAATTTTCTTGCATTTCGATGGATTTTTCGATGATTTCTTTGTGTTTTCCAATTCCCTGGACCAAAATCAACCCTTTTCGACGTTCTTCACATCTGGAAATCACCTCCCAACATCTCCTCCTTTCTGCTGCTCCTGAAAATGTCTTTTTGTCATGAAATTAAGAGTTTTAGGAGATGCACAGTTTTTTGCATGGCCATGCATCAGAGGTCATGCATAACCAAAATTGTCTAAAAATCGCGAAAGTGCATGGTTGTGCAGAAGTGCACATGTAGATGCACTTTCTCCCATTCCTGTAGGTTTTTAAGCTTGATATATTCATATTTAGGTCTTGACTTCTTCACATAAATTGTAGATAAACTTCTAAGATTTCCAATAGATTATCTTTTGCTTAAAATTAAAGCCTTATAGTTAAAGTTATGAGCTAAAAACCAAGGGAATTTTAGATTGGGCTAAGACAGATTTTGTATCTCATTCTCAACCTTTTTAGCCCCTCAAATCAACACTTTTGAGCCTCGAGTTGTACATAAGAATTATGGACCAAAATTTTGTCTTGAATTTGATCTTTTGAATAACCACATTTGGATCTTATAAGCCTCAAATTTGTTCATGTAAAGCTTCAATGGTCAGGCTGCTAATTTAGCATAAATAAGCTTTATGTCTTATTTTCATTCGAATTCTTCTTCTTTAAGTCCATGAAGGCAATTATCACCTATCAAAGCACTTGGAGTGAATTAAGTACTAAATATAAGATAAAAGTATGAAACATCAAACAAAATAAATCAAATATGGGTGTAAAAATATGGTCAAACATCCATCTATCATTAAACAAAAAGAAAAACAAATAGAAAACAAAGAGTTCATAATTCTAAACCTTTATTTTGTCTTCTATCGAATAGTATTACAAGATAGAGGTTTGATCTTGTATTCTAATGGATATTTTGATGATTTCTTCTTATTTTCCACTTCTCTGAATCAAAATCGCTCATTCTGAATGATCTCTGCCTCTGGAATTGCCACTGTAAGTCTGTTTCTCTATTTTACCTCCAATCATTTCATCTTCGGGGAGATACATGGTTTGAAATATGGGCATGTACTAGAACTTTTATAACTTAAAATCTCCAAGATTCACAAATCTACATAGCTTGAGGAATTTACACAACCTAGTACATGATCATATATCCCTTATTTGTTTCAAATCTTCATTTTATGCCGTTTTTCATCTAAATTATTCTTTATTTGGTCCATGAAGGCAATTATAATGTATAAATACACTTGGAACAATTAAGTACCAAATATACAATAAAATTATAAAATATCAAGCAAAAATTTATTAATTACAGATGTATAAATATGATCAAATATGCATCTATAAAAAATCCTATTAGTTTAGAGTACCAGTTTTGTACACCTCCCATGAGGACTTTTATAGGATGTGATATCATTTGTTTCTCTTCATCTCTATTCAGAGGAAAGTAGCTCAACTTAGCATTAGTGATCTTATCGTTTGCCATATGCATCCATGTTTTCTTAGCATTTGATGAGCTGACAATGTCAGAAGTTGGTTGAGAGGTAGCATAAAGGGGTGTCTAGACTGAAACAGAAGGTGTATTACCTAAAACAAATAGTGGGTAATCATTTAAAAGATTGGTTTTCTAGCAAATAATACTAAGATCCAGTAGATAAAAACAAGAGTACAGTAGAGGAAGCAAAATAGTGCACATTAGAAGTAGGAAATCAAGTAGAGAAGTAGATAAGGAGTAGAGGAGGAATGTTCTAGAGCAGAAATAGTTCACAAGAATATGAGAAAACTAATAAAAAATTAGGGTGAAAAGCTGCTATTTGAAAGAATAGTAACAAAAGATGGAGCAGTTGAGTAAGGAAGAAAAGACTAGCAACATAATATAGGAATTTATTCACTTTGATTTTTAATAACTTCATTATTAATAGGCATGTTCATCTTCCCCTCAAGGTTTATATCCTATCCAACCTACTCCTTATTAGGTATGTTCATCCTTTGGCCAGCCATTAAGGAAAGATTAAGTACTAGAAATGATTTCAAGCTTGGATCTCCCAATTGTACCTTATGTGCTTTACGTAATATTTAATAAGAAAAAAGTCAGCTATTTTTAAATGTCAATTCACCTTTTGTATATGGCTTAAACATTAACATCTTTATAGCAGTTCCTACTTGGCTAATCATTTAAATGATTTATTTTTTAGGCAAATACAATAAGCCACACTAATTAGGGAGACCTTAAGATATTCAAGCTAACCTTTAGTATTACCATTTGCTTCATCAAGTTAGAAAGAAACAAAATAGTCTTTAGAGGGGAGTAGGTAGACCTTATTAGCATTGGTAGTAACTTCTTTATATGGATTAGGTAACTAATCTTAGCAAAATATCTCCCAACATATGCAATTCCTCTTATAGTTATAAAATGGAATCTCCTATAATTATTACGTAGAATTGTAAGCTCAAAACCTCATAAGATCCTTATGGTAAACATAGCAAACAAAAAATTCCAATGTAAAAGGATGTTAGGATTTTGGTCATCAAGCTCTAAATCTTAAACACCTAATTATATCTTGCTTTTTCCCTCTTTGAATATGATTTAATGTCACCCCATCCCTAGAGTACACACCCTTAAATACATACTGACATGTCTTATAAAAACTTTAAACATTAAGTTAGGAAAGGTTGCAAAATGCAAGTTGATGGTAGTAGATGGAAATATATAATAGAAATAGGTTACTAGAAAGCATAGATACAGGCTTGAGCTATCTACTAGCTCTCACGCTCTTTTTAATCAGGTTTCAAAATCCTTTTATAAGTATTTTCTTTCTTGCTCCTATCTTTAAGATGAATTCTAACTTTTCTAAAAGTTTTATCGGACTTGGATTTTTGCCTGTTTATTTTTCCTAGGAGACCTTTTCAATTCTTTTCTCATCCAAAAAGTCTTCATTGCCTTATAAGAGGGATTTCATACAACTTTGATAAATAGTTGAAAAATTATAGTTAATAATTCTCTAATTTTCAATTGCATTCAAAAGTTGGAAGTCATTAAAAAAGATCTTAACAACAGTAATAGAATCCATGCTTTCAAATCATAAGAGAGTAGAGAAGAGCTTTACAAAGGTTAGATGATTGTTACTTTAACCTCATTAATGATGATCTTCAAGAATTTTAAAAGGCAAAGCTCTGTCATTACACACATGTCCTAAAAATGATTGCTCTCTAATTAGGCAAAAATTCAGGATTAGCTAGTTGAAAAAAGAAAGTAATAACACTTCCTTCTTCCATAATTATATCTTAGTTAGGCAAACCTTAACAAAATTTTAGCTATGAATGATGATGGAGATACACTAATAACTACCCAAGAGTAATAAAAGGAACTAACCTATAATTACTTCATAACTCTAATTGATCCTAGAGTAATTAAAGTAATTAACATATAATTACTTCTTTACTCCAACTGGGATAGGAAGATTTCATAGAATCCACTCTTATTCATTAGTATTCTTAATAAACATCTCATTACATCCTAAGTTACTAAGATTATATATCCTCTTTAAACATGATATTAAATTAAATAATGCTTAACTTAGACTCCTATAAAGCTCCTTGCATTGATGGTTGGAATAGCTTTTTCTTCCTAAAAAAACTGTAATGTTATATAGATGACTTGGCTAAATCTATTTGGACTTCTTTCATAGAGATATACTTTTGATGAAATTAATTATCACATTTTAAACCTTAATACCTAATATTTAAGAATTTAATTTCTTGCGTAATTTCAGGCCAATCTCATATTATTTCTTTGTTTAAAAGAAAAATTGTCAATGGATAGGTTGGATGTTTCCTTTCCTTTATCATCAATGAACCCTAAACATCCTTCAAACTAGTAGGAAAAAAAAGAAGATAATATACTCAATGCAAAATAACTTTCAGAGACTATCACATAAACAATGTCACTAAAAGATGCATGCTGAAAAAAACTCTAAGAAAGCATTCGATATGATGAAATGGAACTTTTTGAAGGCAAGCATTTTTTATGATGAAATGGAACTTTTTAAAGGCCACTCTCAAAACCTTTGGGTCACATGTGTAGTTCATTAATTAGAAACTTAATGCACCATAACTACCTTATGTTCTAACTTGATGAATGGAGATTCATACAAGTCACTTAAAGTTTAAGAGATATAAAATAAGGGGATCTATTATACCCTTATTAACTTAAGTTAATGATTATGAAAGCAATTAAGAAAAATAATATTTCAAATATCATTTCAAGTGCTAAAAGAATAAGATGTTTAGCTTATTATTTAGAGATGATCTTTTATTATTTTCACATAATTGGAATTTTAATAATGTTGTGAAGTACATTAAGAAGTCATTTAAGATTTTTATTAACAATAATCATTTATGTTCACTTTCTTAGGTTCCAGTTAATTATGACTCACTGAATTAATGTAAACAATCTCCCTATAAAATATTTTGGAATATCATTGATTGCTACTAGATTATCTTATGGAGATTGCCTCCCTTTTATTCAGTATGTTGAAATCATTTCAACTCCTAGATAATGAAACTTCTAGCTTATATTGATAAGGTACAACTTATTAAATCCATCATAAGTAGCTCACATGTTGATTGATTTGCCCATTAGATATTTCCTATGAGAACGACCAAGAAAATTGAGAACCGTTGTGAGAAAAAAGTTAGGAAATGCCTCCAACATGCCTATCAAAGATAAAAGTAAATATTGGAATCACCTTTATAAAATGAATGACAAAATATTTGTAACCTAAAAAATCTAGGAGTTGTACACAAGACCCCAAGCCTTGTGAATAAGATGTATGCACTAAAAGTATTTAGAAGGTCAAAGCTTCTCAAATGTAAACAATAACACTAGTGCCTCTTAGAATAGAGAGAATTACTGAAACTTAGTAGATTATAAAATCTCACGAATCATAAATTTGATAAATGCAAAGAAAACTTAGTTCTGATATGACAATTTTCATTAATAAGGTCCTCTAAACCTTCTCCTCTTAATAAGAATTTCAGCTGAAGGTCTTCTTATATAAGCTAAAGTAAATCAAGTAATAAATAGTGATAGCCGAAGTTGGCTTATACAGAACTCTAAATTTCTATCCAATATAAAGGAAAATGTGCCTTTTTATAGTTAGGTCCCAAAGGAGGATGTGCTCACATAGCTTTGTTATCCTTCTCATCTATTCAATAACAAGTCAAGCATAGAATATTTTAGAGAGGGAAAACTCACACGACATACTTTGCTTGACTGTCAAGCAAAAACTCAAAACAAAAGATAACTTTTGTACATGAAACTCATAACTTATGGCATGTCATGTTCATTTATTCTCCAATTTCCCTTATGCCTCCATGGTTTGGCAAGCTCTAATACACCTTTGTAATGTCAGTTGGAGTTTTAGTTCCTAACAAACATAATAGAATGGGCTAATAAAATGTTCAACAGAAATTTGAGAAGCCAAACCCTCCTTCAACTCACTAGCTGTTGTATACTATGCCTTTTGACAAGAAAGAAACTGTTAAACATTCAAACAGATACAAGCTTAACCCAAAACTTTTCAACCGGGTGGTTAACTGAATTAGAGAGTGATATATAACAAAAGATATAACAGGCTATTTGAATCCAATAGTAGAATTGAGATGGAACCTTGACTGATGCTCAGGATAAGCTATCATCAATCGCTACTTATTAAGTTCTACTGATGAAACATGAATCTGAAAGAGGTTGAAGCATGAGAATGCTTTCTAAGATATTTCCTACTTATTATTTTACACTCCATATTCCCACCCTTTGTATTGTATAATCTAGCCAGTGCATCTCATGGATTTTCTCTGTATACTTTTGATTCCTACTTTGCCACTAATGAATTTATCACTTGTAAAAAAAAAAACATGATGATAGACAATACGGTATTAGTTTAATATGTGGCAAGAACCCAATAGCCACTATAGGCATTTTTCATTATCATTACTAATATTGGTGGGCAGCCATGGAAGGTTGAAGTCTTGGATTGATATGAAGACCATGCAAGTACTTTCAAATGAATGAATGTTTATATATATATATATATATATATATATATATATATATATATATACAGTTAATAAGTGGAAAAGGGAA
>JANZXP010000194.1:14421293-14432419 GCA_027576715.1 Erythroxylum flavicans | reverse complement strand
TTAGTTTGATTTCCATTGTTGTTCTTTTATGTTTGATGTTAATTTAGGGCAAGAAATGATTATTTTTATATAGGAGGGAAGATGGAGCAACTTGGAGGTTAAACTAGAGATCAAAGAGGAGAAGAAGAGAGGAGTTCATTTGTTGCAAATTCCCAATTATGGGAATCATGCCAATTCCCATGATCGTGGGAATTACAATCCAAAACAATACACGGGGCTTCATTAAACTTAGGATTTTTGGACTATAAAAGGATAATTAAGCCTCCATCTTGAGGAGGGGATGAAACCTTTCTGTAGAAACACCATCCTTGAGTGACGAACACATGTTTAGAGCCTTGAGGAAGGATTGAAATCAAGGATCATCATCAAGATTGGGGAAAATGGCACATCAACACCAAAATTTCTAGATTTTGACAAATAAGAGAAGGAGTTCTTTTATTCAATTTTCTATCAATTTACTTCTTCTATTCTTTGTAAAATGGTTTATTTGAATGTTGATGATGCTATGGAGACCATGTTAGGAAAGTTTAGTTTTAAAGATTGCTTTTAAACTACTTTGTTAGAACTCTTATTTTATTTAATTGAATGAAGTTCACTTTGATGATTGCTGATTTTATTAGTTATCTTGCAAAAAATTGAGAGAGTGAGTAAGATAAATTTGTTTAGGATTGTACAATAAGAGTTGGCGACCTATAGACTAGTAATCATCATGTTAAATGAAAAGCTAGAAGAGAGATCTCGGCTAGTCAATTGATCACCCATATGATAGTTTAATAGCTAGTTGAATTGGTTGAGTCATTAGGTAGATTGAGAGATCATTCAATGTATTCCCTTCAATTTGATTAGGGATAATTAATTACACGTTGAGAGAGGCTAGTTAATACATTCGAAAATCTAGGGTGAAACATAATTCAATCAATAAAATAGGAGGGACACAAAATAGGGATAAAAGTAATCTCTAGTCTTTAGATTCTTGAATTTCGATCATTATGCATGTTGTTATTGTCTATTTCTTTGTGCTAGTCTTTGATTTTTAATCTAATTTTTTATATTATTTTTATTAAGCAATTTTGTTTCTTAAGCAAAGTTTTAGCTAAATTAAGTGGTGTCTGGGCATTAATCCCTTTGGGATCGATATCCGCTCTTTTAAGCTAAAAGTCACAACTCATTCACTTGCAGTTTTTGAGCATAAAACAAGTAGATTATGTTACATAATTACACTCAAACAAGTTTTTGGTGCCGTTACTGAGGATTGATTGTTTAGCATCTTGGTTAATTTATATTACTTTAATTTAAGAATTTTGATACTTTTCCTTTTGTAATTGCAGGTGCATGAACACAAGGAGCATGCGAAGAACGAAAGAAGTTAGCGAAGATGAATTTCCTAACACCAAGAGACACAAAAGAGAGTTACGATGGGCAAAGCGCCTTAACTTTTCCTCACAAGATATGACTGAAGAAGGAGAGCAAGGACGACCAGAGAGAACTTTTCATGAGGCCAGGGTTTAGTCTTCAAGGAGTGGCGAGACTAGTGGTCTAAGCAAATAATTTTGAGATAAAGCCGGTGTTACTCAACATTCTACAAAATAGTATGCAGTTTTACAGGCTATCCAACAAGGATCTGAATTCCTACATCATAAATTTCTTAAAGATCTACTACACATTCTGATTCAATGGAATGTCCGACAATACGATGAAGTTGAGACTATTTTCATTCACTTTGAAAGATAGAACTAAAGCATAGTACAATTCACTGAATTCAAGCCAGATTACGACTTGGGAGCAGCTTGCCCAAGCATTCCTCGCTAAGTATTTCCTGTTGACAAAGACGATGAGAATTATCAAAGAAATTACAAATTTCCAACAGAATGACGGGGAATCCCTTTATAAAGCTTGGGAGAGATTTAAAGAACTTTGAAGAAGTTATCCCCATCATAACCTGCCCAGAGAGTGCCTACTTCAGATGTTCTATAATGGAGTGAATCCAAGCACTGGAGGAACCATAGACATAGTAGCAGCTCATAATCTGTTAAAGGAGTTGGCGAGCAGCAACTGCATGTGGTCAAGAGAAAGAAGTATACAAGGATAGAAGGAACAGAAAGGTATGATATCTATTGACTTTTTTACTTCCTTGCAAACTTATATCACAGCTCTTACGAAGCAGCTGAGCAACATACAAGGAGCATCTACCTCGATAGCTAAGACAATACAAGTTCAATGTTAGTTGTGTAGGCAGAGCAACCATGACACAACTGGTGGTACTGAACAGGTAAGTTACTTGGGCCAACCACAGAAAGGTAATAATACGCACTCTAATACCTATAATTCGGGGTGACAAAACCATCCAAAATTTGCTTTAAGTAATAACAATGCAGGTGGCCAGCAAAGATCATAAGAACCACTAGGTTTTCAACAAGATCGAATCGAAGAAATGGAAAGCAAAATGGACAAGATGATGGAAGTGTTGGGGTCTCAATTGGTGGCACAAAATGAGAATTAAAAGAGTATGTTTGCTAGCTAAGAAGAGAATTAGAAGAGTATGGAAAAGAAATTTGACCAAATCCTAAAGAATCATACATCTTCCATCCACAATCTGGAGGTTCAGGTAGGGTAACTCGCTAATGCGTTATCTTCTCAAAATGTAGGTATCCCACTGAGCAACACTGAAATTAATCCAAAGGAAAGAATTATGGCCATTACTCGGATAGAGAAAAAGGAAAGTGAGAATGAGGAGCAAAATGGAGCTAAGAGAGAAGGACAACCTGTTCTAGGAGTCTTCCCTAGTGAACTAGCAAGCGAGCCGATTAAGAAGCTTCATCTTGGACTTCCACATCAGATTTTTACCAAGCGGAAGTCATCTTCAAGCAGAGCAATGAGGAATTCTAAGGAGGGTGAGTTAAGTACGATGTCAGATATAACCAATCAACTCTAAACAAAACCCACATTAAAGGAACCGGTGAAAAAAGAGGTCGAAGAACACATATCAGAAGGAAACTAACTTATAACATAAAAGAAAGAAGACACAGGGGATATTTTTATTCTATACATTATTTATAGAGTTTAGATAGATAGAGCATTTGTGAATTTGGGAGCTGGCATCAACATAATGCCCTACTCATTCAGTCAGAAGCTAGGTTTAGGAGAGCCAGAGCTCACTAAGATGTTGGCGAAGACGACTAATAGAACGGTACACTTGCAAAAGGGAATCATTAAAAATGTGCAAATACGAATTGGAAAATTCTTTTTTCTGGCAAACTTCTACATACTGGATATTAAAGAAGACGAGGAAAACCTGATGATGCTTGGGTGACCATTTCTGGCTACTACTCGTTCAATTATTGATGTTGAAGAGGGCGAATTAATATTGAGAGTAAGAAAGGAGCAGTTAACATTCAAGGTATTCAAGAAAAATTATCTTGCTCCTTCACCCATAACGGACATCAAAGAACCTAAACCCCAAGGTGGATGGGAAGATGTTGAGGACCCTAGGAATGCATGTAAGAAGAAACGATCATGCAAGAGAAGGTGTAGCAAGGAAAACAACAAGGATTGTGGTGTCTATACTAAGGTAGCTCATTTATAAAGTTTGAGATTAGTTTTTATACTACTATCGTACCGTTTATTTGAGCCACCATAAGCATCAAAGAGAGTCAAGCTATCGATATTAAAGAAGCGCTGCGTGGGAGGCAACCCATGGATGTTTATTTTCTTTTGGTTGTCTTTGTTTAGTTTTTTATTTGATTTCTTTAGTTATGATTGTGTTTGAATTAAGTTTGATTGATTTTCAATTTGGTTTTTGTTTGAATTTCAAATTTTTTCTTTTAGAAATTCTTGATGATGATATTTATTTGATGTGTTTGTAGGTTACGGGATCATAGAGAACTAATATCAAGCTTGGAAGAAGGTTTGGAATCATGAAAATCATCAATATTGTCAGAATTGGATTGATTCCCACGATCATGGGAAATCTCTCCAAAAATTTTCCGGAGAGAAAACCCACCACCGTGGGAAATGTGGTGATTCCCACGATTGTGTGACTGCTCTCCAGAAACATTCTAGAGGAAAATCCCATGATCGACTCCATCTGGAGGGAAACTTAAAGTTTCCCTCCACTTTTCTTTTTTCACCCACTCTCAAAATTTTCACTCCTCTCTCTAACCCACGAAAATCCTCCTACCACTCTAAACTCTTCATTTTTCCTTATGATTCTTAGTAGTTTCTTCAACTTTTTCATTATTCTTACAATCCTTTCATCTTTTCTTGCATTAATCATTCAACAATACAAGGATTTGGGTAAGATTTTGCTCTCTCTCTTTAAAAGTCGAATTTCACTCTTTTTCTCTCATTTTTGCAGATTTTCCTCTTACAATGCCACCGAGGAATATGATGGTTAGGAAACCAATTGACGAACTCTGCTCGTAAGTTTCCAGTGATGGTAAACTCGATTTGGCGGTGACTTACTACTCTCCCTTCCTAATTTACTCGAAAGAAGAAGGTATGTGTTTACGTGACCTTAAGGATAGAGAAATAGTCACTCATAGGTATTTTGATTTTGAATTATTAGAGAACATAGGAGTGAGATAATAACTTGAGCAACTAGATGCAAATATAGGGTGGAATAGGTTTGTTCAGTGTGATGTATCTATTTATGCTACTATAACTTTATAGTTTTTCACAACAGTCCGGTACAATCCTGAAATGGATGTGTTTTGGTTTAGGTTAGATAGAAATGTTTTTGAACTTGATTATCCTGTCATACGAGAAATTTTCAATTTGTCGAATGTAAAAATTTTAGATAGACACGTTAATTTTGATGTCGATTCTTATTGGAAAACTCTCACGGGTAAAGAACATTTTGATTCACATAATGTACCAAATTCTTTAATTCGGAGTGCTGAGCATCTACTTTTACATAAATTTATATGTTAAATTGTGTTTAATAAAACAAAAAGCAACAAATGCTCAGCTATAGGATTTTTCGATCAATAGTGAGTGTGGGATCAATAGTGAGTGTGGTTAATAAAAAGAGTTCATCTTTTGGGATGTCTCATATCGCTTCTGCTCTGGGTGTGTTCTATAATGTTAATATGGAGAATTTGCCAACTCTATACGATATGTTTGACATATCGTATTTGAGGAAATCCGAGATTGTGAAAGTCTAGTCTATGGAACTTTGCAATCCTCAGATGTGTGCTGCAGTGAGGAGTAGGAGGGGCTAAGATACAGACGCAAACCAATCGTCCACATCCTGAGCAGCTCCAGAGCTAGAGGAGGAAGTAGTAGAAGCAGAACGTAGTGCACCATTGAAGGTCAATCAATATCAACAAATTCTCGACTAGAAGGCCACCAGTAAACAACAAATGATATCCTAACTTAATGAGCTCGGCATCCAAATGCTGAAAGTGCACAAAGAGTAGTCTAAATTGAAGAAGAGGTTCCTCAACTTCTGTCGTAGGAACAACTTTGATGCTCCTTCACCAACACCATCACCACCATCATCTGAATAAGCTTTTCTTACCCTTTTACTTTTAACTTTTTTGTTTCTCTTATTTGTTTTCATTTCATTTCAAGTTTGTTTGGCTTCATGTTATTTCTTTTGTTTTGTTTAATTTCATCTTTTGTTTGGTTTCGTGTCATTTTCTTTTATTGGTTTGCTGTCATTTGTGCTTAGTTTCATGTCATTTGTGTGTTTCAATTTATTTTGTTTGGTTTAAGGTCATTTTCCCTTATTTGGTGGTTGACTTATCATATTGAGGAAAATGTGAACTTTAAGTGTGGGGAGGTGACTTTGACTTTCTCAATTGCATTGTTTGCATGGTGTAAAATAGGATGCATGGTTAGGCATATCATGTGCTTTGTGTCAGTAATGGAACCACATTTGAATCATTCTAATGGATATGGCCATGAGATTCTGTCATACTAGTTGGAATTAGACTAAATGCATGCTTGAACTCGGATTAGGCCACTTGAGTAGAAAGTGAACCATATAGAGTGATGAAAAATAGTTGGATACATAAGCTTAGTCACAAATTGATATTTGAACAACGAGGTAGTGTAGAGATGCATAATGAATTTTCATTTAAGCTAATGTGAGGATTAAGCCATATGTCTCCATCTATAGTCATTTAATTTCTTTGTAACCGATACTTCCTTAGATGATTACCTTTAGAACTTGCTTTGAATCGTTTTGAGTCTATTGGATGGATACTTAATAGAAATGTTTTAAGCCCTTTTTTGTGTTAACATTGACTTAAATGACCTACCCTTTGTATTACCCTTTGCTACCCCCGTTGAGCCTTAACCTTTTGTTTCTTGAAAATATCCAAATTTTTAAAACTTTAAACCTTTTCAACATACCCATTCACAAGCTTAGTAAAGTATTAAGTAACACATTAGTTGGGATCGTTGTAAAATTTTTGTTACCGAGATGTGTTGAGTATACTTCTGCTTATAAGTTACACTGCATATAGTGCTATTTCGAGTTATAGTTCTTCCATGTATAAAAAAATTAAAAGAAAAAAAGAAGAACAAGTGAGTAGCATCAATAAGTGCAGAATATAGTTATAATTGTATATCTCGAAGTTATATTTTGTTATCTTTTATTTTTGCTTTTTACTTTATTAATGCTTATGCTTAACCTTTTTTTCCTCTTTATCCACCTTAATCCTTACCACATTACAACCTGAACAAGTCCTTTTGATCTATTTATGCATGCAATCAATGTAGAGGAGAATTGGTGTATTAGCAAGCCTATGATAGTGGAGTTTCTTATAGAAAGTTAAAGCAAAACACTAACTATTAAACAGTTGAGAGAAATGAGTGAAAATCAAGAGGAAAATTCATTTTGCATCTTTACTTATCTTTGAATGATAGTGTTAATTGTTGAGTTTGCTTATGTACACTAATGAAAGAGTAGGCAAGATATGTGTATTAACTTGATATTTGAGTTGGCTTAAATTTGAGGGATTGTATGCTTTGATCTTTGCGAAATGAAGTGATAAAATTGACTGGTTGCATTTATTTTGCTTGAGGACAAGCAAAGGTTTAAGTGTGGGGATGTTGATAGGTGTGCACTAGTCTATGTTTTTCTATGTAATTGGCATGTGTTTTCTTGCATAATTGTTGATTATTGTTGTAGTTTAGGATTCATTTTGTATATTTTTGTTCTTTTTATGTTTCATGTTAATTTAGGGTAAGAATTGACTATTTTTATGTAGGCAGGATGATAAAGCAACTTAGAGGTTGAACTTGAGATCAAAGAGGAGAAGAAGAGAGGAGTTCATCTATTGCAAATTTCTGCGATCATGGGAATTACAATCCGAGACAATACCCGGGGCCTCACTAAACTTAGGATTTTTGGACTATAAAAGGATAATTAAGCCTCCATCTTGAGCAGGGGACAAAACCCTTCTGTAGAAACACCATCCTTAAGTGATGAACTTATGTTTGGAGCCTTAAGGAAGGATTGAAATCAAGGATCATCATCAAGATTAGGAAAAATAGCACATCGACACCAAAATTTCCAAATTTTGGCAAAGAAAAGAAGGAGTTCTTTTATTCAATTTTTGGTCAATTTACTTCTTTTATTCTTTGTAAAATGGTTTATTTAAATGTTGATGATTTTGCTTTTGAATTATTTTGTTAGAACTTCTATTTTATTGAATTGAATGGAGTTGTCTTTAAGGATTGCTGATTTTATTGGTCATCTTGCAACAAATCGAGAGAGTGAGTAAGATAAATTTATGTAGGATTGTACAATGAGAGATGTCGACCTATAGACTGGCAATCATCATGTTAATTGAATAGTTAGAAGAGAGATCTCAGCTAGTCAATTGATCACCTATAGGATAGTTTAATAGCTAGTTGAATTAGTTGAGTCATTGGGTAGGTTGAGATATCGTCAAATTGATTCCCTTTAATTCAATTAGGGACAACTAATTACACCTTGAGAGAGGTTAGTTAATACATTTGAAAATCTAGGGTGAGACACAATTCAATCAATAAAATAGGAGGGAGACAAAATAGGGAAAAAAGTAATCTCTAGTCTTTAGATTCGTGAATTCTGATTGTTTTGCACATTGGTATTGTCTATTGCTTTGTGTTAGTCTTTCATTTTTAATCTAATTTTCTAGATTATTTTTATTAAACAATTTTTTTCTTAAACAAAGTTTTATCTAAATTAAGTGGTGTTTGGGTATCAATCCTTGTGGAATCGATATCCGCTCTTTTAAGCTACAAGTCATTACCTGTTCACTTGTGATTTTTGAGCGTAAAATGAGAAGATTGTGTAACATGGTCACACTCAAACAATTATGCAATCGCAGAATTAAATTACAAAAATCCAATAAAAACATAAACAATTAATTTTCTTTAATTCAAGAGTAAAATTCTGAAGGTGAGTTTAGAACATCATCAACATTCTAGATGCTATCATTAGCTATTTATTCCAATTCCATACAATAATAAACTTGAAATTAAATAGGAAATACAATCTGAATGGATTATGGGAGACAGTGACGTCGAGAAACTCCTGATCCAGAAATTATGTCGAGTTAGCTTCATCTTCTATTCTCTCTTCCTTTTTCTCTTCCTCTATCTCTCGATGATTTCTCTCTAGGGTTTCTCAAAGTGGCTGATGTAAAAGCTCCTTTAGTCTCTTTTCTTTAAATATACTTTTGTGTTTTGAGCAACCTTAGGATTTTTTCGGGGTCCGAAAGGTCCAAAAAGTCCCTTAAAACTTGACATTTTTTAGTGTCTGCACGCCTGCCCAGCCTTTTTTCATGATCGTGGTATGCAGGCCACAATTGTGGGCCGTTCCTTACACTTCTATCACGATCATGGCATTTAAGCCATAATCACGGGCCAACTTTGGTGCTTCTATCATGATCGTGTTATTTCGGCCTGAACGTCTCTGAAACTTCTTCGTTCTTTAACGTTAACTCTAAAACACTAGCAAACACATCAAGGTATCTCAAAAACATAATAATTATGCTCAAAGACTTGTACTAACCCGTAAAACACTTAAAATATAAATAATTAACAAACTAACACAATTCTAACCTAAACCTATACTAAATGATTAAATTAACAGTTAAATACTTATCAAACTAAGCTATAAAATGCAATGCAATTTACACTTATTAGTTGTGTTGGCTGAAAAAGAGAGTGGGAGAATAAAAAAAGTGACAACTGAAAATAAGGAAAAAAACTGAAGTAAAAGTGAGTAGCGAGTCACCTATTTTCTCTTCGATTAAACCATATTGGGAAGGCTGGGAGAGAGTTTTTGTAGGTTGAAAAGAAATATAGTAGTTGATACATTTTATCCTTTTCGATTTACAATTAAATGAGTGACAGTAGGACAAGGAGACACCAACTGAACCTCCATTCAATCCATTGATGACCATCTTCTTATCGGTTTTCAAAGTAGTGATAAGGAACAATAAAGACAACAACGGATAGTAACTATTCTTCGTCAATTTCTCTTCATTTTTCAACATAAGTGGATGCTACAAAGGCTGATTCTTGGAGCTTGATGGAGAAGATAGAAGGCTAACATCCCAATGTTGGTTTAACGGTGATATCAATGCCAAGTCACAGTTAAGTTATATCATCTTGATTAATGCTGTTAATCTCTTTTCAGATTGTTATATTGTTTAATCGAGTTTTGTATAGATAATCTTAATACATTATTTAGATTGTTCTATTATGAACCTATTGCTATAATGATGAGTGTAATTTCTAATTATTACATTTGTTGTTTGTTAGTAGCATCTAATGATCGTGAATCATTAGGAACAACATAACTTAGGTTAGATAACCCGAACATCTAAGGTTACTGCCTATATTGATTTTTTTTCATGTCGTAATGTTGCTACCAAATTAAATCTAGAGATCGTATCCTAGGTTATTCTATAGTTAGGTTTAATTAACGATTGTATCTTAATTAAACACAACCTAAGAGAAAATCGAGATTAGTATAGTGTACTATTATTCTCAGATCAATAGTCTGACGAGAGGTGTGATGACGTTAGGATGATGGAATATGCCTGATCATGTTTAAACCGAGATGACCCTAGAACTAGACTTTACTTATATTCGACACTTTAATCATTTTCGATTGTTTACTTTAATTTGTTTTCAATAGTTTACTTTGATTTTATTTTCTATATTGATAAAAATCTAAAACCCCCTTTTTACATTTTCCTTGCATCAATAATTTTGTTATGGAAATTATTTGAACATTCCCTATGGATTCGATCCCGACTCACCATAACTACAAATTTTAGTATATAGAGTCAGGCAAATTTTATAGTATTCTCGACATGCGCTATCAGTTAGGCCTATAGCTAGGGATAACATTGAGGATGTTTGTCATTAGCCTGTGCCCTAAAAACAACCTATCCTCATATATAACTTTCACTTTAGCATTTGGAAGGATTACATATTAAAATAAGGAGAATGCTGAAAGTAAGTAAAGAGGCCTAAGATTGGACCAGTTAGCATACTAGAAACTGATGCTTTCTCCATTATCAATTATGTTTGGTTTAGTGTCCAGGAGATATCAAGCTTAGTTTGCATACTATAAAAGATATGCCTTTTTAGGTATTCCCCATGCATTTATTTTATCCTTAAGGTTTCATGATCATTGAAAAGTCTATATATTCTTTTAGTCATATGAACCTTATTAGAGGTTCTAATGCATTTTTCCCATACCCCTCCTTGATTTTTAGGAAGATGGACCTCTTTCTAACTAACTTTAGGCACTACTTTAGTGAAATCTAAACCACTCTATAAGAAGTTTGTTAGTAGCTTCTTAATTGCTTTAATGAGGTTGAGAGTTAAAACAAGATGGTAGATCTAATATACATGCATATAGTCGAGAATAGAAGATATAAGTTGACACCTTTTAGCACAAGTTAAGACCTTGTTCTTTTCGCTTTGAATTTTGAGTAGGTCTAGTAGTAGTTATGGGAATACCCAAGTACCAAAAAGGATTATCGTGAATTTGGAGCCTTATAAATTTGGCAAGTTCTTGAAATAGTTCCTTTGTGTAGCATCCCGGTTCCGTAGAACGGGTCGGACCAGAGAAACGGGTCCAAGTGAGGTAAATAAGAGAAATTAGGAAA
>JANZXP010000194.1:14402644-14421193 GCA_027576715.1 Erythroxylum flavicans | reverse complement strand
TGCCTGAAATTGAAATCGTTGTGAATGTTTGAAAATGCATGATGAATTATGATTATGTTATGCCTTGAAAAAGGTTAGGATATTTGTATAAAAAGGAAAGAAGAAAAAGTAAAAGAAGCATTAAATTATGGATTTATGATTGACTGTATTGGGCATAAAATTTGTTTGTGATTAGGCAAGAGAGGAACCCGTTTCATTAGTCACATGCACGTTGACCTATAGCCTTCTCCTAGCTGCCCACTTGAGGCCACGAGGTCTTAAGAAATTAGACTCATTTTGTTCACGGCGTAAACTTCAGTTTCTCAGTTTCATTGCACGGAACCCTCGAGCCATTTATTTGTACATTGTATCTTTGAATTGTCAAGTATGATGCATTTAAGTGTTGTGCTTAATAGCTAAAATCTATGCATTGTGTTATGAGTTTTTAGCTAAATTGATTAATGGTTGAATTGCTAGCTATACATGTGCATTAGCCACTGAGCCGTGTAGCTTAACCCATCCTTTTTCCCACTTCTCAGGTGCAGAACGGGATGGTTAGTAATCCTTGCAAGGCATCAAAAATCTCAAGATAGTTAGAGACTTTTGTACTATGTTAGTGACCATTTTTGATAGCTTTATAGGCATATCAAACATGAGCATCCTTGGAATTTTGTTTTAAATTAGTGATGTGTATGTTGATATGTAGTAAAACTTGCTCAAATATTTACTTTGCTTAGTAATGAGAATGAGAATTTCAGAAATTGCTTTTGTGTATGATGATGTTATCTTATAGGTTGAGTATGATGGCTGTGGAAGTGGAATGGGTATGTGCATATTCTTCTATGTTGAGATTGCAAAATTGTTGTTTGTTTTAGAATAGCATTTAGAGATTGGAAAGGCTATATGGGATTAATCATTTGAGTTGAGATTCAAGAATTTGACAAAAGTACTTAGTAGTTGAATTGATATGAAGAGATATGGCATTGTGCAAGCTTTTATAGGTGTAGAAATTGTGTTCTGAACTCAAGGGAAAAACTGTATCGATTTAGGTAGAATTTACCAAAGTTGTCAACATAAAAGTTGTAGATTATATTTCTAGCTTTCCAATAATATAAAGTATGAAAATTTTGGAAGTTAGGATTAGGAGAGACTATCATTATAAGTTTGTAATGTTGTTCAGGATGCATATAGGACAACTATAGTGAAAGATGAGAATTTGTTGTATGTGATGAATCAATGGAGTTGAGATTTGGCAGTTTAATGAAATCAATTTGGTAATTGAATGTTTAAGGAGGGAAATTACATTAGAAGAAGTGAAATTGGGAAGATTATTACTGAAAGTGATGTTAAAGTGGATGTAGGAATCATTGGAGATGCTTAGAGGGAGCTTGGTATGTTCGGAATCGTCTTAGTTTGGATCGTCTTAGTCTGGATCGTCTTGGTCTGAATCGTCTTAGTCTGAACCGTCTTAGTCAAAATCATCTTAGTCTAAATCATCTAGTCTGGATCATCTTAGTCTAGATTGTCTTAGTCTAAATGGTCTTAGTCTGGATAGTCTTAGGCTGGATCGTGTTAATCTGGATCGTCTTAGACTGATTCATCTAATCCATTTCAAAGCTAATTACTTCATCTGAGATAAATTTGTCTTATTTTGACCCTCTAGATTGTAAAATACCCCTTTAAGGTCTTTATGAAAGTTGTAGATCTCGAAGTTCTCTTCGAAATCATCTTAAAATGACGAAAATCTGATATCTCTAGTGAAAGTTATGCTAATTGTCGCAAGATGGGTACAATATGATTAAGGACATAATCAGGTTTGACTGTTTTGGCCATAACTTCATCACCCAATCTCCAAATGAAGTGATTATTGAACTAATAGATTCCTAACATATTTCTCTACCGCTCCATAAAATTTTTGTATCCATTGGGTTTGATTAGAAAATTATTTATGGAGAGAAAGTGAGGGAAATGAATGAAAGAGCACGACTTGATTGTTTTAATGAACATACTTTGGTATTTTAATCATATCTTTAGTTGTAGAGCTCTAAATGAGACGATTATTGTTTCAAAATAAACTAGAGACATAGAGATATAATTGTTCTAAAGAAGTCAATTTGTGATTCCACTATCGGAACTAGTTTTGGCTAGAGAGATCCCATGGAAATAACCTTTTAGGATAATACGTTCACGTCTTTTGATATTCCAGATAGTTGGGCTCTGAAAACGGGGTCCAACACTTGGAATAGGTGAACAACGTCCAATATATCTCTATAGATCTAATTTTCATAATTAAGTTATTTCCTTTTCCTGTCCAATAAGAGTTATTATGAGATGATTATGTTTTCAATAATTGAAAATTAGAATTATTGTTCTCTATGAGCAATATATCTCTACAATCTCCCACCGTAGAGGACAATTATAGTCCCACTAACCTTCTGATAGACATGATAAATTTATAATAATCTCTAAAACAAACTCTTTGAATTCATCATAAAAGTGAATCTTTCAACATCTCATAGCCTTTCATTTATACATTAAATGTATCATTAAAGGCACCTAGTTACAATTAGATGTATTGTCATGAGATTTAAACTTTTCAAATTTCATCTTACTCCCACTATTTATCCTAAGAACCATTCTCCTATTAGTATACATTGAAGCAAAAAATTTGTTCAATAAGTCTGTAAGATTATATCCAACCTTATGGATATGTCATAACTTTTTATTACCCATTTTAGTTATTAACTTAATGGATTATATATATGCTTCAATTAAGGATTACACCATCGAATCATTAACTTTGACTCTGTCAAAGAATTAGTGTTCCATATATAATATGAAATATTACTTATTGATTCAATTGGAACTATAGAAGGTAAGTCATTTGACTAGGCATAGCTATAGAAGAAATAATATTGCGTCATACAATATCTCATATTGTATTTTCCTCCTTAAATAAATTCATGCTCTTATCAAATTAGTTGTGAAGGTATTCACTAAAGAATCTCATTCCCTATAGATAACCAAAAATTTAAAAATCACCAAATTGTTCTCATCAAAATGCTTCAGCATTATCAATGTTTATTTTCTACTTATATTTAAAAATTTTGAACTGCTCAAGTTTTAAATCATTATTTCATTTAATACATATAACTATATCACATAAAGTCATTAGTAACCTAATGAAATATAAGTATCATCCTTTTATGAACTGTTATTCAATATAATACATCAAATATATAAATTTAACAATTTAATACCATCATCATCCTTTCACCAAAGGTTGATTTTGTTATTCAACTTGACAAGTTTCACAAGTTTCATACGATTTATAATCAAAAGGACACACAGATCCTTATATGTAACTTTGCTATTCACGTTATGTTGATTTAACCAACATGGCATAAAAGGATTGTCTCAATTATCCAACTTTGTATTCTTACCACTCATGTTAAGCATAAATCTCCTTTGATCCAACATATACAAAATATTTGTATAAAATTGGATCAACTACTTTTACTTGACAAGCTATTTCTTATCATGCTTTGAACATTACAATAATGTTAAATCAAAATTCAGTAACAAATACTTATACGAATAGAAATACATAAGATCTCTATCATATCTCATATAGGTAAGAAAATTCATGCAATCACTTTCTTCTTATGACAACTGTTATCATACTATAGCTAAGCCTTTAATTACTGTCCACAATTATGCTTTAAGTAGGATAAATTAAATAGAACAATTCCAACAAAGTACTATACCTTTTAGCTCTATTTTATGCAATCTCTTGCATTTTTCTATCACAGTGTTAACATACATCTTACATGTTATCATCAAATTTTATGGGACGTTAGTCAACTCTAAATGTCATTTTATCATTTATATGATTTTGACATATCTCTAAAACTTTTTCACCAAATCTTTAATAAGGATTATAGCAAAAATTGCATATAATTTTTTGCTCTAACTTTGAGAACTCTTCTCAAACATAATCCTATGTCCAAAAAATTTAGTTCACCAACTCTTAGTATCAACTATACTAAACAAGGTAAATTCCATTCAGAACAAAAATAACTGTAAGAAAGCAAGTAGTTAATTATATGTCATGACTACCAAATAATATTAGGACTTTAATCATATTTGATTACTCCCACTATTTTATTTGAAATAATAACCTTCACTACTATTCAGAAAGATTAATCTTTCTAGTGAGCTAGGATCCTATTTAAATATAGTTGATCTTGAGTTGAAAGTTTCCTTAGATCGTGAAAAGAGTTATATGGATAAGAGGTGATGACCATTAGCATTTGCAATTAGTGATATGATTTTCCTTCGAAGGTCACCATAGAAAGGTATTATCTAATTTCAGAGTTGAGGGAAGCTAAATCCTCGATATATCAGACCTTTTTATATCTTGGAGCACATCAGGATTATAGCATATCGGTTGGAATTGCCACTGGATTTGGATAGGATCCATAATGTGTTCCATATCTTGATACTTAAGAAGTATATACTGGACCCATCTCATATTTTGGAGACACCTGAACTGAGAGAAGACCTAAGTTTTGAGGTGAAATCAGTCTAAATTCTAGATCTGCAAATAAAGAGGTTAAGAAGTAAGGAAGTTCTCATGGCCAAAGTTCTCTAGAAGAGCGACAGGGTCAAGGAGATGACATGGGAGATGAGGATGCTATGAGATGTCAGTACCACCGTTTATTTGTATTCTCGACTTAGGAGTTTTGAGCACGAAACTCTTTTGGGGGGAGAACTTGTAACACTGGACTTTTTGAGCCCTTTTTGTTTTGATATATACTCGAAGATATTATTGTATATTGATATATACATGGTTGTATATGAGTTCAAAAATGTATTTGAATCCTTTTGGTATATATGCCAGTGATATATAATGTCATATGCCCTTACATGGACTTAGAGTTCATTGGTATACGAAATCTTAGAGATTTCTGACATATAAGCTTCTAAGTGTGTAAGACCGAGTCCATTGGATGGATATGACCATAGTGGCTGAGTTAAATGTGTTCTAATGTCTTAGAGGTGATTAAATATGATTTGTAGACTTATTGGACATTTAGAAAGCTTAAAAGTTGATGTACATAAGGGATTTAAAAAGTAATTTTTTAATTTTTAGAGGACCAATATGTAAATTTATAAAGTTAAGGGCTTAGTTATAATTTTCAAAAGTTTAGAACCAAAATGAAAATAAAAGTTTTGGTCATTCTTAAATTTTGGGTTTAATTGCAAATTTAGGAAAAGTTTGAAGGGTATAATGGTAATTTCACATAAGCTAAAGGCAAAAAGGCAAATTCACCATGTTTGGTCAAAGAAAAGTCAAAATTCTAGACCCTTTTTCTTGTGTGTGGCCGTGCACCCCATTATTTGGCATTAAAACACTTTGTTTTAATTAAAAGAAAGGAGAAGAAAGGAGAAGAGAGGAGTGGAAGAGGAAGTTTCGGCCATTACTTAATCTCCACCAAGTTTTTGATTATCTAATCAAAACCAAGGTTTTCTAAGTTAATTTGGGATCAAGGAACTCAAATATATCATTAGATTTAAAAAAAAAATCCTCAAAGGATTTTAAGATATCGCTAAAGGAAAGTTTTGGTAAATTTTGTTTCATCTCTCTCTACATTATGATTTTGAGTTTGGTGTTAAGATATGTTATTCTCCATGCTTGAATATGGATGAAACATAGTTTAGATGAATGAAATGAGTCATAGAGAAGCCCTCTTAAGCCAAAATTGAGATGCCCTATCTTTGATGAAAGTTTGTGAAATTGTGAATATCTTTTGAAATTGATGGTTTAAATGAATTCTATAGTGTTAATTGTGTATGTATAGTGTGAATTGATGATGAAAAATGAGAAAGATGTACACTGGAAAGAGGCTTTCAAGTTCATGACTTTAGGTGTTTGATAAAATGCCTGAGTGAACTTGGCTTAGAATTTAGGGATTGTAATGGTGTGCATTGAAAAACGCTTTCATGTTTACTTATAGTAAACTTGAATTTTTGCTTAGATTGATGAGTAGTGGCCTAATGTTCTTGGATAAAAATATGCTTAATTATTCTTTGAAACGTGTAATTATTAGATCAAAGGCATTAAATGGCTTAGAAAATGCAAAAGAAAGCGTATGCAAATAATAAGGGAAGTAATTATATGAGAAGCTTGATGGCAGAATCCTATGACTTAAAAATTAGTGATATTGTGTTTTATACACTTATGTGATGGTGTATAAGTATGAGATACATGTTTGAGTAGTAAATACATTGCATATTATATGTATAAAGGCTCAGGAGCTGTGGATCAAGAGGCTCATATAGAAGATTGTTAAAGTCAAGGGAGTATACACCTTCTTTTGAGGTGAGTTGGGGAAAACATATCTCTCAAATGGGATTAGGTCATCCCAAGACATCCATGATGATGACTTGTATGTGAATTTTTAACCTAGGTAATGCATAGTGGAATTGAATCTCAAATAGATGCTAGTATGCTTATGTATTTAATAAACAACATTTTTTTGAATAACTTTTTGCACTTAGAGTGAAATTAATTTTTTATTTCGTATTTTAAGGAGTGATATTGTTTTCAACAGGCCTACATTTAAAGAGCAAAGGAAAATGTTTTATTTTTTGAAATTAAATTTTTGAATAACTTTGCATTTGGAGTGCAAAAGATGACTTTCACTATGTGAAATAATATTTGGAAACTTACATATGCATGACCAAGTCATGTATGATACATATATGTATTCTCTTTTGGCTTAGAGCCATGGCAAGGTTCCATTTTATCGATTGGACCGATAAATAAAAGCATAGTACTTTACTTGATTTTAGTATTAAATATTTGTATATGATTTTTTTATGATTGATAAGGTAATGATTGGCCATTCGTGTTCTAGGCACAACAGATTAAGCGACCCCTGTACCCTTAATGCTGTTATATAAAAGTCAAGTCCTCATATCGACACCTTTCTACAAGCCTTGCGAGTGATTGCATACCTAGAGGTCTGGTCACCGATGAGGTCATCACCTAGGGTCATGACGCTCTTGTCGACCATAGTCTGGACTCGCCACAAATGAAAGTCAAGCCAACACCAAGAATCGGTGGGTGTGCACACTAGTTTCTCCAACTAGTGGCAACATACATAACTATTTTGGCCTATCCTAAGATTTGGCTTCCTGACGAGATTTGATTTTACATGTGATCCTTTTCTACTCTTGTGTACTAGAATTGGAACCTATGTTCACTGAATGAGTGAATAATAGGCTAGGCCTATGTGGTTCCTAACTAGTATGAGATAAGTCATAGACTAGGCCTATATGTTCTATTCAGGTAAGTTCACTTTATAGGTAGTTATATGCATGTTAGATGCATAAAACCGTCCTTAGGTTATTTAGTCCATCTTGATATGTACCAGGTTCTATTTGCTATATATGTTTTTCCTACTCATTGAGCACATAGTGTACTCACCCCCTCTACTTCCTAACTATGCAGGTTAATTTAGTGAACTTTAAGCTCTGAGTGGTTCATGCGGTCTTTAGACAATTTTGGGGCATTACCACACGTGGGTAGTCTCTGTTTTGCACTTTTGTTATATAGTGGCTCATGATTATTTTAATATGCTTTATAATTTTGTAAATTAACTCTTGACTATCTTTTGGTTTGTAAATGACCTTATATATGAACCTTTTGTATTGTCGTTGAGATTGCTCTTGAGTGGACTTAAAAGTCCAGAAGTTGTGATAGAGTTTTAATGTGAATATAAAAGTGCGGTTAAAATTGATTTATAGGTGCTGTAATTAAGTTTTGGGATTTTCAAAATATAGCCATTGTGATGTCCAAATGTTTTTATAAATATTCAGTTAGCCTTGCATAGTTGGGTTAAGGGTACTGTGAGTATCCTTAGCCTAGGTATGTGGTAGTTGTCATGTGACCAATGTGGTTTTAGGTCGTGACAAGTATAGGATCTCTTAAAAAATTACAATAGGAAGCTTCAAGCAAGAATTATATAATCAAGGTGCATTTTAGCAAAGCATTTGACTAGCTAGATTGGGGCTTCTTAATAAATACAATGTTTGCAATTAGTTTTTCATATAATTTTATTTAATAGATTACATAATGCATATCAATAGTCTCTTATGTCATCCTGATAAATGGCATTCCTGTTAACTTTTTCCAAAGTGAAAAGTGGTTTCGGCAAAAAGCCTAAAAGATCCTCGATCCCCTTACCTCTTTAATTTTACTATGGAAATTTTAAACAAGTTGATAAAGAATGCTATAACATTATATGGTAACTTCAAAATTCACTCTAAATGTAAGGTTGTGAGGATCTTTGGCCTATCATTTGCAAGTAACCCCATATGATCCTAACTTAGTGAGCACCTAAATAAAATCACTTAATACATTCAAGCATTTATTTTGACTAATAATCAACAAAAAAAGAGCCAACTATTCCTCTATTTGAATGCTAGTGCAAATGCCAATTGCATAGAATGCATAGCTAACTTTATGCCTTTAAGCCTCTTATACTTTATCTTTGAATCCTTATCTCCAATAAAAGGCCTTCTTATAGTGAATTCAATCCCCTCATTAAGAAAATCAAAATAAAGAATCTCAAATTGGTGTAATCAAAGCCTATCTTTAGTTAAAAGAGTTTAGCCGATTAATCCAGCCCTAACATTTTATGTATATACTGTATTTCCCATATTTAGCTCCCTAGGAGTATCATTAAAACAATTGAGTAGACTTTAAGGAGGTTCATTTAGTCTAGAAAGTTATTAAGCAATCCATTAACAAAGGTAAAATGGAGTGATCTATACTTTCCTAGGAAAGAAAGGGGATTAGGAATCTATATCATAACAGTTACCAATTAGATGTAACTTATAACAAGGATATAAAGAATTATTAAAGAAAAAAAATCTTCTTATAGGTCAAAAGGATCCATGCTTACTACACAAAGAGAGGCGATTTTTATGCTCAAATCTTAAGATCAATTCCTCATGGTTTACAGTGCGTGTTCTCAAATTAAGAGACAAAGTTAGAAGTGGAATTATAACACCCCACTTCCATGAGGCACATGCCCAAACATCCTGAGGACATTCGAGAACACACCCTAATGAAAGCGATGTTAGAGCAATCACATTCACTTTATATGTCATCATACACATAAAACACAAATACTCAAAATATCAACTCCTTATTCCATTTGTAAAATATGGATACCCTGTAACATTACACTTATAATTCATATATACAGTATCACAAATATCTAAGAACATACTACTCTTTTACAAAATATTCTATATGGAATGAGAAACTAAACAAAAACATTCAATCTAAACTCCACAGTCTCAGTTAACCGAACTTTGAATTATGTTTGAGTCCAAAAATGCAGTACTAGACTCCTTTTAGAGTGTCTTAATAGCTAGGTCTCCTTTCTCATACTTGAAAGTCAATGTTACAATTTTGATGAGTTTTGTGAACTCAATTAGCAAGCCATCATCGATGTTCTCACTCATATTAAACACAAAACAATTCACAATTCAATTTTTACAATCAAATCTGTAACAGCCAAAGACCACCCGCTCATAAATATTGTCTGCTGGCCTTAGCTCAGCCAAGTCCTCATGATTTTGCTCTTCCTACACCTTAGGAGGACATGTTTATAAGGGAGAGGTATCTATACCATTATAAGGCGTACTTTGTTCCCCTCTCCAACCGATATGGGATCTCATATTCCACATCCTTTTAGGGCTCAACGTCCTCACTGACACATCGGTTTACGTATTGGCTTTGATACCATTGTAACAGCCCTAGACCACCCGCCCATAGATATTGTCCGCTTTAGGCCTTTTCCTAACCAAGCCCTCACGATTTTGCTCTTCCTACACCTTGGGAAGACGCATCTATAATGGAGAGGTATCTATACCCTTATAAGGCATACTTCATTCCACTATCCAATCAATATAGGATCTCACATTCTATCCCCCTTTAGGGCTCAGCATCCTCGCTGACACATAGGTTAGGGTATTGGTTCTGATACCATTGTAACAACTCAAGGCCACTCGCTCACAGATATTGTCTGTTTTGGGCCTTGGCCTAGCCAAGCCCTCACGGTTTTGCTCTTCCCACACTTTGGGAATAGGCGTCTATGATGGAGAGGTATCCATACCCTTATAAGGCGTACTTCGTTCCCCTCTCTAACTAATAAAAATGTGAGATCCTATATTGGCTAGAGAGGGGACAATATCTATAAGCGGGTGGTCTTGGGCTGTTATAATGAATGTAAGATCCCATATCAATTGGAGAGGGGAACGAAGTACGTCTTATAAGGGTATAGATACCTCTCCATCATAGTTGCGTCTTCCAAAGGTGTGGGAAGAGCAAAACTATAAGGGCTTGGTTAGGCCAAGGCCCAAAGCAGACAATATCTATGAGCGGGTGGTCTTAAACCATTACAATGGTATCAAAGCCAGTACCCGAACCGATGTGTCAATGAGGATGTTAAGCTCTAAAGGGGGTGGAATGTGAGATCCCATATTGGTTAGAGAGGGTAAAGAAGTACGCCTTATTAGGGTATGGATACCTGTCTATCATAGACGTGTTTTCCCAAGGTGTGGGAAGAGCAAACCCGTGAGGGCTTGGTTAGGCCAAGGCCCAAAGTGAACAATACTTGTGAGTGGGTGGTCTAGGTTTGTTACAACGGTATTAGAGCCACTACTCGAATTGATGTGTTAACAAGGATGTTGAGCCCTAAAAGGGGGTGGAATGTGAGATCATATATTGGTTGGAAAGGAGAATAAAGTACGCTTTATAAGAGTATAGATACCTCTCCCTTATAGATGCGTCCTCTCAAGGTGTGGGAAGAGCAAAATCGTGAGGGCTTGGCTGGGCCAGGGCCTAAAGCGGACAATATCTGTAAGCAGGTGGTCTTGGGCTATTACAAAATATGAGATTCCATATCGGTTAGAGAGGGGAACGAAGTATGCCTTATAAGGGTATAGATACCTCTCCATCATAGATGCATTTTAAGGTGTGGGAAGAGCATAACTATGAGGGTTTGGCTGGGCTAAGGCCCAAAGCGGACAATATCTATAAACGGGTGGTCTTGGGCTATTACAATTATAGCAGAGCCAGTACCTGAACTGGTATGTCAGCGAGGACGTTGAGCCCTAAAGGGGGTGAAATATGAGATCCCATATCGGTTGGAGAGGGGAACGAAGTAAGCCTTATAGGGGTATAGATACCTCTCCATCATAGACATGTTTTTCTAAGATGTGGGAAGAGAAAAACTGTGAGGGCTTGACTGGGTCAAGGCCCAAAGTGGACAATATCTGTAAACAGGTAGTCTAGGACTGTTACAATTTAACGTGAGATCCCATATCTATTGGAGAGGGGAATAAAGTAAGCCTTATAAGGGTATGGATACCTCTCCCTTATAGATGCATCTTCCCAAAGTGTGGGAAGAGCAAAACCATGAGGGCTTGGCTAGGCCAAGGCTCAAAGCGGACAATATCTGTGAGCGGGTGGTCTTAAGTTGTTACAATGGTATCAGAGCTAGTATCCGAACCGATGTGTCAGCGAGGACGTTAAGCCCTAAAAGGGAGCAGAATGTGAGATCCCATATCAGTTGGAGAGATGAATAAAGTACACCTTATAAGGGTATGGATACCTCTCCTTCATAAAAGAGTCTTCCCAAGGTGTGGGGGAAGAGCAAAACCATGGGGGCTTAGCTAGGCTAAGGCCCAAAACGGACAATATCTATAAGTTGGTGGTCTTGGGCTGTTACAATGGTATCAGAGCCAATACCCGAACCGTTGTGTCAACGACGATGTTGAGTCCTAAAGGGGGTG
The DNA here is from genome assembly GCA_027576715.1 of Erythroxylum flavicans. NCBI lineage: Eukaryota > Viridiplantae > Streptophyta > Magnoliopsida > Malpighiales > Erythroxylaceae > Erythroxylum > Erythroxylum flavicans. Next base: position 14,409,337 of record JANZXP010000194.1, on the reverse strand, counting down.
GAATATGAGATCTCATACGGTGAACGAAGTATGCCTTATTAGGGTATGGATATCTCTCCATCATAGACGCATCTTCGCAAGGTGTGAGAATAGGAAAACCGTGAGGGCTTGCCTGGGCCAAGGCCCAAAGTGGACAACATCTATAAGCGGGTGGTCTTGGGCTGTTACAATGGTATCAAAGCTGACTGGAGAGGGGAACGAAGTATGCCTTATAAGGGTATGGATACCTCTCCATTATAGATGCCTTTTCTCATTGTGTGGGAAGAACAAAACCGTGAGGGCTTAGCAAGGCCCAAAATGCACAATATTTGTGAGTAGGTGGTCTAGGGCTATTACAATAGTATCAAAGCCAGTACCCAACTGATATGTCAACGAGGACACTAAGCCCCAAAAGAGGATGGAATGTGAGATCCCATATCGATCAGAGAGGGGAATAAAGTACGCCTTATAAGGGTATGGATACCTCTCCCATATAGACGCATCTTCCCAAGGTGTGGGAAGAGCAAAACCGTGAGGGCTTGGTTGAGCCAGGGCCCAAAACGGACAATAACTATGAGCGAGTGATTTTGGGCTGCTACACTTAGACAGAAAGATAGTATCCTCTCAAACTTTAATCCTTCTGGTAACTTCACTAACAATTCATATACAAACATCCTCAAAAACATCCTTTAGAACTTGGCTAGCAATTAAAGGAAACTAAACATCTTAGAAAAGGTGAGGAAGTACATAAATGTACCTAAATTATGCATTTTTTGGAGAAATGAGAATGAATCCTTGGAAAATTTGTTCTTCAAATGCAGTAAAGCCTTCAATATTTAGAATACAATCCTAGGGTTATATAACAAAAACATACCAACTAGGTACTAACAAAGCATCATAAGAAAAAAATATGGTGATTAAACATCATTTAAGATTGCCTTTAGCAATACTATTTATAAAATCTGGTTGAAAAGAAATAGGACATTATTCAAGCAAATTAAAGCTTAAGAATAAGTTCTAAAAATAACAATTATGCGGTCTATAAGGGAATAGTTATTATTCCATTTAATAAAGGTTAAATTCAATACCTTGATAAGTAGTAATTAGAGAATATGAGACTCAAATCCTTTTTAAACCATTAAGCTGCAAGTTCCTCATTTAAGGGTCGGAAGTGAAGATTCACCTTGAAAATGTAGTTGAAATATTAATTCATTTAGCAAAGACTAATGTATGTAAAACACTAGACTCGTGTTGCTCACACTAATTACCCTAAGGATGAGTGCTCCATGTTTGTATTTCCTACTTCATTCATCAATAAAATTATTTAATTTCTCAAAAAATATTATTTCCTTTTTTATTTGTATTTGAATGGATTTTTCTTTATTATTAAGACTAAAAGTTGTTTTTTATAAGGATAATATTTATTATAGACCTATTTTACTTAAAAATAGTTTGAATTAATTAAATCTTGAAAAGTTTAATCTTTAACATAAATAGCAAGAAAAGAAAATTAAGTGACTAAAGTTTATCTTATTTATGTCATTATAGGTTTAATCATATCAATAAAGCTAAAACCATAAAATTGCATAAAGAAGGATATTTAGATCCTTTTAATTATGAATCAAATGAAAATTTTAAATCTTTTTTGTTGGGAAAGATGACCAGACTACTCTTTAATGGAAAGGGATAAAGTGCTAATGAGTTATTAGAGCTTATACATTCAGATGTATATAGGCCTATGTCCACTCGCATTAGAGGTAGGTACTTATATTTTAGTACATTTATAGGTTATCATTTCAGATATAATTATACGAATTTAATAAAACAAAAGTTTGAATCAATTTAAAATTTCAAAGAATCTAAACTTGAGGTTGGGAAAAAATTAGTAAGAGTATTAAGATAATAAGATTTTATTAAGGAATTAAGTACTTAAAACATAACTTTCTTGGTTACTTAAAAGAATATGAGATTCTCTCACAATAGACTGCTCCTCGAACTCCACAACATAATGGAATGTCTAAGAACAGAAATCATACTTTATTAGATATGGTACATTCTATAATGAGTCATACAATCCTTCTTGTCTCATTTTATGGATATGCCCTTGAAATTATTGCCTACCTTTTTAATAGAGTTCCGGCAAATTGGATGATAATACATAATATAAGATATACGCTAGTAATAGATCAAATTTGTCACACTTAAAGATTTGATTATATAATGCTTAAATCAAGAGTTTAACATTTCATCAGCTTCAAGTCAAATTAGATTAATGCAAATTTATGGGCAATTTGAAAGAGAATATAAAATATCAATTTTATCATCCTTTTAAGGAAAAAGGCATTTGTCTCGAGATATGCTACATTCCTATAAAGATAATTTATTCTCAAGGAGAGTAATGGAGTGAGATAGAACTTAAAGAAGTTCAAGAACCATATATGATGTATAGCCTACAATGCACTAGTAGGACATATCCCCCCCCCCCCCTGACCATTATCGCTTATAAAAAAAAAGGGAGAGATAATATATTGCTTATGGATTGTAAGCTTACTACTTTTAAAGAAGCATTGTATGACATTGAAAAAGAATTTTAAAGTACAAAAAAAGAATTAAAGATGTTTTCTTAGTTAATGGAGAAGTTGAACTAAGAGTTTAGGAGTATTCATATATGATTTTAAAGTTTGATCCTAATGATAGTAGCTCATAATTAGGGTATATCTTGACTTTGAATATTGGAGCAATAAATTGAAAAAGTTCTAAATAACTGACCATCGTAGATTTTACAATTGAAGCAAAGTGCATTTCAGTGTTAATGTTAACAAAGCAAGAAATTTAGATTAAGAATTTTATCATCTAACTTGAAGTGGTTCATGGCATTGTTAAGCCACTAATATTATTTTGTGATAATAATGGTGCCAACAAAGGAATCAAAGTCTTATCAACAATCTAAACATGTACTTAGGCAGTTTCACTTGATCAAGAAGATAGTCAAGTAAGAAGACATTGCATTACAGTGAGTTCTCACTGAGAGAATCTTATAGATCCTCTCATTAATTTGTTTTCTCAAAAGAGACATGATTGGTATATAGACGATTATGTTATTAGATAATGTAGGCGATTGACCTTAGTTTAGCTACAATTTAATTTATGATATTATTATTTTAATTAATAAAGGCACTAGTTATCTTTATTTATTTTGTTAATTATATTCGATGTTTTAATATTAAAAGTAAAATTCATAGAATAATTATGGTGCAATTAAATTATAGTATTCCTAAGTTATTCTTAGTTGAAGTTTCATCAAGATAGGATAATGATGGAATAGTAAAACTAGTACATGTTATATTTATTTATTATAAAGAAAGTAATTGATATCATAAATTAAATTATGGAGATACTTAAACAATGTGTGGGTGCTTATCAAAAAATAAGTTTATTAAACTTGTTGATTATAAGGATCTCAAATGAATATTACTTATATGTTTATAGATTTTCTTGTAATAAAGATTATATAATTGATCCTTAGACTTGAGATTACTAAGATGTCGTATATGGGAATTACTATGGATGCTATAGTGGACATATTCTATTGTGGATAGCTTAACAGTGGTACTTGGATATAATATGAATTACATAGAAATAATTGAATAAGTTAATAAAGGATTCATCACTCTAAAGTGATTAGAGAGAATGTTCTATTGTTCTTAATTGGTAATGATATAAGAAATTCTCTAGCCATGATGAATTGATTGAAATAGATTACTCATTTGCAAGAATTAACATGATTTAATTTAAATAGAATAAATACCAATTTCGTATTTTATGTCCAATTACAACATTGAACAATGAAAAGATTGGATTATTTATTATAACCACATATGGATAGATTGAGTCAAAACTATTTTGACATTTCTAATATTTAGGTGGTCATGACATGTTTCTAGAAATCAATCTTGATATACAATTATAAATTATCCAATTATAAAGGATTTATAATTTACGTAATCGTAATTATAATTGTAATTTAAAATTAAAATTAAAATTTATAATCATTTTCAATAAATTAGGAATTTGATAGATCACACATAAAAAAAGCAAAAGAGAAAAATCAATTTAAATTTAGTTGAATTTAATTATGAAGTTTAAGTCATTTCAAAAATCAAATATGAGATATTTGATTTTTTAAGATTAAATTATAATTATAATTAGAGTTAGGCTTTAATTATAATTAGAATTAATCTTAATAAGAAAGAAATGTCTTTTCCTTTCAGAAATAGTTTAAATTCTTTTTCTCTATTAAGTGGATACCGAGAATGGATACATGAACAATTTGTAGTTAACAATTTGAGAAGGAAATTTTTTAGGAATTTCAATAATGTAAGATTCATTCCTTTTATTTATGATTCCTATTTTCAAGTTATTTAATCAAAGAAATCCAATTGAAAATTTGTAAAAATTATTTTTCAATTGCACTTGTAATGTGTTCATGCTTGATTTTCTAATAAAATATAGTGCCAAAAACCTATACCATCCTCAACCCAAGCCATATAAAAGTTCCTAAAATTTTGAACTCCACTCTCACATTATTGACACATAGTGATACCACACAACAATCTGAAAGAATCCTAGCAAAACAAAAATAAAAAACCAATACTGAGATAATACATAGGAGAGCTAACAACAACATCAAAGAAAGGTACTCGTATTCCTTATACCTTTTCAGTGGAGCGAACATGTAAAACTAATGATCAAGATGATTAACTTAAAATGACCAAAGCCATCAACTTTTGAAATGAACAAGTTAATGGCATCTAACCCGAAAGTCTGAGGAAAGCATAAACAAACTTAAATTATGATATTAATATAATAAGTAAGTAAGTAAAATGGAAGAGATAAACATATGATTAATTACCAGAAAATAGATGCTTGGGTATCTTATATATAAGAGCCGAATACATTCTAGATTGTCAACTAAAAAACTCTAACTTAACAAATAAAATGTTATTAACTAGTATTTTAAATAACTTTTGACCATTTTCATCTTCTAGCTACTAGCACTTTCTATGTTATTGATAAATTATAGTTTGTAGAAAGCACTTTGCAAAGTCCAGACATAGAATGAAGTCTTTGTCTTTGTAAAAAAAAAAGGAAAACATAATCAAATCTTACAGTTTCATGTATGAGAAGGACTTTAGTCCCATATTCTAATAGCTCTAGACAATAGACAAGTCTTCTAACGTTAACTAGAACTTTATTTGACGAATACATTAACAAAATAAATGGGTTAATATAGGACCTTTTTCAAGTTTCATGTTTGATATGTAATTCATTATTGAATAAGAACTTAAAATATTATCTTTTATCAAATTTTATGTTAAGAGTTGTTCATACTTTCCAATGAACTGAAAAAAAAAGATTGTTATGTTCTCTTCTATAAATGATTAGTTTTAAATTATTAAATTATAAACGATTATATAATATTAATACATTACTCAAAGCCTTTTTGTTTAACACTAAAGATCATTGTCTTTGTCATGAAATCATACGAAGAAAACATATCACATTAAGCCTCTAGTGATTGGTATTATAGAGCAAACCCTAAATCATAGATATGTAAGAGCAATAACAAAGTGAATTTCCATGGATTGCATACCTCGAAGAACTCAAAGAGGGCCTTTTGAAGCCCTATACAAGCTCATCATATGCCATAACTCTATGCCTGCTTTGTCATTGTCGATGCCTATCTTCAGAGAATAGGTACATGTCAAGATCTTTGATGAAGGATTTAGAAGCTTGAGAGAAAGATAGAGAGAATTTAGAAAGATAAGAGAACAGAAGAGAAGGAGGAGGGAGATGAAGAATTCTATTATTCACCGCTCCCCGAAAGAAGGGAACACGTGGTTATATATATAGGAAATAGAATAACAACCCCTATGCTATATCAAAAAGGTAGCTAATGAGAAAACTAATTAAATTATTCAAATCAGTAGTATGCTTGACAATTCCTAACCCCAAAAAATCTATTATTTTTCTCAAGAATTAAAATCTAGAAATAAAGATTAGATAAAAGTCCCACCCTCTCAAATAGCTTTGGTAAGAGATAGACTAGGCCAATGAATCAAAAATTTGAGCTACTAGCAAACACTTGTCTAAGATGGCCAATGACTCCAATTTTAAATGCCTAGCTACATCAGTAAGTGGAAGTTGAGTAACTACAACATGACCTATGCCTAGCTTCTTTTTTAGAAGGGAAACATTAATCATAGGTGAATAAATGATCTTGAAGGCAATTCAAGACATGGTAAACCATACATTCTAGGTGCTCTATAATTTTTAAGGGTCTAAAATACTTTATTGCAAACTTAACTGAAGTCTATCGATACAATTGTAGTTTAAGATAAACCAAGTCCCTTACTACTATCACATGCTCAAAGCAACGGTTATCAACCTGATTCCTCATATGGTTCTGAGCCTGCACTAACTAGTCCCTGAGTAATTAGAGAGTAAACCACCTATTCTTTAGGAAATCTTCTAAAGGAGAAAAATTAGGAACAAAATATTGTGTTAACAAAATGAGCGATGAAGGGAGCCCATATAAAATTTCAAAGGGAGTTAATATGAATTTAGTATGATAGTTTGTAACACCCCACTCCCGCTGAACCCGAACCCGATATCGACAGTGATACCCGAGTCCGTGCCCCGCGAGGATGGCGT
>JANZXP010000194.1:14360405-14380525 GCA_027576715.1 Erythroxylum flavicans | reverse complement strand
TCCCATTTAATAGTTAGAGACGCATGGTCATGAAATAAACTCGATCGGGATTAGAAATGCATAATATGAGTGAATGAGTATACTTGCATACTTAGACTAATTAACTTGGATTTTGATTAAAAGCATATTAGCTTATTGTGATAGATGAATGACACCTTTTCTTTTGTAAGAATTTGAGCCTTTTGAAATATTTAACATTAAATTCAATTATTCTTTTCTGAGAGTGTTCTTTCATGATTAAGGAATGCTGCTTGCAAATACTAGTTGAGATCACCTAATCTTATGCAAACGTTGAAATGATGAAGGCAATTAGGATACCCCCTTTGCTTAAAAAGCCACCATAATGTTACCCTTAGAGAGCCCTTATGAGCTTAAAATAGAACCTTTTCTTTCTTTAAAACTAAAAAATATGAGCCTTTACCTTAATTATTTATCCTCTTTATTGAACCTACCATAAGGGAAGTTGAGCATTTGAATTAGTATGAATGAGTTTATGGAATAATTGTTTTAATAAGTAAGGGGGAATCATAGAATATAGTTAGCTTTTAAGTTAGGAATGGGTATGGTTGTAATAATTTGTATTTCTCCTCTACAGTTTACCTCTTCTAAAATTTATCTCATTATTACAAATAAAAAAAGGAAAAAAGAAAAAAAGAAATAGAAAAGAAAAGGAGGGATTAGAAGATAACAAGAAAAATGAAAAGAAAGAGGAGCGGTATAAAAAAAAGAGAGATGGAGAGAGAGAGAGAGATGGGTGGGGATTGCTAATCTTGTTTATTGAGAGAAAAGAATTAAGTGTTTTATGCCTTATGGTTCTGTATTATTTTAAATGTTCAATTTGGTCTATGGTTTTAAACTGTGATTTTCCTTTTCCTACCCTTAGCTATGCCCCATTATAACCAAATTAAAGACCTTTAGATTGATGTTTGTGTTTGATATGAGTGGTGGAGATTGGATTAGTAAGCAAGCCTGTGATAAATTCCTTAGATGAAATGAATTATGAGTGAATATATCCTACCTTTGAATGGTTGAGAGGATGAAGAGTGGAGTGAGCGTCTATCACGCTTGTTGATGGTTCTTTGAATTGAATTACTTTTTGATTTGGCTAAGCATACAAAGAATAGTCTGTTCACGGAGTATTATGAGTTTCAAGTTCTCAGGTTGTGTTTATTGAAATGATTGTTGATATCTTTGACCATTATATGGGAAATTCATTGTTGTCATTGTTTGTTCTTGTATAATCTAATGTTCTTTATCTTGCTTAGGGATAAGCATAATTTAAGTGTAGGGGAATTGTTGTGTCTATTTTTTATTGATTTTGCTTACATTCATATCTTGATTTTTGTTACAATACGTTTTGATCTTAATCTAAGATGAATTGAGTGAAATTAGTGTGAGTATAGCATGAATCACTACAACAAAACATGGAGTTTTTAGACACAAAAGGTGAAATTTTTAGATGCTTTTTTACGTCTTAAAAATAATTTTAGACGCTTTATAAAGCGTAAAAAAAACAAGTGTCACAAAAACTATTTTCGACGGTTTTCTTAGACACATAGATACGTCAAAAAAATCATAGATTTTTTACGCATCTAAGTGTCGAAAAAATATAAATTTTTTACGGACCTAAGCTTCAAAGATTTAGGCGTCGAAAATCTATTTACACATAGATGCGTCAAAAATATATATTTTCGACAATAATTTTAGACACATAAATGTTATTTTAGATACTTTATGTAAGCTTTCAGACGCTTTATTCTGTCGATATTTTTTACTTTTAGACAGTTTTTTACGTCGAAAAATTCTATCATTTTTTAGTAAAAAATAAATTTACAATTTGCTTTTTGCATCTTTTTTTAAGATCACTCGCATTATTATAATAAATTTTAATAAATTTATTATTATAATAATAAATTATAGTAAATTAATCACATATTTATTATTATAATAAATTTTACAAATTAATATAAAATTTATATCTGCATATTATTATAATAAATTAACACTTTTGTTAATCACTTATTGTAACTGACACTTTGACTTAAGTATCAATACATTTATTCCATTATTACATTACTTAGGTCTTCCTCTGCAGAAGTTGCTGCTGCTTCTTGAGAAGCCAAGAGAACTTCGAAAGGAACATTATTCCATGTTGGGTTACAACGCTCTCTCCTTGCTTGGACGTTGTCAGTATAAGTTCTCATTTTTGTTGCAATAGCTACTTCCCAGTTGCAATTGCAAGGAGCCAAACGTGCAGCCACCAAATTGCCATATGTTTGAGTAAAAACAAGTGAAATCCCCACTGGTCCAATCCAATTTCTTTGGCTTATCTGATTTCCCAGCTCGTCTGCGACTCCATTTGGTCTTGTCGACCAAAATCTATTATGCAACTTCAGAAACTAGTTAAAAATCAAAACTTTTAGTCTACTCCACCTCCCTAACTGCTTTCAAGTAGAACCTTCCTTAAATGTTGACTAAGGTCCTATCAACAGCAGAGCTCGAGTTGAAGTTTGACGTCCTGGGAAAAACCTCTTTTTCTGACACCGCATTACCAGGAACTGTCCTGCACAAAAACACTAACCGAATTGAAAAGAGACATCAAGGAAAAGTTGAATGGATTACCAGAAAAAACAGATAGAGAACCCACTTTGCATGAATTAACTTTTAAGACATTGTTCACTTTGAATTACTACAAAACATTATCCTTATCTCCAGATCTCATAAGCAGAAACAAGCACGGATAACCAATCTTACGGATTCTCAACGATTACCTTAACTATCTCTAATGGTAAGAGAGATTATCTTTAGTGGATTCCATCACCAAGAACATCACTTTATTCGGTTATGTTATACTGCTAGTTACATCAAGTAAAATCAAATTGTAACTGATGTAGAAAAGAGCAAAAAGATTATGGTACCAACAAATTTACCTGCAGATTGAGTCAATGCTGGAGATCTATTTCAGTCACTTGGAGAGAAACGGAAAATGTACAACAGTGTTTCTTTAAAGCAAGAGAAAAATTAGGTAAAAGAAGCCAAACATGAAGACAGGAGCTTTTACATTAGAGAATTCCTTGAAACTGAGAACTCCTCTTCCCAGTAACCCAACCCAACTTACGCTTTAATTTATTCACGACTTCATTTGCCTCTGTGTTGTGTTCTCAACATTATTATCAAGCAATAAGGTATCCAACTACAAAACAGAGTAAAGAATTCAAGGGACCCATGAACTGACCAACTCCCAAAACAGTCGGAGCTTAGCAAACCTGAATTACTCATTGGAATGGTTTAAGAATTATTTAAACAGACCAATAAACGCATCATGTTAAAAAGTTTTGGTCTGTATTCACTGTCAGTATCCTGTCAACTTCCTAAAAACTTTGCTACGTTCACTAAAGAAATTTAGCTTACACAATGAAACCCGAGAAACAACAATCAACAATCAGCAATCATATCTAGAATTAACTGCAATTCAACAACAAACAACAATAAAAAGAAAGAGTGCCTTACTGGTTCAACGGTCCCTTTACCATTCAATGATAAAGAAGTTTCTGAAGGTTTCGAAAACCTGGGAGAATATAACCATGTTAGTGAATTTCAAGCATGAATAAGACTTAACTATTAAAAGTTTAACAAATAATCCAAAAGAAGAACCAAAAAAAAGGGTGTATGTATGGACCTCAGAGCCCTTGTTTTCTTTTTGTCTTTTTCCAGTCCTTCACTTCTAGTATCTGGAGCAAACCTTTCAAATCTCGCTTTCTTCTTTGCGTCCTCATCAGTTGGCACAGATTGCACAAGAAGCCCAACCCTAGAAATCTAGAACTGAATATTAGTAGCACTCACCATTACTATAAGATTTGTCACTCGATAAGACCATAAACATGATACCTCTCTGCTCTAGCCTTCCTCTTCAGTTCCTCTGAGTTCTTCGACCCCTCTGACGCAGGTAATGTAGTTCATAAGAAAAAGTATGCATGGGGCACAGCAGTTACAGAGGAAACAAAAAGAAAAAGTTAGGGCTAGGAGAAGATTATGGACTATATTTTTTCAGAGTAGAACCAAATCCAGTTCGGAGAACTTCACAATCAGCAACTAAAACGAAACCAGGGGAAAAAACAGATATAGAAAGGAAAGAGAAATCTAATTTCGCACCCCCTAACCACTAGGTAAATTATCTAAGCATTAGAAAAAATCACGCAAAATGTTTTGGTCACAAACGAAGGGAAGAGAGAGTAGTACCGTAGGGAAAGTATTGCTTATGTAGACCATCATGCACTTAATAAACCTCGAAGCACTCATTTACACCGTTCGATCTCTTCTCCTATGTAACAAACAGAACCTCAACGATCACACTACAATAACTGCCTTCAATCATCAATGCCTCTCTCTTCGTCGCCTCTGCACTTTTGCTCTCCGATTCAAGTTCGATCGCAACTTGATTAAAAAAAAAAGATATAGAAAGGACTGTTTAACAGCAAACAGAAACAATATGTTAAACTAATCAGAACAGACAAACAGAACAGTGAGACACAACGGTGACGATCCTGGTCTTCCGGTGGGGTATGGGCTTGGAAGAAGCTTGATTGTTGGTGATGAGAGAGGAAGAGGTGGAGCTCATCGAACTGTTCTTGCTAAAATGGCTGACGGAAACCTCTCCATTTTCTTCTTCGTGGTTCAACTTCAGTTATTCAAATATTTGAATTCCCTTTTTTCTTTTTCAATAACTTCTGACTTGTTATTTATATTTTCTTCCATAAATCTTTCTCTTGAAACTTTAATGGTTCTATAATTCTATTTGAATAATTTGATACTATAAATGTCTAAAAATTGATAGAATTTTTAGACATTTATTTTAGACAACAAAATTTGTCTAAAATTTATTGCTTTAAGTATTTTATAAAATTAATTTATTTTTATATTTTATTTAATCTTTAATTATTATATACAAATTTTTTAGAAATTCTACCAATTTAGTTTATTAGTGACAATTATTTAGTATATTATTTAGACAAATTTTGTTTTCTTAAATAAATGTATAAAAATTCTATCAATTTTTAGATTATTTAAGACAATTATTAAATGTGCCTAAGCCTAAGTGTCTAAAAACTCCTTATTTTAGTGTAGTGGAAGGAAACAGGGAAGGAAGCAGAAACTTGGGTGCTAGAATTTGCCACATCAATAAGCTAGCTAGGTGTCATTAACTTACAAAGTCATATGTCTTAAAGCATGCTAACCATTTGTTCAACAATTAAGCAGCCACTAATCCACTCATAATGCTGCCATTTGTCACCCTTTAATCAGTTCACATGTCACTCCAAGATTGGTTCACATGTCACATAATAATTGGTCCAATTGTCATTTATTTACTAATTCATTTGTCACACATTTAACTATGCCAAATGTCACTTAATTTTTAGGCTTAACCATCCTAATTTTTCATGTATCAAATTATCCTACAACTTGGACATTTTTCCTAGTCCAAATGTACATATTATTTCATAAATTTCTCAATCAATAACATTTAATTCCAATTTACCAATCGAAATTCAATCATACCAAAATTCAAGCCATATCAATTCATAATTCACATTGTGTTCACTTAACATCTTTCATACCCCAAGACATGTCAAATGAGTGCATATGCTAACTTGTAATGTGTACCCATATCAATATTTGTTTGTATATGCTTATGTTATGCATGTATATGCAATGCTTAATCTAGGGTTAGAACCCTAAACATGTATCAAAAAACAGGATATTACAAATTAGATTTCATTAATTCAAGAATAAAACTTTGAAGGTGAGTTTAGAACATCCTTAACATTCTAGATCTATCAACTATTTATTCCAATTCCATACAATACTAAAGCTGAAATTAGATAGGAAATACAATCTGAACGGATGATAGGAGGCAACGACATCGGGAAACTCTTGATCTGGGAAGTATGTCGAGTCAGCTTCTTCTCCTCTTCTCTCTTCTCTCTTCCTTCTTCTCTTCCTCATTCTCTCGATGAATTCTCTCTAGGTTTCTTAAAGTGGCTGATGTAAAAGCTCTCCTGCCTCTTTTTTTTGTTCTTTAAATATCCTTTTGTGTTTTGAGCAGTCCTATGATTTTTTTGGGATACAAAAGTCCAAAAAATCTCTCGAAACTTAAAGTTTTTTAATGTCTATGCATCTGCTCGACGCAGGCCACAACCATGGCCCTGCATGCCACGATCGTGGGCCATTTCCTGGGCTTTTATCACGAGGTCATGTCCTAGGTTTTTGTCACGATCATGGACCTGGGCTAACTCTGGTGCTTCTGTCACGATTGTAACCTGTTGTGCCACGATCGTGGGCTATTGTTTCAGCCCGAATGTCTCCGAAACTTCTCCGTTGTTTGATGTTGATTCTGAAATACTATCAAACACATCAAGGTGCCTCAAAAGCATAATATTTAAACTCAAAGACTTGTACTAACTCATAAAATACTTAAAACACAAATAATTAATAAACTAACACAATTATAGCCTAAATACATACTAAATGATTGAATTAATAGTTAAATACATATCAAACTATGTCTTAAAACATGATACAATTTACACTTATCAATATTTAAAGCTAATAGCTGTTAGCTATGATTTTGAAAACGTAGCTAATAAATTATAGCCATGAATAGAAAGCATCGTCAAGAAACATAGCCAAAAATATTTGGTGAAACGTAGCTAATAAATAAGTTTTAGCGATGAAAATGAAGTGTAGCCAAAACTTATTCGTAACGATTCAGAAAAATGCCTCCTATATTTTTTTCGCTACAAAAATTACTTGTAACAAAACACAATTAGTGACAATTTGGTGAAAACATTGCATATAGTTTTTTTTATGAGAATTTGGTGACAATTTTGGTAAATCGTCGCTAATACATTAGCAATGCCAGATAATTAAGAAACAACTTAGCTTGAGAGAAGATACGAAGAACATGTGCACAAGTAGATAAAGTGATCACGATATATGTAATTAGCCAATGCCATACAAAGCTAGCATCCGCTTGGGCATTTGTGTAGAGGTATTTGACTCTGGACTATTTGTTCACTCTGCCCAGAGATACTTCTTCAACAACAGACACGGCCAACCTTAGCCTTGGACACTTCTCAAATTTAAATTAAACGAAACAAAAACAAAAACGCTGACAGGTGAGTTATAAACCGTAATTTAGGGGACTACATATGCGAGTCCTCAGTTATCGGCAGTGGTGACAGGCCTTGAAGTTTTGGAAGCTGGCGTTTCAGGGACTGGAGATGGCAGCAACGTGAGAGCCAATATTCCACTTGCAGCAGCTGCAATAGCTCCTACAACGAACGCTGGTAGATTGCCACCTCCAAACAGGTCGTCCCATGGTCCGCTTGCCACTGATACCACCATCTATACAAAAATCATCTCACCAAATAAGCTCTTTCTAGTAGAAAATCAATTGAATTAATTTTCACATATACAGCATGTAAAGAATAATTATATGTACGATATTTTGTCCAGTTCATTTAGTAACTAAGGCATTTAAAATGACATCCTATACCCCACTAACATGGCCTACTTAAGTGGTAGGTTAGTATTATATAATAACTATAACTTAAACCTTTCTTAATACATCAAAAAGTTCAAATACTGTTATCTTTGGTTCCCTTGGTTTGGTGGTAAATGTTTAAAGTTTAGATGATGGGTATCGAGATTCGTGAACTTATGATGAAAAGAATATATTCCAATATATCTACTTCAAATTATAATAATAACACACCTCAATTATTGTGTTCATATTAAAATGATCGGGTTGGTGGGAAGCGCCAAAGCGATAAACTGATTCATGACTTGTTTGCGAAAGGGTGGGCAACTTTTCCCAATAATATTCTGCCATACTTGGCATGTCAAGAAATGCTTAAGCACGATGTTCTACTACTTATCTGTTCGTTGCTTTTATTGTGAATAATATGAGAAAAGCAAGCAGTTTTACCCCACGTTATACCGTGGACTCGTGTCAGTTCATAAAATATTCCCGTCAATCTAGAAAGGATAACTGAGTCACCACAGCATACCTTTTCTTTTTTTTTTCTTATTTCTGTTTATTCTCTTTAAATTCTCCCTTTCAAAGCAACCGTTTATATATTTACAAGTAGATGGATGCATCTTGATAAGAGATTGAAAAGAGCTGCATTACTACATGTATGCAGGGTATGTATATGTTTGCACTTGGTATATATTTTTAACTGTTCATTAGGAATAAGAAGCCGTACCTGTGGGATAACGATTGAGAGATTGAGAACACCCAAAGAAAGCCCTAACAAAATGAACTTAAAGTTTACAATCATATCTAAACGAGGATTATAAAATAAAAAGAAGATGCCAACTCAAAACTAGAAAAGTCAAATTTAATAGTAGTTAAAACATACAAATTTATAATTTCATGTTGAATTAATATATATATATATATATGTAGTTAGGTATGATGACATATTTTAACGCCAATTTTACTAAAAGCACGCAGGTACTTGTGAAATCTTTTATGGGCAAGTTTTAATAAACTAATCCAAGATTTAAATTAATGGTAACTGTCAATTTTATGATACTTCAGCTATGACATTAGCTATTGATACTATTCAGTAAAATCAAAGTAGTGTTGTAGAGTTCATTGTTTTTCCATACAATCAGTGTTAAGCAGCAATAAAATAAAGGTCAGTTCCTAAAATTGCAAAGACAACAAGTTGTCCAAAAATGATGTTTATTGTCAAAGTACTTGATTTTATAAGCAATAACACGTTGCCAATTGAAAAGTTGCCTGTATAATAAAATACTAATGTCACCTATGTCATTAGATCTCGTGTTTCAAATGAAGTCACTCACGACCTATCTTGGATCTTACTTTACACTATACTAATATAAAATTTAAAGGATGTGATTACATAATTTTTATTTAATGATTATTACTGAGGATTATTATTATTTTATTTTTTATTATTTACATAATAATTATCACTAGAATAAAAATTATTACTGAGGATTATTATTATTTTATTTTTTATTATTTACATAATAATTATCACTAGACTTTTAGATCTGCCAAATCAAATGTTTGGGCAAATAATATATCAAGCTATATTTATGGTGAAACAAAAGACAGAGTAGAACTCTTATGTACCTTGACCGGCACCAGAAGTGTTGGAGAATATGGATGCCAATGCAAAAGGAACGCTATAAGTAACCTGTACAAGGAAGCAAGATTATGCCAATGCAAAAGGAACGCTGTAAGTAACCTGTACAAGGAAGCAAGATTAAACTTCAGCATCTAGCTTGTAATAGTTATATACTCTAATTTTATTACTGTTCTTTTCTTTTTTTTTCCCTCCCGGTTGCGTATGCCATTAAATTAGAGTAACCACCATAATGTTTTTAATAATTTACAGTTGCTACTGGACAACACTCATTGAATGCCCTCATCTGACTTATAATTAATGACTACTCGTTTTTCCATCCTTCTTTTATCTTCACTACCTTCGATACACTTCTGGTATATACAGACACTGTAGGATATGTATATAATAGGTATCCAAATACAAAGCCATGCAAAACATAGTCTGGTTATGCTCGGTTTCTGACCAAGTATGCACGTGTTCTAAACGCGCCGCCTTGTGCATCCAGGCAAGTGAGACTACATACAATTATTTGGGTTACGTTCATGTTGGCGTCAAAGTTGTTGGCTACAGGACGCGAACTGATCTTATCTTTATTCCAGTATGGAAAAAAACACAAGACGGTCATAAAGATGTATGTCTTATATAATGACTATCATGCAAAACCAAACTAGGATCGAACGAAATTAATGTACGACAACAAACGCTACTTAATTAGAACCCAACAAGAACTCACCGCCATAGGTATTCCCATCACCGAGAAGAGAGACAATGCTCCAGCCATGACACCCGCCGGTGGCAGTGACATGGTCCCCTTTCTACTGGTGATCGTTGAACGCCTCCATGATTCAGCCAACTTGGTGATCAAGACGGTCAAAGACAGACAAATCGCTAAGATCATATTTACAATACCCCAGAGCCTCTTTGCACCACCCAGCCGGCGACCCAAAAATTCGACTCCAAGTGACATGAAACCCAAAATCACTGAGTTCAACATCAAACCAAGTGAACCAGCTCTGACACCACGATCATACAGCTTGACTTGATCATCATCTCCCTTTGAATCACCTCCGTACACTTCTCTTCCCATCCAGTCTGTGTCGAACAGCAAGAAAGGAAACCATGCAATCCAGTTGAGACACGTCACCAACAGAAGTATCCACATAGGTTTTTTCAAATTCTTAAGCGCCGCGAATATCTGCCCAAGAAATGGTTCAGAGCTGCCTGACTCAGCCATCTCCTCCTCCTCATCACCATTTCTGTTCGTAGGCTTCTCCAGTGACCATTGTTTTTCGGTGACGTAAGTGAGAGCTAAGACAATTAAGGTCAATAGCAGCACAATGGAGATAAGGAAACAAGACTTGAGATTTGCACAATAGATATCACAAGCTTTGGTTTTTGTGAAGGGAAAGAACTTGTATAAATGAGTGTAGGAACCTGCGGCATAGCCAAGAACATTGCCAACCGCCATGAAAAATGAGAAAAATGCATTGGCGGTACGTGTTTTCTTTTGGTTACCGGCGGAGAGATCAGCAAGAAAGGCACGGCAAGGACCTTGAAGCATGTTGTTGGCAACATCAAGAATCCAAAATCCAACAACAAACACCGCAATGGCGCGGTGTTTTATGGTCTTCCCTAGAGGGTCGCCAGAGAGGTGGCCGAGGTCCGCCGCAAATCCGATGAGAAAGACCGCTATAGCGACGAAGACAGCACCGGCAGCTATGAAAGGACGACGACGGCCGAAGCGGGAGGTACAGCGGTCACTGTGGTAGCCAACGGTGGGTTGGACGAGCATACCGGATATGGGACCACAGAGCCAAATGAAGGCAGCCCATGTGTGAGGAATGCCTAGGAGCTGGACATAGGGTGTTAACAGAGAGAGCTGCAGGGCCCAACCAAATTGAATTCCGGCGGCTATTGAGGACACCATTATGATCTTTCTCAACGGGCTTGGAGATGGTGGTGGCTGTTCCTGCTCAAACTGGGAAGAGAGTTGATGCTTATTGCTTAGTTTTAAAGCCTCGCTCTCCATGACTCTCGTATACACAAGTGAACAGTGTGTAATATAATGTTTTGTGATAAGTTAAAGTATGAGAGGTGTCTATGTCTATATATACTGGTTTTTGTGAAGGGTGGTTGAATTGTGTAAGTGCTCGCGCATGTAAAAAGCGATGGTGCGACCTTATCCACTCCTCACCACGTCTCTGTCAGTAGCAGTAATTTTTAGATTCATATGATAGTCTATATTGCGAGGGCGACACTCATTGATCTACGACAAATCGTGCCCGTGAACTAAGGACTCGAAAGATACTTCTATAACCATATACCCGTATTTAATGTTATTTGCTTGTTATTTAATAATTTTATAATATTTTTAGCACTTAATTTACTTCATGTATATTTGTAGGTAATAATTGCCTTCTCAAATAAAAAAGAGAAGAATTAAAATGAAATCGTCACATGAAATGAAAATATGAAGTAACTTGGACATACACAATTGTATACAATGTTTATGTAAGTCGCTATAAGCGTATAAAATTTTGAAAAGTTTTGGTTCTAATCGTGTGGATTTGCACAGCCATTTATATTGATATACACGATCATATATATTCTCCAAGTAAGTTTTGGTGCTCATGTGAAATCGTGAATCTACATACTTTTAGAGATACATGGTTACCCACACGCCCGTGTAAGTTGACTATGTATGACCAAGAAATCCTAACTTTTACTATAAATGGAGGTGAACGAAGGCAAAATAGAGAGAGCTAAGATTTTAAGAGATTTTGAGTCGTAAGATACACAAAGAGGCGACAGTTCTAATCAACGGACGAGGAAAACACTAATAATACGTCAAAAGATTCGGTAGATAACAACATCCAATCCATTTTTGCAAGAAGGCCCGATAAAGAAAAAGAGATACTTAGAATTATGATTTCTTTGTTTTCTTTTAGTTTTTCTGCATATTTATCTTTGATTTTATTTTGTATGAGTAAGAACTAATTTGTTTAGTGTTTAGGGGTAATGATTAAGTTAAGATAATAATATGATCTGATCTTTTATTTAATAAAATTTTATTAATTGATTTATTGAAATTTAATTATGCATTTTATTCTTTTCTTAAATCCACTTGCAGTTTTTCATTACAAGAAAAATGCCATTTTGCGACGGAAATTACCGACGGAAAACACAAACATTCTGTCGGTAATACATATTACCGACGGAATTTACTAACAGACGAAAGCGTCGTAGATTCGGTCGTAGCTAATACTTACTGACGGTTAAAGCAGATTCTGTCGGTAACTTTACCGACAGTAAATTTTCTACCGTCGGTAAAATTAGCATCGGAATATTATCTTACCGTCAGTAATTATACCGACAGTTAGCTCTATGCCTGATCATCAGTACAATTTAGGCGATGTCATGATTAAGCTATTTCATCCTATTAATGTTGTATTCTCTTTTCATATTGATGTGTTGTTTGTGTTGATTGGATTGGATTTTGTTTGGATTATCTTAATACATTATTTTGATTATTCTATTACAAACCTATTGTTAGAATGCTAAATGTAATCCATAATTTTTACATTTAATGTTTGTTAGTAGCATCTAATGGTCTTACCGCCCATATCGGTCATTTTTCATTTCGTAATGCTATTGCCAAATTAAATATAGAGATTATATCCTAGGTTATTCGATAGTTAGGTTTAATTAAGATCATATCTTAATTAAACACACCTAAGGGAAAACTGGGATTAGTATAGCGTTTTATTAGTCTCAGATCAATAGCTCAAAGAGAGGTGTAAATACATTAAGATGATGGAATATACTTGTTGGTGTTTAGGCTAAGACTGACCCTAGAATCGAACCTTATGCATACTCAACACTTTATTCATTTTCGATTACTTGTTTTAATTTGTTTTTAATAGTTTACTTTTTCAATTTTCTAAATTACTAAAAATCCAAAAATCTCCTTTTATATTTTCCTTCCATCAATTAACTCCATTACGAAAATTAACCGAACATTCCCTGTGAATTATATCCCGACTCACCATAACTATAAATTTTAGTTTGCAGAGTCAGGTAAATTTTACAATGCACTCAACACGCATTGTCACATACTCCCTCATTTAATGTTTGTAAATGGCTTCATCCTACTATTAAGTGCTCAAGCTCATTTAGTGAATATGCTAAAGGAAATAATCTTATTGTATTTAAGCTAGTTACTGCTGAAAGTTAATTTGGACAAGAGTAGTTTGTATTGTTCCAAAAATGTGAGGAATCCTAATTAGTTATCCAGGATCTCAGGGCTACAATTACAAGATTTTCCACTAAAGTATTTTGAAGTCCCTATCTCATATGCCAAAACTAAGTATGTAGACTGTATCTCATTAATTGAAAGATTTAAATACATAATAAATGCTTAATATAATATATTTTGATCCCTAACTACATATGTCACTTTGACTATTTTAGTCCTAAGAAATCTTTATAGTCACTGGATTTCCCCTATCATTTTTCCTAGGAAAGTAATCAAGGATATTAATGGTATCATAAAAGCTTTTCTATGGTCTGAAAGTGTAGAAAACTCCAAGAAAGTTCAAGTTAAATGGAATGAAGTGACTATTCCTAATAAGCAAGGATAGGGGATAACTTCTATTCCTCTAATGCAGAAAGTACTTTTATATAAAAGAATTTGGAGGCTCTATGACAAGATTGCCATTTGGATAAAATGAATGCATAAAACTTATCTCAAAAATGAAAATTTTTTGCAATGCTAATCACTTAGGAACACTCATAGACCTTTACATAAATGTTGAAGCTGAGAAACATAGTGTACCCTTAGATCAAACACAAGCTAGGAAGTGGAGAAAATATGTAGGTGCGGTTTGATGATTAGTATAAGTATAACCCTATCTTCTTAAGGAGTGAAATCTCCCATCTAATAAATTGAGTTCCTCTTAATGTTAAAGTATCCTCACTAATGCTTGATGGGTAATGAAGTGATAACTTTAGAGGATTTAATTCACTAATGGTAAAACTCCCTCAGATCACTCAAGGAATAATAAAGGACAGTGTAATTTGGAAGCTAAATCTCACTGTAGTATTCATTAACAAGTCGTGCTTTAAGGCACTACAGGCTGAGGGAGAAATTGTACCCTAATTTAAACTCTTATAGAAGAACTCCTTAAACTTGAAAGCATAAATATTCTCCTGTCAAGAATAGGATTAGAACTAAAAAAAAGATGGTTTGGCTCTTTTGACCCTATATGGGTGTTAATTCATGATGAAGTAATTTATAAAATAACTTTTACAATGACAATTTAGAAAGAAAGAGATAGGAGGATTTATATGGGTGAGAAAGTAAGCAAACATTAGCTTGCTAAGGAAATCATCAACTGGATTCAAGCTATAATAGTCATAAAATCTTCTCAATTGACCCTTTCTATTAGAATTAGAAATAGATGGAAATTTTAATTTTTGAATTAGAAATAATTACAAAATTTGTGTATTTTAATTATGTTCCTATTGTTTCAGTTCCTTATACTATTTTTAGTGAAATCATTGTAATGCTGAGACAGCTTGGTTATAGTTAATAAAAACTTTATTTAATTTCCAAAAAAATTTAGTTGCCACTTGTACCAATCCTTCATGGTAATTACGGATCATTGGATTCATGGATAGCTATAGAATAATCAATATCAAATTAATTTGTTAAATTAATTAAGATTAATTATTCATCAAATATAAGAATACAAAACAAGAAATACTATAATTAAAACATGAATAAAAGTTTAGAACAAAAACTCACAAGGTTATAAGTAGAGTTTTAAATCCCCCTGAATCATAATAATTGAGTTTAGCCATACATGACTTATGTTTCAACACCAAAGATAGAAGAAAGATGAAATATTTATTGAAAAATCAAAAGAAACAAAAAGAAGCAGGTTATAAGAGCTGAAAGACATCACTCCTCTTGTTTTTCTACTCAAACCCTAGTCTGATCATATCTTGCAAAGATTCCTATATAAAAAAAAATCCAAATCCTTACATAATTGGGAAGGAAAGAAGTTTCTGGATTAAACCCAAACTTTTCAAGTAAATATGGAATTAGGCGTGATTTTTCCTTATCCACTGCAGTAATTTGTCCATTTTTCTAAAATTTGTGATTTTCACCAGTAATGCCCCAATTTGATGCAGTCTCCACTTTTCATCTTTTAAAGCAAAACAAACCTTAATTTTCCTATTTAAGCACCAAAATATATCAAAAACAAAAAAGATAATTCCAATTAATATATCAAAATAACATCTTATCAAAGGATCTTGTATTGATCACTTAACTACCTTCATATAGTTTTTGCTATATCTATTGATTACTGACGAAAACATGCAAAAATGATAAAATTGGGAAATTAGGTATGGATCCAATTCTTTAGTTCAATCTCGACCTACACCCTAATTAAGCATAATTCATTGATTTGTTGTTCTTTTATCTCTCTTAGCAATTATCGGTCATAAATTAACAACAAGCTCTATTAATCCTGATTTTTTCCTTAGATCCTAATTAATTACGAAGCGCTCATTATTTAACCTTAGCTATCAAGAAACCTAGAATAAGCTCTTTAAGTTTATCTGAAAAATTGCCTTATGAGCAAAAACAAATAGACCAATCTAGGTAATAATCACACAAGCTCGGATTATTTAACCTATGTTATGTTATCTTTAATGATTCAAAACCATTAATTGCTATACATGAATCAGAAATACAATGATTACGTATTACATTCGATTCTAGCAATGGGTTTTCAAGCTAAACGATTCAACAGAGCATTAAAATCATTATCATTCAAATACCTATTCAATCCATACAAGATAACATAATAAATTTCTAATGAGAAAAAGAAATAAAATAAAATAAATCTAATGAAAACAAATTAAAGAAAACATGCGAAAATGATAAAATTGGGAAATTCGGTACCCATCTAGATCTTTGGTTCAATCTCGGCCTACACCCTAATTAAGCATAATTCATTGATTTGTTATTCTTTTATCTCTTTTAGCAATTATCGATCGTAAATTAACAAGCTTTGTTAATCCTAATTTTTTCCTTAGATCCTAATTAATTAGGAAGCGCTCATTAATTAACCTTGGCTATCGAGAAACTTAGAATAAGCTCTTTAAGTTTATCTGAAAAATTGCTCTTTAAGTTTATCTGAAAAATTGACTTGTGAGCAAAAAAAATAGACCAATCTAGGTAATAATAACACAAGCTCAAATTATTTAACCTCTATTATATTATCTCTAATGATTCGAAACCATTAATTGCTACACATGAATCAGAAATACAACGATTACGTATTACATTTGATTCTAGCAATGGGTTTTCATGCAAAACGATTCAATAGAGCATTAAAATCATTATGATTTAAATACCTATTCAATCCATACAAGATAACATAATAAATTTCTAATGAGAGAAAGAAATAAAATAAAATAAACCTAATGAAAACAAATTAAAGAAAACATGCGAAAATGATAAAATTGGGAAATTTGGTATGGATCCGGTTCTTTGGTTCAATCTCGACCAATACCTTAATTAAGCATAATTCATTAATTCATTGTTCTTTTATCTCTCTTAGCAATTATCGGTCGTAAATTAACAACAAGCTCTGTTAATCCTAAATTTTTTCCTTAGATCCTAATTAATTACGAAGCGCTCATTAATTAACCTTAGCTATCGAGAAACCTATAATAAGCTCTTTAAGTTTATCTGAAAAATTGCCTTATGAGCAAACCTAAATAGACCAATCTAGGTAATAATCATACAAACTCGGATTATTTAACTTATGTTATGTTATCTCTAATGATTCGAAACCATTAGTTGCTACACATGAATCAGAAATACAACGATTACATATTACATTCGATTCTAGCAATGGGTTTTCATGCAAAACGATTCAATAGAGCATTAAAATCATTATCATTCAAATACCTATTCAATCCATACAAGATAACATAATCAATTTCTAATGAGAGAAAGAAATAACAAAAAAAAAACTTAACCTGGGTTGTCAGCAGTGATGTTACCTCTGAACTGACGTCGGGAACTTAGCCTTCCATGAGTCTATCCAAAGAAAATGCTTTAGCCCCCATAAAAATACCCTATCGAAACCCCTAGCAAATCTCCACTCTGCTGTAAGCTACTTTCTCTTCCTCACTATTCACTGATTTGACAAATTAATAAGCTTGGACCACCCTACTATTCACTCTCCTTTCTTTCTTCTCTGTCATCACTCTACTCTGTTTCTTCTCACGCTAGCTTCTCACTTTTTGGTTTTGCTGCCAGGCCCCTCAAACTACTGTAGCTCGATGTGACGAATTAAGTTTTTGATCCAAGCATACTATTCAGGTCTCATTTAACCATTCTGATGCCTTCTCATTTGAATGCAGAATGTTTATGTTAAATGCAGGCGTTGTTTGCATTTAACGCAAATTAATGTAGTTATCTACGTTTCACACAGACCACGTTTGCGTTCACGCACAATGTCTGCGTGAAACGTAGATGTTAACTGCGTGAAACGCAGATATAAGACATCTACATTTTTGTCTTCTTAGGTCTCCTATTTGTGCTTCCATTTCATGGTTATTGCTGCTACCATTTTTGTGATTTATCCCAGTAGCTACCATATTCTTCTCACCTTGGTACCTTATGCATTATCCATTAATTAAATTAATACATTGCATGGCTATGCAAATCCATGAAACCCACTTTCTTCTTTTTTGTGTTTCCATCTGTCTTGTCTTTTAATTTTTCTTCTCCCAAGTAAATATTAATCTTCAAAAAATGGCCAAAATATATAGCTTTTGACTCAATTTAACTTCTTTGCTTCTAAATTGTGTCTAAAATCACATATGAGTCAAAGTAACTGTCTTAAGCAATTTAATGTCAATAATCGTATGTGTAAAGGAATAGTTGAACAATCAGTTAAGCACATAACAATTTCTCCCAAACTTAGCTTTTAGTCATCCTCGAGCAAAACATTAAAATTAAGCTCAAAGACCCAAAAATATTTACTCAATTCCCATATGTTTTGAGAATATATATTCATAAGCAAAGAAGAATGACTTTCAAAAATCATAGCAAGAAGTCAATATTCCAAGCATTTATTCGTAATCAATCAACATTCAATACCTTCAAAAACTGAGCGATCTAATGGTAGACTCAGAAAATGTGTTTAACTAAAATATATCTATAGGTACATTCAACACCATTCATGATCATGTCATTCCACAAATTTGCATATCATATCATTTCTCCACTAATAATGTTCACATGCAAAATCATGGATCAAAGGACTTTTCAAGGTTTTAATGTGGGAAAAGGTAAGGTGAGATGTATTTGGGTCAAGTAGTATGAAAGCCATTTAGCTAGTGAAACAAAGCAACACTCATTAAAAACTAGGCACCCTCAGCTATGACGAATGCAACATTTATATTTCACAACCTTATTCAACTCTCACACACCAACCACATGAAGCATACACCAATCTGAAGGAATCACTCATACAATTGATGCCAATAATACATTGAAACCACAAGAGTGAACCTTCTAAGCTAACATCTACCTTATATTCAACATACTCAAATAACAAATTCATTACAACTCTAGGAAGATGCATTAATCATGAATAACTTTGCAAACTCATATGCACTTCCTCCTTGGTAAATTCATTTAAACAATTTTTTTCTTTTTCTTTCTTTATTCGTTTTTCTTTTTCTTTTCTTTTCTTTTCTCATGCTTTTATCTTTTCTTTCTTTTCCCCCTTTCATTGAAAGAAACTACATTAACATGGGAATTTCAACAATAAGACATAACAAAACATCCAACATTAAATAACCCACACATATGTACACCACCTACACTTACACTTTTGTACATCTACAAACTTACCAATCACAAATGTTCCACTAGCTTTATAGCTTGGGTAGGACATTTGGTTAAGTAAAAAGAATGTAATATGGTTGATATAAAAAGAAAGGTATTGAGCTCAAAGTGGGCTTATCAAAAAGGAAAACCATATAATGGGTAGGTTATTTGGCTAATGTAGTTTATGAAATAAAGAATGCCTAATTATTTTCATGTTAATGCATGTGATAAAAAAAGTGGTCTTTAATAGAAATTCAAGGCAAAATTAGGATGTACATGTCATGAATGTCACACATTATCAAAAGAAAATGAGACTGATATGAATGTGTCAGTCTAATAAGGCTCAAAATCTCACCAACTTTGTTTACTACTAGTCACTACTCTTCTAAAGATAATGCATATTGACCAATCACAAAAGTAAAAATACATGCTAAAGTTTCCATGAAATTCCCTAGTCAATTCACACTATAATCATGATTAAATAATCATAGAAGTAATAGAAAACGAGCAAATGTTTCTTTGTTTGTTTTATTCTTTCTTTCATTTTGATTGAAAACTTAAAAACAAGCGAAAATAAATCAACAAAGAAACACGCATGTATAAAAAAATAAATGCGAAAATTCCAAAACAAAGAAATTTACTTCCTTTGGGTTGCCTCCCAATAAGCACCTTAGTTTAGTGTCCCTAGCTCGATTCCACACTTTCCTCATATGACAAAATTATGATCTTATGGTGGCACATACAGTTCCTCCACGTGAGGTTTTTCTGGATAGGGTCTTGGTTGATAATCGTTCCTATTTAGCTCCTTCCCTATCTTTAGACTTTCAATCTCGACTGAGTTCATGCACTCAAGAAATATTTTAAACATCTCTTCACCTTTCTCTTCCTCATTTAATTCATTCAATCTGCTATGTAAAGGTGAAGAGTTAGTTTCAAAAATAATCATAGACTTAGTACTTACCTTTGAGCTAAATGTATGTCCTTTTCGACTTTGAAGTACTTCTCTTCTTCTTCACAAGCAATTCCTTGAGTAC
>JANZXP010000194.1:14292693-14313725 GCA_027576715.1 Erythroxylum flavicans | reverse complement strand
TCCCCCGTGGGCCACGGGTCCAGATGTCACGTAAGACGTCGGGCCGTGGACCCGCCCGGGGAGGGGTTCCAGTAATTAAACCGAAGACCGGATCCTTAACGCATTCATCATTTTTGTCACTTTTTGATTTTTTGCTTTAATCTGCCTTCGTTAGTTTAATTTCATTTTATTTTTTATTAAAAAACCAAAAACCCCCAATTATCCTAAACACCAATTCTTTTCATTCTAAAAGCTTTACATGCACTCTCTATGGGATCGATCTAGACTTATCACTAGCTATAGTTTTATGTTTAGTTATTTTGTGTAGTGTTACTGATCGAAGGTGTCAAGTCTTACAATCTATAGCCTTCAATTACTACAAGAGCAGGGGTTGTGAATTGTAGCAAGTGAAGGGTCGATCCCACAAGGAGCGTGAACTAATATAATCGTAGGTTATCTAATGCTAGAAAATTAATAAAATGAAAATAAAATAAAAAATAAAATGCACAGAAAAGTAAATATGAGAATTTGATTGGCAAGGATTTAATTTGGGAAATTGAGACACAAATAAGGGAAATTGAGCAACTCACAAGTCATAATGAAAATCACTCCAGAGAAATTACCAAGTTATGAGAGAGGAGATTTTCCTATCATTAATGCTAATTAGCCATTTAGAATTTTTTAGAATTTAAAGTCATGCAAACTTATTTTTTACAATTAATGCTAATAACTTCCAAGTCATGCAAACTTATTTTTTAGAATTTAAAGTAATCTAACTACAAATAATTTAAATCTAACAACTAAAAGTGCTAATTTATGGTCATTAGCTTGGCCTTACAACCTTAGAAACTCAACCGGGATCAATTATGATCAACATGCTTTCACTATTCTTGTTCAATGTCAGCTTCATAGCTTGTAGATAAGCTACATATGGAAGATAATAAAAAGGACATAATCTATCAAAGTAAGGAAACTTAATAAGCTTAGTAATGTCCTTTTTAGTGAAAATTGTCAAAAAAATAGGGAATAATGAAACTCGCTTAATATTTCATTGAATCCAACAATTTGTTCGGTAAGAAGGTGAATTGTTTGCTTTCTTCCTCAATCACACTATGTCTCATCTACTATTCGCGAACTAACATGTCTATATCTTTTTCAAACTTTACCATCGTTGTCATTTGTTTATCCTGATCTGGCTCTTTTAAAGATGCGACTACATTAATTTGCACAAATGGTATTCTTAACGGGAAAGGGGAAGGAGGAACATAGGAAGGGTCCTCATTCTTTTCTGCATCCTTTTTCTACTTCTTTTAGTCTTCTACAAAATGGGTTTTAGCTGGACTATCCGTTGGTTCTCCTAACTCTTTCCCACTCCTAAGTGTGTTAGTTTTACATTGCTCTTTTGAATTTACTTTCATATTGCGCAGACTGTTTTCCACACTTTACTTACAAAATTCCTTCGACAGTTGGCCTATTCGAACCTCTAGGTTGTAAATAGAAGAGGCATAGTCTTCCGTTATTTGCTCAAGCTTCTCTTCCAATCTCTTCTAAGCCTCTTCCATGTTCATAAGCTTATCCATGATCTCATCAAATTTAAAATCCCATGAACTGGACTCATTTAGCTGAAATCCTGATAGGTCTTGATGTCCCAAGTGAGTCCTTATATTATTAGACCAACAGAAAGCTGGGTGGTTTTGCCACCTTGGATTGTATATTTCTAATAAGAATGATGACTTCCCCAACCAAATTGCTCCTCATTGAATTTTGCAAGAGTCCTTTGATTCCTATAATTTATTTCCTCCATCATTTAACTTTTTGGACTCCTCATAGTTGCCTAGTGATGTTCAAATTGATGTGTCTTCTACTCTACACCCAATCATCCTTCTCTCGCTTTTTTTTCTAATTCTTAGACTAATGCTACACTCCTCAACAATAGTGCCAAAAACTTGATCAAGATTATCAAGTCTTACAATTTATAGCCTTTAATTACTGCAAGAGCACAGGTCATGAATTGTAGCAAGTGAAAAGTCGATCCCACGAGGAGGGTGAACTAATCTAAGGCTAGAAAATAAATACAATAAAAATAAAATGCAAAAAAAGCAAATTAGGGAATTTGATTAGCAAGAATTTAATTGTGAAATTGAGACACAAATAAGGGAAATTGAGCAACACACAGGTCACAATGAAAATCACTCAAGAGAAATTACCAAGTTATGAGAGGCAGGATTTAATGTTAACCTAGCCATTTATACATTATTGTGGTGTCAATTCTAGACTATCAAAGGGTCGATTACTCTCTCTCAACTTATAATCAATAAACCCTAATTGAATTATGGAGTTTGCAATCTCTCAATTTGACAAAAGACTCACAATTCTAATTATATCTTAAGCCCTCTAATAAACTACTGGGACTCATACAGGATCTGTCTCCTCACAAAACCCGATAAGATTAATTGCGTGATCTATTGAATTTCCTAACTCTCATCAGTCCAATCCAATCACTTTTATCTTATTCACCCTCTCAAGTTATTATCGAAATATGCAAATACCACAATTGATCGTAACAGCCATTCAATAAAACACAAAAACCCGATAAGATTAATCGCGTGATCTATTAAATTGTCTAACTGTCATCAGTCCAATCTAATCATTTTATCCTATTCACCCTCTCAAGTTATTATCAAAATATGTAAAATACCATAATTGATCGTAACACCCATTCAATAGAACACAAAAATGACTACGTTAGCATTAAATCCAGGTAAATCCTAAAAGAACAGCTAGAACATAATGAACAATAAAAAATCCATCATCATATAATCCATTTCAATCTTATGCATTAAATGAATAAAAATGAAAATGGAAAGGAGAAAGAACTTGGATCAGATAGTCCAGGAAGCCAGCAGCGTCAGGAGACCTAATTATCGAGGAAGACAGTAGTGTCAAAAGACCCGCTTCTTCTTCCTCTTCTTCTCTCTCTCTTCTTTCTCTCTCTTCTTTATCTCTCTCTTTGAAGCTTTAAAAATGTGCAGAAAATGAAGCTCTCTTTAGGGTTACATCTCTTTTCCTTATATAATCTTTCCAACTAGGGTAAACCTAGGGTCTTTTCCAAGTCTAAAAGGTCTAAATGTCCCTTAAGGACTCAAGTTGGGAAGGTTGTGCACGTGTTCTGTCACACAGGCCATGATCATGGCCCCCTTGTTTGACTCTTTGTCATGATCATGAGACACTTTGCATCCAGTTATGTCATGATCGTGGCCTAGGTCCTGGTTCTGGGTTCGACCCTTCTTCGAATCTTCTCCATTCTTTAATACTTACCCTGAAACACTAGCAAACTCATCAAAGCATCTTAAATATATAATATTGAGGCTCAAAAGCATACTTTAACCCATAAAATACTTAAAAAAAATATCTACTAACTAACACAATTCTAACCTAAACACAAACTAAACAGTCAAATTAATAACTAAATACAAACTAAACTATCCACAAAAACATGATGCAATTTACAACTATCAGTTATGATGTATTGCCAATAGGCTCTAAGGTTAATAGCATGGATAAAGAATAGATTAAGATGCAAGCAAGGAATGACTTGATGTTTAAGAATCATACGTCTTCCATTCACAACCTAAAGGTACAGGTGTGCTAGTTTGCCACTATATTGATAGTCAGAAAATTCAGTTAACCTTCTCAGTACTACTAGATCCAACCTAAAGGAGCAAGTGAAATCAATGCATTTAAGAAATGGAAAGTAGTTGGTAAAACTAGTTTAGAAGGAAGCCATAGATAAGTGTGAGACAAGCCAAGAGAAAAGCAAATAAAAGATAAAAAAAGATGAGGAATCCCCTTCATTACACCTCCATCATATGTACTCAAGTTACCATTTCCACAAAAAATAAGTCAAAACCCTATGAGACCCAATTTGCAAAATTTTTGAAATGTTTAAAAAGCTACATTTGAGTTTTTCACTTTAAGAATTGCTTGAAAATATTACAAAATATGCAAAAATTATTGAAGGAACTACTTTTTTGTAAGCAAAATTAGGATTCGAAGCAAACAATAGCGAACAACGAGTTGTAGTTTGATGATCACCAACTACATGCCATTAAAATTAAAAGATCCAAGCAATTTCACTATTCTTTGCATTGTAAATGCTGTGCAATTTTCTAAATATTTGTGTGATCATGGCATAAGTATTAATCTTATGTCATTGTCTATTTTTTAGCAAATTGAAGTTGGATGATATAAAGCCAACCTCAATGACAATTTAGTTAGTAGATCAATCGATAAAGAAAGCAATTGGGGTTGTGGAAGATGTTCTGATAAAGGTTGACAAATTTGTTATTCATGTTAACTTTGTAATTCTTGATATTGTAGAAGACAGTGTCCACTCATTATAGGACGTCCATATATGAACATTGAGTGGTCACTCATTGATGATAGTAATGGGATCCTAATTCTGCAAATTGGTGATAAAAAGGTTGAATTTAACATGAATAGGACATTGGAAAGCAAGGCTAAGTGAAACATTTGTACAAAAGTTGATGTGGTGGATGATTATGTGGAGGAATAGTAGAAAGCAATGATTGTGTAGAAAAGTGAAGTAGATGACAATGAGATAGGTATAGAAAAAGGGGAGTTAGATGACAATCGAAAGTAGGAAACCCTAGCCAGAATAGAGTTACACCCTACCTTTTTATAAGAAACCACCAACCATTGAGCACAAACCGCTACCAGTGCATTTAAGGTACACATTTCTAGGTAAGGATCATACACTACCAATATTTTTTAAAAATCAGTTGAATGAGGAAACAGGAAAATAAAGTGGTTGAGATTATAAAGAGAAGAAGGAGAGCTAAGGGGCGGAAAATGTCATACATCTGAGAGATAAGTCACAGTATTGTTATGCACAGAATAAATCCCGAGTATGGATGTAAGCCAGTAAGGGATATGTAGCAATGATTGAATCCAAACATGCAAGAAGTTGTTAAAAAGGGGATTATCAAACTTCTGGATGTAGGAATTATATACCCAATATTAGACAACAAATGGGTGAGTACAGTACAGTTTTTACCTAAGAAAGATGAGACAATAGTGGTGGAAAATGACAAGGATGAGCTAATATCAACCTGAATAGTTATTAGATGGCAGGTCTTTGTAGATTACAAGAAGCTCAAGTCTTATATTACCTTTTATTGAATAGATGATAAAGTGAGTTACTAGAGATGCTTTTTATTGCTTTTTAGATGGGTATCCTGGCTACAATTAGGTATTTATATATCCATATGATTAAGATAAGACAACGTTTACATGCCTATATGACACTTTTATGTACCGACAGATGCCATTTGGACTTTGAAATGCACCAGCTATATATCAACATTGTATGATGGCAATTTTTGTAGACATGATTGAGGATTTTTTGGAAGTATTTATGGATGATTTTCAGTATTTGGAGATTCTTTCGAGCAGTTTTAACAAATTTAGACAAAGTTCTCCAACATTATGAAGAGTCATATTTAATCTTAAACTGGGAGAAATGCCACTTAAAGGTTCAGGAAGGAGTTGTTTTTGGATATAAGATATCATGTAATGGTATTGAAGTCGATAAAGTGAAGATCGAAGTCATCGATAAGTTTTCACTACCAAGCAATGTCTGAGGGGTCAGAGCTTTTATGGGGCATTTTAGATTGTATCGATGATTTATAAAAGATTTTTCATTAATTTCGAAAATCTTTACTCTTTTATTTGAAAAATATGTACCTTTTGCTTTTGATAATGATTGTTTACTTACTTTTGGTAGGTTAAAGGGTAGCATTGAAATCAACACCTATTTTACAGCTGCTAGACTGGAGTTTACCATTTGAATTGATGTTTGGTGCTAGTGACTATGCAATTGGATGTTCATTAGGGCAACATAAGGACAAAAGGTTACATGCCATCTACTACGAAGCAGGACTTTAATAAGACCTCAACTTAACTATACAACCACATAAAAAGAACTGTTAGCTGTAGTTTTTACATGTGACAAGTTTTGTTTTTTACTTATTTGGTTCCAATGTTATTGTTTTACAAATCATGCACTACCATGGTATCTTTTTACCAAGAAAGACGTGAAGCCTTGATTGATCTGGTGGATAGTACTCCTATAGGAATTTGATATTAAGTTCAAGGATAAAAAAGGAGCAGAAAATATGGTAGCTGATCATTTTTCAAGGTTAGAAGGAGGGTATTTACACCCACAAGTAGAAATTAATGAACAATTCCTCGATGAGACGTTATTCTCAGAAATTGAATCAAGTATTCCATGGTTTGCAGACATCGCGAACTACATCACCGATGGTATCCTTCCGACTCATTTTTTTTACTAACAGAGAAAGAGATTTTTGCATGATTGTGCGCAATATATATGGGAGGAATCGATTTTGTACAAAAATTATGGTAATGGATTAATTAGCCGATATGTTCTAGACAGTGAATTTCATGTTGTTTTAACTCACTGTCATAGTTATTTGTATGAAGGACATTATAAGGTCAACAAGACAGTCGCCAGAGTGTTGAAGTGCGGATTCTTTCTGCCAAAATTTTTCAAGGATGCATAGGATTTTTTGAAAAGTTGTTGTAGATGCTAGAGAGTCGCAAACATTTCAAAAAGAGATGAGATGCCTCTATTGATAATCTCGGAAGTTAAAATCTTTAATGCTTGGGGGCTAGACTTTATCGGTTCATTTCCATCCTCTTTCAAAAATACTTATATCCTGGTGAGTGTTGAATATGTATCAAAATGAGCCAAGGTTATGGAAACTCCAACAAATGATGGTTGAGTAGTTCAAAGATTTATAAAGAGAATATTTAATAGGTTTGAAGTGCTATGGGTCATAGTCAGTGACAAAGGTACACATTTTTGTAAAAAAAACCATTTGAGGCTCTGATGAAAAGTTATAGGGTGCAACATCTAGTCGCAACACTTTACCACCCCCAGATAAATGGACAAGTAGAAATAGTGAATAGAAAGCTAAAAAAGATCTTGGAGAGGATTGTTAACAGTTTGAAAAAAGATTGGACAATCAAGTTAGATTATGCAATTTGGGCCTATCGAACAGCCTTTAAGATAACCATTGGCACCACATCCTACCAATTAGTTTATGGCAAGGCTTGTCATTTACTAGTGGAGTTAGATTGAAAGGCATATTGGGCAATCAAAGCATTGAACTTTGACTTAAAAGTATTAGGCGAGAGAAGATTGCATGCCCATGAGAATACCAAATTGTATAAGGAACGAACCGAGAAATGACACGATGCTCATCTAAAAAATAAGGACTTTGAGGTCAAAGATATGGTCTTATTGTTCAATTCTCACCTTTGATTATTTCCTACTAAGCTAAAATCAAGATGTAGTGGCCCATTTCAAGTCACTAAGGTTTTCTCACATGGTGTATTGGAGTTGACCAATGACAAAGGTGAGACATTCAAATTCAATGACCACCAGTTTAAGTCTTATTTCAGAGGAAATTTGCCCTAGGATTAGGAAGTGCTTTCTTTCTGCCCGACTTAAGTAATCTGAGCATGATAAAGAAGTCCCACTAATGACTTTAAACCTAGCATTGGTTTGTATATACATTTATTCTCTTTATGTTTGTTTGTTTTGCTTAATTAACATTTTACAAGTTTTTCTTTGCTTGTTTTAGAAAAGAGAGATTAAGGCATAGTTGGCAAAAATGGAGCACCAACAACATTATTAGACTAAGAACTCCTTAAAATTTTCAAACTTCAAGGAGTACACGTGCCGTCATCGACACCTTCACCACCATAATTTCCATAGGCATTCTCTTGCCTTTAATTTTTATTCATTTTATTTGTTTTTGCTATTTGTGCTATATATTTTATTTTCCCATTACATATCACCTTCATACATTAAGGACAATATGTCATTCACGTGTCAGGGAGTGGTATGCAATTGCATGTTGATTGTATATATGACTCCCCATGTTTGTATAATGTGCATTTTTATATGATTTTTTATAAATTTTTTCTTTTTCTTATTTGGTTTACATATGCTTGACCATTTGAATAGGTAATGGCTGAAATTTTAATGAGAATTTGCTTATTTTTGAACAAAATTGTTTAACTTGTGAAAATATGTTAGCTTCTGAAGTTATGTATTAAGTGTCTTTAATATAAACATGTATGTTAATTAGGATATGGCAACTTGTTTTACACTCTATTTCGCTCTATTTTATGTCTTTATCATTAGAAGTCATTTAAATAGGTAAATAATCCTAGCTACCTCTCCCGTAAATAATTGTCTATAAAGGAAATGATGTAGGTTAAAAATGCGAAAAAAGAAAAAAAATGTGTGTTTTGAATAAATAACTATTTCACTGACTTGTAGGGTTAAGAATAGAGATAGTAGCTAGTTATGAGTAATGATATAACTAATTAAACGGGGACATTCATCATAAATGTTTGTTTTCACGTTAAAAGACTAAAATGTCAACATGCGAAACCTAAGCTCTAAGGATGGCTTCCTATGCTTCAATATATCCATCTTGCCTTCAACATCCTCTTATCTTGCTTCGTTCTAATTTGAAATGGTAAGAAGTCAGTATAAACTCAGCCATCAAACCCTACTATTCACCAAAAATAGATGAAGGTCATCCTATAGTACCACTAGGAATGGAGATTCTCCAAGAGGGAGCATAAAGCTAGGAAGTCACATTGGTTGACATATTCATTAGTCATAGACCTCCATTTCCCACGATCTCAAGTTGGGCTAGTAGAAACTTCAAAAGCAGGGGCTTATAGGATGTTCTCTTTAGCTTTTCTTCCAAGGAAAAGCTAAAAAAGAGAGGAGGGACCTTAGCACTTTTATCAACTACCCATTTTTTTGCGAAATTGGTAACCAAGCGTAAGTCTTAACAAAGTGAAGCATGAAAACGTTCTAGTATGGATGAATATGCATAATGTTTCTCTTTAGTGTTAGAAAACTGAGGGTTTATGCCTGCTAGCTAGTTACTTGCGCAAAATACTATTCATGGATGACATGATAGCAATGAAGAAGAGAGTAAGGTTTATAAGAATATGTATAAGTATTGAGCTTGTTAAAGAGCTCTTAGATAACATACCACTAATAAGAATAGGCTTGTAGAAATCACTCAATAAAAACTCAATATTAGTAACCTATTAGGGGATACCTCACTTAAAGCGCAAGCAAGATTTTGAAAGATTATAAGGAAGTTATTCAATAAGTAAACCTACAAAGAGATAGTGGGAGTAGACAATGAGAACAACTCGAAAGAGAGGAGTAGCTTAGATGATGAAACATCTAATGCTACAACCCCAAAAATATAGAAGAAATAGATAGAAAATTTAAGAGAAGGTGCTACTAATTATGAGGACAACATTTCTCCCTCAGAACCAGCTAGGGAGGAGTCAACAAAGAGCTTAAGTGATGGTGAAACTATGCTTGAACCTAATAACATCACATAACAACTCAATCAGAACATTCTAAAAAGCTCTCTGGGTCCAGTACAATAGTGGAAGATATGGAAGAGATGGTTTTAAGGGTGTGTAATAGAAATTTAGCAAAATGAGAGGATCTAAGGGATCAAAAGGTAATTCCTCTTCTAAATGGTAATTTTAATATAGAATGTAAAAAGGACAAACTACCCAACAAAGTAGTAAATTTTCAAGGATTTTTTTTATACAAGAAAAGCCACTAGTTATTGGTATTTTGGAATTTAAAATAAGGTAGGAAAAATGTAGAGCATAAAGTAATTATGGTCTTAAAGGAATTTTTTATTTAATCATTAACACTACCACTGTGGGAGAATATTTGTAGGTTATAATGCTAGTAGAGTACTAACGAAATAACTTCATTTAGAAGAGGGTCATATGTGCTATAATAATTTTGTCTTCGGTTCAAGAAACCAAATCAAATATCCTATAACATATGGATATTGTTATTTTTATTTCAAACTAACTTAATGACTATAAATGAAGGAAAAATTAAACACTTATAATAGTCCGAGAAAAAAATATTTATATTACTCCATGGATTATTAATTTGGCTAATTATAGATAAGGAAATTGAAAGGGCTTTAGTCTGAGAAAGCAGTTGTTCCACGTCCAAAGTCATAAGAAACTTCAATATCCTTCTAACCTAACAAATATCAAATGTTAGTGAAAAAGATTAGAGAGCAAACAAGCTCGATCCATAAGATTAACAATACTTTCTAATAGAACAATATCATGTGTCGCGGACATATATATTCTTTGATATCATATTTGGCTTCTCTTACGCATAAACTACCAATTAATTAATGCTTTGTCGACCATAGAATACGTATTGATTCTTTTAGCCTGAGATTGATGTGAAAGATGCAAGATTGAGGGGATGACGTAAAGTGAAAACTTGTATCAATAAGCTTTCAACCAGATTCTGCACATACGTAATTAAACAATCTCCGATTATGGACACCAATGGCTCCCTTATCCACAAGGGTTACTTTATTCTTATACCTTTAAACTCATTTGACCGGTCCTATTCTATGCCCTTAAATAACTCCCAAGCAGGTTCTTTTCATTCAATCTCATTTTAACTTCAATTGCCTAAGGTCTGCGCATATTGTATTTCCGTGTGTAACTTGCACAAGCAGTTTACAACTATATACAAATCAGAAAAGTGGGAGAGATTACCTATTCTGAAGCAAATCCGCATGTGGATGGGATATATCTTGAAGAAAATCCGCATACATTATCCTGTTTTTTTTTTTTTTTTGGGTGAGTTGCAAACTCTAAAGACTATAAAAGGCCTGCAATTAAAACCGTGGAAACAAAAATGTCAGAGGTCTCATTGACTTTAAGGAGCAGAGGCTTATCGTCAGGCGTGACGGTGGGTAGACCCCGGACCTCTTGCTTTTTGGAAAACGTGTAAACAGTTTATATCTTTTTAATGCTTAGTCAAACTACTACACCAATTTAATAATTTGTTATATAGAATTAAACAATGAAATTCATTTAAGTGATTCTTATACAAGCTACAATTACTTTTATTGACTCAAATTTTCAATATTTTAAATTAAAATTTTTAAAAATTACTTTCACAGCTTATATTACTATTGAACACAATTATTACTGTGGAGCAAATTAAAGGAGAATGATCTTCTATTAATATTTGGAACTGTCAGTAATATGTTAGATTAGAAGAAGAAGATAATTTTAGCCTTGTGAACTATTTTGAAGACTTCTCAATAATACCAACTATATTCAAGCCACTACTTTAAAAATAGAGGGCACTTTATTAAAAAGCTATTTTCACTAACTTACTGTTTTTTAACCATACTCCTATTTTAGTAAAAAATATCTTTATCACACGAGTATATTTCCATTTATATTTAACAAATTTTTAGTTAAGATCGAGGGACTTGAAGGACACAATACAATTTTTCAAAGGCATAACCTTTACATTTGTATAAGAAAGTTTCAACAGTTGAAAAATAACCTTAAGGCATTTAATGGTAAGAAGTATAGCAACACTTTTCAAGCTATCTCTTTATTGTCAACCTTACTAAGAGTAGTAAGAATTAATAATCGAAATTAATGACTTTTCCCTAGGACCACCTAAGAAATCTTATTTATGAAATGAACTTAGACCATTGATTGTCTGATCAAATAAGAACCTAAGTTATAAGAAAAGTTGTAGATGCCACACTCAAAGATAAAGATGAGAAGGTGAGTGATAAGTTTGAATTATGAGCACCATAAGTTAAAATTTTGACAAGTTCAAAGAGTTTAATGGAGAACCAAAAAAGATAATGTTCTCTTAAAAATTATTAATGATAATTATGATTTATGTCCTACAAAAGCATAAAGCGTAACTTTATATAGAGAAAAGGCTAAAACCTTAAAAACCAAACTTAAATCCAATTTTAATTTGAATTTACAAATATTTAGCTCGCTTAAAATAAAAAAGATTCAAAAAAAACTTAATTCATTAATTTCGATCTTGAAATAGGAAAGTAAGTACAAAAGATATGCAAAGAATAAGGAAAAGGAAACTACAAACCTGAATTGGCTAGAAATTTGTCCAAAATAATAAAACAAGTCCAATAGTTAAAGTTTCCTTGTCATTCTCACATTTGTGTCAAATAGTCAACTTTTGAGAGCCATAACATGAGCTAAATAGCCCCAATGATGTGAATCTTGATTTATTGGAAATATGAAAGTGTCTTATAGAATTTGTAGTTTTAGGTAACTTAGAATTCTATAATCTTCTTAAAATCTTGAAGAAAATATTTTGCTACACTATTTGCTCAGTTAAGTTAACTAGTATTGAATTTGAGGAATGGTTTAATTGTTCAAAATGCAAATATGCCTCTAATTAGCCCATTTAAAGCTTCTGTAACCTTCACTCTTACCTATGTGATTGGACCTCCAATGCTCAATGGATCACTAGTTTTATACTTTTAATTCTTTTTGGATTATCATCATTCCCTCTCTTCTTAAAAGGATTTATCCTTAAAATGTCACCTTTATGAAAAGGAGATAAGTTTGCAATATTAGAAGTAGTATGCACACTATGCTCACTAGGTAAATCTGGCTTATATGCATTATCATTGATCCTTGCAATCATTTAAAAAGGATCATCTCCACTTGGATGCTATTTAAATCAAATGTAAATTGGAAATCTCTACTTGTACGTATGTAATTAAACCAAATCATTATCGTAAAAAACAACTTGTTTTCAACCTTTATTTGACTACTTAGCATATTGCTCTATTAACTTTTCAAAAAATTTTCCTTGCTTTATCATAAATTTTCTTGAAAAAATATTCCTTCTTTTGACCATCTAAATTTACACGTTAATAAATGGGAAAAGGCGATAAATCCAAAGGATTGAGTGGATTAAAACCATACATAAATTTTCAAGTTCTTTTAAATTACATGTAATAAAGTAGAGAAACTCCTATTAACTACTTCATTTTACCCATCCATATGAGGGTGACATGCTTTTGAAAATAAAATCTTTCTTCCTAATTTATTCCACAAAGTTATCCAAAAGTAACTTAGAAACTTACCATTATGGTCAAAAAAATTTTAGGCATGCCAAGCAATCTTACAGCCTCTTTGCAAAACAAATCATAATTATGGGATGATAAGGAATGTAATGTATCAACTTAAAAAACCTGTCGGTAGCCACCTATATAGAATCATTAACTCTTTTAGACATAGGTAAAATAATTCTAAAATCCACAGAAATATTTGTCCAACAATGTTTAGGTATAGGAAAAAGAGTATATAACTCTTGAAGTTTAACTTTATAATTGGCTAGTTTACATGTTCTTACAAAATCTTTCAATGTCACGTTAGGCCAAAAGAAATGTTCATGAAATACATCTAAAGTGATTGCAATGTTGAAATTCCTCAACAAACCTCCTCTGTTTGTATGTTTTATGCGATGTTGTAAGTATACAAGTCGTATATTTTAGTACAACTGATATAGATACCACAAGGAATAAATATAGTATCCTAACAATTTGGATTACACCGCGTATAAGGTAATAAAAGATTGACTTAATTGAAAATTAAAGTAAACTAACAAAATTTGATGATTGAACAAATAAAAGATAACAACAAAATCAAAGTTACTCAATGATGGAAACTTAGGGATTACTAAATCCTTATTTTGTCTTCCCTTCACCTTATGAAATCAACAATGCTTGATCATATATATCTAAAGGTTTTGATTACCTCTCTCGAGATCTAATCAAGTAATCCAAATTGAAATAGATAAAATTTGATTTGCGATCTCTTGATTTCTCAAAATTGCTCCTAACCACTCAATTGGACGTGAAGCAATCTTAAAGATAATTAACTAACAATTAAGATCCCTCTTCAATTACTTGTTAACTTGATATTTATAATTCTATTAGGGTACTAACTCTTGATGTGCAACTTAAAACAAATAAATTGATACAATCTCTCAATTCAAATCAAGTATGAACACAAAAAATATAACACAATAGTAAATTGATACAATCTCTCAATTCAAATCAAGTATGAGCACAACAAATATAACATAACAGTAATATATTAAATTCAATAAGGTAAAAAATATACAAAACAATTCAAGAAGAACACCTTAATATAGATTTAGCAATCCATAATCATGTTCAAATACAATTATTCAGATTTAGCATATAAGGCAATGAAGTAGCGAAAGAGAAGAGAATGAAATCAACTCTAGAAAATCTAGAAATGTGAAGTTAAGCTTGATGTGTTTTACTTTATGACTTTTTATTTTTAATGTGCAGTCTTTTTTCTTTTTACATTTTCTTTCTTCTTTTGGTGTCTGCACAAACTCTAAAATCTACCCCCTTTTGTGTAGCCTTTAATAATATCCTTTTGTAGTACAAACTAAGGTTTGTGTAAGTGACCGTTTATCTTAAAAAACCTCAATTTGTGAATATACATGGTTGAAAAAGCTTTCACGGGTGACATATATCTTTATATGGGTATAAAAAGTGGTGTTAAAGTTGCACACGTTTGTAGCGACTTACACAGTCACTACACATGATCGTATATCTCTTAAGTTACTTCAATTCTTCATTTTATGCCACAATTTCACCCAAATTGTTCTTCTTTTAGTTCACGAAGGCAATTATCACCTAAAAAATACTTAAAGCGCAATAAATACCAAAAATACTATAAAACTCTTATATAATAAGCAAAAATGTTAAAATGGCACTATAAATATAGACAATTAATCATTTATCAAACATCTCTACACTTAAATCTTTGATTGTCCTTAAACAATCATAATCCAAATCATCAAACTTACAAATGTTCATCCCTTATTAACCTCAACATATCCATCTACACTCCAAATCATAATATTATATCAATCAAATTAATATACAATTAGATTCAAATTATCTTAGAACCAACCTTCAAAAATCAATATCAATAGTAACTAATAGATAACCTTTTTGTAATTAAAAGCACAAATGTTTACACGTTTATTAAGCATTTAATCAATGCATTCAAAGTGGTTAGGGTGAAAATTGTAGGAATTCTTAAATCAATACAGAGAAGGATTCTTAGCCACAAGCTTATAATAAACTCATATCTTCACCACTTATAAGTAAGCTAGAAACAAAAACCAAATGGTCTTGTTACAAGGTTTTAATGAAGCTTAGGTAAAGGTATAATAGGGATAATAAAAAAGGTGATAAAATTGAAGGAAATTTACATTAAAAAATTCCATGAAACTTAGTTCTTCACTATATAGGTCCTTTACATCATAATTCTATTGGTAAAATTATTTTAGCATTATCTTTTTTTATTATGAAACACATATTTTTTTTATTTTTTGAGCATTCACTATGTACCAACAATCTAAGAAATGTTGGAACTACTTAAAATTCTTTAATATAATCCAAATTTCAAGCAATCAAGTAAATGTAAATCCTTATGGGTTTAAGCATAATAAAATAACTTTCAAGAAAAATCAGATAAAGGTTAATATGGTAATAATCAATGCAAAGGATAAGTCTCAAAAGTGGTTACTCCTAAGGTTAACATATGGTAGAATAATAATCAAGAAAATAAGCTAAAATAAAAGGTTGAATCTAAATGCTTTTATCATCTCAATTCTTCTAATTTAACAATATGATCAAAATATGGATAATGAAAGCAAGTTTTAAAATTATCCAACTCATATGATAACACACATGAAAAAATAAAAGAGCCTTAAATAATGATGTATTTGCTCTTAGGCATAAAAGCTCTAAAAAAAATCCTTATGTGTAAATAATATGCAAATTCATTCAAATTAATTACCTCAATAATTACTAAAAATATGACTTATAAAAGCAAGTATATTCTAACTTTCAGTCTTTTGCACACTAATTCAATTCAATAATCTATAATGACCAAAAGTAATTTAGAAATATTTTAAAAAATCATGATGTCAGTTAATAAGAATTATTTAAAAAGATTATAATAGCTCACTGTTCATCTTGTCCATCCTCATTGTACTGATTTGGTCCCCTTAGAACATCTTGCAATCTGCTTTGTGTTTGTTATACTATTTTCTATATCTCCTTCTTTCTCTCACTTATGTCAGCCCCCTCCCCTCCTTTTCTCCCCTTCTAACCTTTATATTGTAATCCATCCTTTTGCACCAGTCACCTTTCTACTTATACCTTTATCCTTAATGACCTATTTCATGAGTTGGT
Organism: Erythroxylum flavicans; assembly: GCA_027576715.1. NCBI lineage: Eukaryota > Viridiplantae > Streptophyta > Magnoliopsida > Malpighiales > Erythroxylaceae > Erythroxylum > Erythroxylum flavicans. The sequence continues at coordinate 14,297,502 of JANZXP010000194.1, read as the reverse complement.
CAATTATGCAATAACCGCAAGTGAACGATATAACTATAGTTAGTACTTACTAGTACAGGATGATCCCACGAAGATAGTGACTATTAGTAATTACCTTTTTCCTATTATCTAGCATACAAATTAATTTTGCATTTTAATAAACAAACTAAAGCAAGTAAAATAAAATATGCAATGATATTGAACAGAGAATTAAAAATTCACTTAGAAAATTATCAATATCAAATAATTAGTATCCAGGTTTCGAATCCTCCTAAACCCTTAACATATTGGGCTTTTATTACTCAATTGTTTTATTGATTTATTAGACTATGGAGACTCCTATGGACCTTTGACTTAATTACTTCTTGTTTTCTCGTTTAATTTGGTTCCAAAAATAGCACCAAAATATTAAAAGTATAAAAAATTTGTGTGCTAGAAAGCACTCTGCCATGATCGTGACAGGGAGGTTGCATTATTGCCTACTTTGAATGTAGGAGGTGCCACAATTCCTTCCATGCTTCAAATTCATCCTCTTTTCTTCACTTTTCCTATTTCCATTCACTAACAAACACATCAACCCTTGCGAAACATAAAATTAAGATCAAATTTTTGTTCTAAACCAATCAATCAATTAAAACACATGAAAACACTAACATTGACACAATTCTAAGTCCTAAAAATGTGATTATCATCTAAGAAAACACTTAAAAAAACACACTTAAACACCTAAAAAACTTACTATAATCTACACCTATCAACATCTCCATACTTAAACCATGCTTATCCTTAAGTAAAGCTAAAAAAACTAACATAAACAAAACATAAAAACATATAAACACTCAATCATACAATCGTACAATAATGGTACAATGGCATCAAATCTCATGGAATTAACTTAACCTCAAATCATTTAATGTTTAATTGCTTTGATTTGAATACACATATCAATCAAAATATTAACACCCTATTCACACACCTATGGCACTTGTTAACATGCACTTATTATTATTGATCAATTAAAAAGGAAAACTATCATTAAGTAACCCTTCATAAAAGTGATTGCAATTTTAAAAACATCAATAAGCTTAATTTTATTATAAGCACCATCATTTTAGATTTTCTTTAACAATCACCTAGTAATCTAACGTGAAGTCAAACACCTTGACATAAATCTTCCCCAGTTACTCAACTAATTTACTTTTTAATTTAGCTTATTTAAAGTGTCATTCTATTTTTTTATATGAATTTTTTTTTATCGTGAATACCCCTTATTACTAAATTATATCACAACTTGCAATTGGCTACCAACTCCATTCTTAACTCAATTTTCTTAAAAAGCGCCAACAAAATAAGAATTTTGTTTAACACATTTTTGTCACATTTTTGTCCTACCTCATTTCTTCTTAGTCAACCATTCTTATGAAAGGTACTAATGACGGCTACCAATTTAAATGAATGCAATTATAAATTTATACAAAATAGTGTCATAAAGTGAAAGAATATGTTTCATACCCTAATTAACATGCATATGCAGCCTCAAGACACTTAAAACACAAAATTCACAAGTTATTATGCGTTTACGATTTAAATGAAAATGTTAAAAAATAAGTCAATCCCAGTCAATTCATACAATTGAACATTCACATATTGCACATATCATGCAACCAAATGTTCACATAATGCCAACCTAACCAAAACCAACACAATACAAATTCCAATTTCACATAAAAATAAATTTTCAATTAATAAATGTCCCTAAACTTAAACAATTCATTATCCTCAATGTGGAAAACAAAATAATAAAAATAAAAAAACAATAAAGAAAAAGTAAAATCAAGAAAACTTATGGTGATTTGGGTGGTAATGGTGTTGAAAAGAGAGCTTAAAGACACTTTATGCCATAAGCGTCCATCAATTCAACTCTCTACAAAATAAAAATAACAAAACACCAAAAAAATAAAATTAAAATTAAAGCTTATCCTAGTTCTTGCGTTGCCTCCTAAGTAGAGCTTCATTAATGTCATTAGCATGATGTATCTTTTATGTCTACCATCAACTTAGGTCAATGATTAATGGCTTGCTTCCACTCATTTCTCCCCATTGTAGTTTATTAGCTTGTAAATAAGACATGTTTTAAGATAATAAGAAGGATATAATTTAACAAATTAAGAAATCCAATTGCCTCCATTAATGCCCTTTTCCATAACAAAATGTCAGTAAAATACGAAATGATGAAAATCCCTAAATCATCAATTGAGTGCAACAATTTTTCCTCTAATAATATGAAGTACTCTACTTCTTTCGCATCACCTTTGTCCACTCTTCTTCGTTCTCTTTTTGAATAGGGACTTCCTTCTCTTCTTCATCCTCTATCTCCTCTTTCCTCTATTCTTCTTTCTTTTATTGAATTGCAACTTCATTTGTGAATTCGACCTTTGTCTCCTCTGGTGTATTTTTTGGCCATTTTTGCATACAATATAGATTCTCCCACACGTAATCTAGTGCCTTGCATTAATGATTGTAATGGTTACCCCCATAAATGTCACAATACGACAAGGATATCAACTGTGCTTTCGTGGTACTTGGAAGACTCCTCACATTCCTTGTTACCATTGCATTAGAAATTTACTCCATTTAAACCTCCAAGTTATGAATGGAAGAGGAGTAGTTCTTTATTATTTAATCAAATTTGGTTTTCATCGTCCCCTAACTTTCATCTAGGCTATCAAACTTGGAGCTTAGCAAATTTATTAATTTATCCAAATATGCTTTAAGGATCCAAGCCTATCCTACTAGAAACTTGGTAGACCTTATGCTCTTATGTTGTTTCCTACATTGTTATTCCAAGAATAATTTGGATAGTTTTGCCACCAATGATTATATGAGTTTAAGTAACTCCCATTTATGTTGTAGTGCCTGCATTGGGTTAGAAGAAAAGATATGAAATTTGCTCATCTTGAAGTCACTATTTTTTTCTTTTTTTTATTCTAATGTTCAGACACCTATAATCACACAAGAAAAGTATTACAATCCTTAAATCGAAAGAATTCAAATTGAAGAAGATGCTAAATCAATTCTTGATAATAGTGCCAAAAACTTGTTGATAAGTTTTACATATAAAACTTTCAATACTGTAAGTATACAGATCATAATTTGTAGTATAAAAGGTATCGTTGCCACGAGGACTAATTAGACACTTAAAAACTTGAAGACACTTTGTTTAAAGTACTAAAAGATTGATTAAATTAAAATAAATTTACTGAAATTAAAATAAAATAAAATAAAACAATTAAATAAGTGAATAATTGAGACTAGCAATAAGATTAAAGTTAATCAATGATGAAAACTTAGGAATTATTTTATCCTTGTTTTCTATCCTCTTTACTTTGTTTATTTAATTATGCTTGATCTTAGATATCCTAAGGTTTTGATTACCCTCTCTAGAGATCTAATCAAGTAATCACAATTGAATTTGATAATAATAAAATTGTGACCTCTCAATTCACAAAACTACTAACTATTCAATTGAATTTGAAGTAATCCTAAGGATAATTAGGTCACAATTAAGATCTCTCTTCAATTGTTTATTAATGTGATATTTATAGGTCTGTTAAGTTATAAACTCTCATTGAGCAACTTAACACAAATAACTTGATTCAATCTCTTGATTTATTACCAAGTATAAGCATAAAAAAATCTGATAAAGCATTCATATGTATTGATTTCAACAAGAATAAAGTAACAAAACAAATCAAAAACAATCCCTAATATGGATTTAGAAACCTATAATCATGTTTAACATCCTAAAAATCTCAATCAACATCCAAGATAATGAAATATATGAAGAGAAAAGAAAGAAAAAAATTTGTGTCTTGATCTACAAACTTGGAAATTCTAGAGTTACTTTTGATGTCTCCTCTTTAATCTCTATAATTACAATGTTTGGCCTCCTTTTTTGTATTTTCTTTGCCTTAAATACTTCGTGACAAAGCGATCATGGCATTCCTTCCATGCTTCAAATTCTTCCTGTTTTCTTCTCTTTTTTGTTTTCATTCACTAACAAATACATCAAACACCCCTTGAAAAGTAAAATTAAGATCAAATTATTGTTTTAAACCAATCAAACAATTAAAACACATAAAACATTAACGATAACTCAATTCTAAGTCCTAAACACATGATTATGATCTATGAAAACACTTAAAAGCAAATTCAAACACCTAGAAAACTTACTATAATCTACACTTATCATGCACGATCTTGCAAGAGGCTCTCCAGCTTGCTGCTTCCTTGTGCACAATCATGCATGTATTTCTCCAATTTTTCTTCATCTTTACTTCTCTTTTTCCTATCTCCACTTATCACTAAACACATCAAACAATCATTAAAATATACAATTAAGATAATACTCTTGCCTTAAACATCAATTAAACAAACAAAACACTAAGAAGAACATAAATCTTAGTCCTAAACACATGATTATCATATAAGAAAACACTAAAACACCCTCTCACACCTAGAAAACATACTAAGTTTAATACAAATCAAGCTCCATGTTGATTTTTGGGTGTATTTTGGGATCATTGGGAACAATTTCCATAAGAAATTCCCATATTAAGATCCTTAAAATGGCTCTAATCTCCACATCAGTACTGGTCGGGTCGGTCGTGCTGGGCCCGAGCCCAGTCATAATGACCCACAGGCCAATCGGTCTAATCTTCAAAGATCAGTCTCATACCCATTGGCCATTCCGAGCCCAGGACCATTCCGCGTTCTCCTTGGCCCATTCGCAGGCAAGAGACTCCCATGCATACGTAAAGACTTAAACCT
>JANZXP010000194.1:14268052-14278519 GCA_027576715.1 Erythroxylum flavicans | reverse complement strand
CCTGACATTGATGATTGGAATGGTTACCCCCATAACTGTCATATCATAATAGGGATATTGGTTGTGTTTCCATATTACTTGGAAGAGTCCCCACATTCCTTATTAACAATGCATTGGAAAGTAGCCCAACTTGAACCTCCAAGTTATGAATGGAAGAGGAGCAGTTCTTTATTATTTGATCAAATTTGGCTTCCATCCTCTTCTGACTTTCATTTTGGCTATCGAGCTTAGAGCTTAGCACGTCCATTAACTTATCTAATTTGGACTCCATGGATCTATGCCTATCTTGCTAGAAACTTGGTGGACCTTGTGCTCTCATGTTATTTCCTACATTGTTAGTTCAAGAATAATTTGTATAATTCTGCCACCAAAGATTATCTAAGTTTTAAGTAATTCCCATCCATGTTGTGATGCCTTCAATGAGTTGGAAGAAAAGGTCTGCAAATTGCTCAGTTGCCCCATATGATTCTTATGTTAATATACATACAATCATATAAAAGAAAAGTATCAATTCCTTAAATCAAAGGAATTCAAGTCAAATATGATGCTAATTCAATCCTTAGCAACAGTGCCAAAAAATTGTTGTCAGTTTTATATAAAAAACTTTTGTATGAAAGATATGGTTCCCACAAGGATTTATTATTCACCTAACAACTTGAATGCTCTTTGTCTAAAGTAATAAAAGATTGAATTAATTGAATTAAAATATAATAAATTAAACTGAAACAAATTAATAAAATTAAAAAATCGAATAATTAAAGTTAGCAACAAGAATGAAGTTAATCAATAATGGAAAATTAGGGGGTTATTCTATCCTTGTTTTATCTTCCTTTTATCTTGTTAATTCAATTATGTTATTGCTTGGTCCTATATATCCTTCGATTTTGATAACCCTCTCTCAAGATCTAATCAAGTAATCCCAATTGAAATAGATAACATAATTTTGATCTCTCGAGTCACAAAACTACTCTTAATTATTCAATTGGATTTGAAGCAATCTTAAGGATAATTAAATCATAATTAAGATCTCCCTTCAATTGTTTATTAATCTAATATTTATAGGTCTATTAAGTTAGAAGCTCTCATTCCACACCTTAACACATATAACTTGATTTAATCTCTCGATTTATTATCAAGTATAAACATAACAAATATCACAAAGTGTTGATATATCTATTGAATTCAACAAGAATAAAGTTTACAAAATAGTTCAAGAATAATCCCTAATATGGATCTAGAAATGCATATTCATGTTCAATATCCTAATAATCCAAATTAACATCCAAGACAATGAAATATAAGAAGAGAAAGAAAGAAAATAGTTTTGTGTCTTAATTTGGAGTTATGAAAAACTAGAGTTGATCTTGATGTCTCCACTTTGATCTCTTTGATTCTGATGTGCAGGCTCTTTTGTGGTGTTTTTCTTTGCCTTATATACTTCTTAAGACTTATAGGTACACTTAATTTGGTTCCAAAAATAGCCCTGAAATGTTAAGAATACAAAAATTTTACATGCTAGAAACCACTGCGCACTATCGTGCATCCTATCTATGCTCTCTGTCATGGTCTTGCATTTCCCATACACTAGTTGCTCATGCACGATCGTGCATCTTCCTATTCTTCAAGTTATTCATCTTTTCTTCCATTTTCATATTTCCGCTCACTAACAAACACATCAAACAACCCTTGAAACATAAAATTAAGATAAATCCTTGCTCTAAAATAGTAAAAAAATTAAAACAAAAACAAAAATTACAAAGAACACAAATCTAAGTCCTAAACCTATAATTATCATCTAAGTAAATGCTAAAAAAATACACTTAAACCTTTAGAAAACATGCCATAATATACACCTATCAACTAATTAAATGAATGTTTTGCAAGAATTTGATTTGGAGATCAAGGATAAAAAGGGGGAATCTAGTAGTAGGCCATCTATCATTTATAGAAAATCCAAATTTAAAAAGACTTAGAGAAAACAATATTAATGATGCATTCCTTACAGAGCACTTATATAATATCAAAGAGTTTAGTGAAACTAAACTTCTATGGTTTGTCAATACTTCTAACTATTTGGCTACTAAGATTCTTCCTAGGGAATTTCTCATTAGCAAAAAAAGAAATTCTTTTATGATTTGAAAAATTACCTTCAGGAACTCCTATTTGTTTAAGATTTGCGTATATCAGATAGTCCAAATATATGTTTCTAAAATGAAAGGAAGGAAGATTTTGGGAAATTATCATACCGTTCTAGCTGGAGTACATTATCATGCAAATATAACAACTAAAAAGGTTTTTTCAATCAGGTTTTTATTGGTCTACATTATTTAGAGATGCTCAAAGGTATACTTAACTTTGTAATAGTTGTCTGTTAATAGGTAACATTTCTTCTTCATCATCATCAACACGCAGTTGAAGTCTCGTTGAAGCGCAGCGTTTGGAGAGGTCCAATAGTACGTAGTCTTACCCCTAAAAAGGTAATAAAATTAACTAAATACATAAATACAAATAAATAATAAAGATATTGAATAATCATAATAATAAAAACAAAAAAGGTACGACAACACAAATAACATACATATAAAACATGTCAAAGCTTAACAATACATGGTAAGATGAAAATACATACTAGGAAAGACCCATACAAAAGTAACTCCATACATACTAGAAAAGACCTGTACAAAAGTAACTCCAACTATGCCAAAAGATAAAATAAATATACCGAACAAAAAAAGATTTGTATAGGAGTATCTCCAACTAGGCCTGTCAATACATTAATTATGCTAAGTAGGAAACTAACTAAGCTAAGCACTCTAGGACGTAAATACTACGTAATAAATGTAAAGCACATGGTTTAGTGTAACATACAAGAATGCGAATGTCTTATTTAAGAGAGATCTTTTACCTGTATCCTAGTAGCCCAAAGTTTCCTATTGTAGCCCAAGTCTTTAGTAAGATCCAACCGAGCCATATCATTCTTGTCCCTTCCCCCCATTTCTTCTTAGGCCTTCCCTTTTTCCTCTTATAGTCTCTAAGTATTATTTTCTCACATCTTTTCACTAGGGCATCAGGGTGTCTCCTCTTAACATATCTGAACCACCTAGGCCTTACTCTCTCAATTTGCCATTAATACCAACCACTTTTAATTTGTCTCTTACCATTAAATTTTTGACCTTATCTTTTCTGGTAAAGTTATATATCCACCAGAACATCCTTATCTCTATCATAAAAAGCTTATTATTATGTATTTGATGGGCCAACACAAAGCCCCATATAATATGGTTGGCCTAATCGTTAGGCGATATAATTTTCCTTTGAGTTTGGTTGGCATCTTCTTGTCACATTAAACTCTTAATGCACTCCTCCATTTGGCCCACCATGACATGAAATAATGGACTATATCTTCATCGAGCTCTCCATTGCTTTGGATGTTAGACCCTAGGTATTTAAAGCCCTCCTTCCATGGTATAACTTTTGATACAATCTTTACCTCCATATCGATAACCATTTAATGTCCCACAAAGTTGCATTATAAGTACACAGTCTTAATCCTTCTCACTTAAAAACCTTGCGACTCTAATGTTTCTCTATAGCATTCTAGCTTGACATTGACCCCCTTTTTTGTCTCATCTATTAAGACGATAACATTAGTAAACAACATAGCCAAGGCACATCTCCATGAATATTATTGGTAAGCTCATCCATCACTATTGTGAATAGAAAAGGGCTTAATGTGGAGCCTTGGTGTAACCCAATACCAATAGAAAAATTCTTCGTATCTCCTCCTATCATCTTTACTCTAGTCATTTCCCCTTAATACATATCTCTAATCACCCTTATATATGTTATAGGAACTCCCTTAACCTCTAAACACCTCTACAAGATTTCCCTAAGAACCCTGTCATATGCCTTCTCTAAATTAATAAAAAATATGTGAAAATTTCTCTATCTGTCCCTGTGATATTCCATTAATCTTATAAGGAGATGTAAAGCCTCTATTGTGGACCTTTGATTGACCTATTTCATGAGTTAGTCAATATTGCAATAAACTGCAAGTTCATGTTATAGTTGTAACTAGTAACGGTAAGTACGGTTCGATCCTACAAAGATGATGAATGTTAGTAATTACCTTCCCCTATTATCTAGCCTAAGGATTCATTTTAAATTTTTGATTAAAAGAAACTAAAATTAAGAAAGTAAAAGAAAAAATAATAAAATTGAACAGAGAATTCAGGAAGCACTAGGAAATTATCAATATCGAGTAATTAGTATTTAGGGTTTAAATCCCCCAAAACCCTTAACAAATTGATCTTTTATCATGCAATTATTTTGTTGATGTATTGACTGTGGAGACTCTTATGGTATGCTAATTGTTGACCTTGAATCTACTAACAACTAATCTTAAGGTCTCTAACCGAATTAATCATGTTAAAACTTATAGGATTACGTTATCGATTTATAAGTCCCTCCATTAGGTTTGACCCTAATCTTGAAGATTTATGTCATCCTATCTCTAAGGTTGCAATCAACTCCTTCTAATTACAGTAAATCTATTCACAATAGGATTTCTCAATCTCTACGTATGAAATCATATTATGATCTTATATGTCGGTTATTAGAATATAAATAAAATGCATAATTAGATCACAATATATCAAACAACCAATCACATTAATAAAAGATTCAAATCATGTCAAAGTATCAACATAAGGTTCATTTAACCTAAATCCTAACTTGACGTTTAGTTACATGTTATCAAACACGAAATCAAGCATACATTGAAAGAAAAAAATAGAAAACATGGGTTCATAATTCTAAATCTCCCTTATTGTCTTCTATCAAATGTTTTTATGATGTAGAGGCTTGATCTTGTATTCTGATGGATCTGTCGATGAAATCTTCGTGTTTTTCGTTTTTCTAGACCAAAATCATTACTTCTGGATGTTCTCTATTTCTGGAAATTGCCTCCCAAAGTCTCCTCTCTTCATTATCCACCGAAAATGTCTTTTTAGTAAAAACTAAAGTTTCTCGGACTTACACAGTCTAGTACACAATCAGGTATCCGAACATTTATGTCTAAAAATACCTGAAATCGTGAAAGTGAACATTTGTGAAAAAGTGCACAATCGTGCACTCATTCCACATTGTTGATTTTCTATTTTATGCTGTATTTTCGCCCAAATTATTCTCTTTTAAGTCTATAAAGGAAATTATCACCTGTAAACACACTTGGAGCAAATTAACTTACACATAACAAACACCCGATCAATCATCTAACGATGTACTTAATGAAGAAGAGGCTTGTGGCCTTGATTCGAATGGTTGTGCTCCTTGCAGTATATTCTAGAGGTAATTCTACTACTTATTTCCCCTATAACTCAACTTAGGATGGTCTATTCAACTGGGTTATATGTTTAGGAGTACGGTTGTACTGGTTAGGAAATTTTCCATCCACAGCATTGATGTATTCCATGCTCCCTTCTTATAAGGTCGAGCACCCATTAGTTGGATGGCTTATATTTGCACATATTTTGCATACTTTTACCTGTGCTTGTTTAATAGAAATTTTTTTAACAAAATACGTTATCTCATCTAAACAATGTTTGATAGATGAAGTACTTACCTTGTTTATGTTATAAACATCGTTACAAGTGCCAAATTATTAGGTGGTTGAGGTCGTACGCTCAAATAAAATCCTGGCCTCCAACGGAATCTTCTCAAATAATATCCCACCACTTGTCGTTTTGTGGTGTAAATAACTAACACAACACTTATTGAAGCATTCCCAATACTCGTAAAGTGACTTGTTGTTGTGTTGCTTTATCCCACAGATTTCCTTTCTTTTACTGGCTATTTTTGATGATGGAAAATATTTTTCCAAAAATAGCCTCTTCGTCTTAATCCATGTGTTAATACTCCTAAAGGGTAGATCAAAAGGCCAATCTTTTATCGTATCCTTTAATGAGAATGGGAAACTCTCAACATAATATACTCTTCTATCTCCTCTAGAGGTTTCATAGTAAGAAATACCACATTGAGCTCCTTGAGATGCTTATGAGCATCCTCACTTATAAGACCATGAAAATTAGGCAATAAATGGATTAGTCCAAACTTAAGTTCAAAACTAACATGTTCAATAAAATTAGGATATTTAATGCATAAGGGGCTTTGGGTTAAGTCTAGTGCAATCAATTCCCTTAATGTTTTTGGATTTGCCATTGTTTATTCGAATTCAAGCTTTGGTTCTACTTTTAGAGTTATTCTTGTTTCCTTTCGTAATGTCCGTAATGTCCTTTTAATCTTCGGATCAAAGTGTACTGAGGAGATCATGTTACTACCATACACCAAAACTAACCAACATGAAAAATTTAAGAAACAATAAAAAGAAAGGATTATAAACAAATATATATACAAAACACTAATTGAAATTAAAAGAAAAAATTGATGCACCACACTCCCCGTCAACAACGCCAAAATTGGTAATACGTCGTAACACTACACAAAATAACTAAACTTAAAACTATAGTTAGTGGTAAGTCTAGGTCAATCCTACAAAAAGTGTGTGTAAAGCCTTCAAAATGAAAAGAATTGGTGTTTAGGTTAAAGGGAGAATCGAATAACAAAATAAAATGAAATTAAACTAACGAAAGCAAATTAAAACAAATAGTTAAAAACAATGAAATTGGTGAATTTGTTTAGGATCCAATTCTCGATTCAATCTCAGCCTACGCACAATCAAACATACATCAATGTCATATTGTTTAAAACCTCTCTTAGAACTATTGATTGTAGATTAACAACAAGCATTGTTAGCCTTGATTTTCCTTTAGATTATGTTTAATTAAAACAAGCTTTTAAATAAACCTAAATGTCAAACAACCTAGAACAAGCTCTCTTAACCTATGTTACGTTATCTCTAATGATTTATCACCATTAGTTGCCACAAATGAATCTATAACATAACAATTACGTATTGTATTTAAGATTCTAGCAATGGTTTCATATACAAACAATCTAACAAGAATGAGAATAACGATGATCCATACATTAATACCCAAATTAATAGATATAAAATAACGTAAACAATTCTTAAAGAGAGAAAGAACAACGATACACTTAAATGCGATCCTCGGTGTCAATTTCACCTTCGAACTAGAATAATGAAGCTTAGTCCTCTATGGATCTCCAAAGTTTAAGTGCTCTACCTATTAGGGTTATGTAAATATAGTGCCCTAGAAAGCAAGTGAATTTACATATACTTAATTTTCTTCCAGTTACAATATAGTAATGAAAATATTTATTATTAATAAAACAAAAGAGTTTGGTTTTATTTATATGAGCATAATATAACTAGTCATAAGGTAACAAAGTTCCTTTGTAAGTAATATACATATACATGGAGATGTATTCGAAACATGTATATTATTAGGATCTAAATTAATTGATTCACAGTCGAATAATCAAGTTGGTCGCTTGATTATGGTTTAGTCTGTAATGTTGCAATTTACCTCCATGTAAGTAAAGGAGTTTACTTCAAGGGAATGACGAGTTTCAAATCATGATAGTAGTTGACTATTAGTAATGGCACTATTAAATGAAACTGGAATCGCGTACGTTTTTAAAGAATAAAGTAGGCATGGTCGTTACTTTAATCTTAAAACATATAACTTAGCATTCGTTTATTACGAACCACAATCTTGATAAGTGGTGAACTCATGTGTGCTTCATTATAATCCTTAATAAGATCATAATGGATTTTTACAAGGTATCAATCCAGTGTCCACATGTTGGAATTATTAATTGAAACAAGCATTAGGGAAGATTTACTCAAATAAAGAGTTTATAGTGATATCATCACTTCTAGATGTTTTACAGAGATTAGTGATTAAACTGGCACCAGTAGTTTGATGGACTAGCTACCCATCAAGTCTTAACACCAAGATTAGATCTTGCGTGTTAATCACCATGTAGAGTGAAACGGGAGATCTAAAAAAAATTAACATAAGGGTAAAACGGTAATTTTACCCTTTATTGTGCGGATGGCTATAATATGTTTCATTATAGAGTTTGCAATTGGACATCGTATTAATAAATTGAAACACATTTTCTCATAATTTTAAGCAATTCAAGAGTTCAACCAATTGGCTTTTGTGGAATGACATTTGGTTAATAAGTCGGAACTAATTCTAATGAGATTAAATTAATTCCGAGCTTATTGGAGCTTGAATTATTTAAGTCCAATTGGATTCTCCACTTGGCTTCTAAGAAGGTTATCAATGAAAGTAAGAAAAATAAATGGAGGTTATTGGATAGAAAATGAGACAGAAAGGAGAGAAATGGACGAATTGGATTCGGGCCAATAAGACCGAGACAATCCGAATCCAATTTAATTAAGAGTTAATTAAATTAGGTCTTAAGCCTATAATTAAATGTTGGGCTTACACTAATTAATTATTAATTATAAGTCCAAAGGAACATTTAATACTGGGCTGGATTTTGATTTAATTAATTAGATTAATTGAATTAAAATTAATATTAAAAAAGGTCAAAATCGAAGTCTACAAAATGTAGGATTCGGTAATGCTCTTCATTAAATGGTTTAATGGCTGGTTTTTGATGGCTTGTTTTAATAACATAAATGGACAACTCTTTTGGAATTCATTGTTTGAATGAGTGGGTGTGTTGTTTTGCACTCTCCACTCACTTCCAAAGCAAAACCGATGGTTTTAAATTAGTGGTAGCTATCCATAACGTTTTGTGCAGCCCTCTTTGCATTCTTTTGATTAAAGAATGAATGGTTGGTTTTAATGTAGGATAACGTACAACTCATTTGATAATGCATGGTTTTTAGCATGATTTGCTAAAATAAACGTGGGCTATCCTAACTCTCTCCCAATACTCCATTCGGTGCTGCTCTTTTATAAATGATTTTAGTGGTTGGTTTTTAAACCACCTTACATGAAAACGTTATGATGTTAGATAGCATCCAAGTGTTGGACATGTAAGGATAATTGATTTAGTTTTTGCTAAATGAAAGAGTGGCGCGTGATTTTTGCTCCTCTTCACTCTCTCCAAAATCGTCCAAGTGTTGGTGTGGTAAGGATACAATTCATCTTTTAGTATTTGATGCTAAATATACATGAGGTGTTATTCTCTCCAAACTCTCCAAAATTGTGAGCCATAGCAAATAAGAAGGTCTCATTTTTGCTCCACCAACCTACCGAAAACAAAGCAAAAGACTTGCTCTTTTTAATTTTTCTTCTCCTTTCACACAAAAGGATTTTGATAACTAAGTTGTCCAAGGAGAACAAATGGTAGATCGGATTGGTTGAGGACATAGCAGCAAGGAGTCAAAGTTGTAGCAAGGAGTCGGTAAAATTTCGATCTTATTCTTATTTTATTTATTTTCCTTATGCCGTATCAAGTATGGATTAAAAGCATGTTGATTTGGTGTTTATGCTCCCTCTGTGTTTTGATTTCAGAAAAAATTTTTGAAATCTATCGTTTAGCCAAACCAAGCATGTTTTTGTTTTCAATCCAACATTACCCCTTTACGAAGTCCTGAAATGATTCCTCTCTCAATTGTCTTCAAATTGTTCAACTTATATGAAAAATTAGGTTTCTAGGCATATACATGGTTTGACATAAGGCCATGTATCAAACTGTATAAGTCAATTAAATGTGAAACTTATAAAGATACACGGGTCGTGTATCCAACTATGTAAATCCAAATGTATACACAGTCATATAAGTATATACACATCCATGTATCTCCTAGGTTTTGCTGAATTGTTGTTCTTCTTGTAATTTCTTATCCAATCATGCCTCTAACCTGTCTCCTTCTTGTTCCACAGGGATAATTAAGTCTAGAATCAGTAGGTTTGCTCAAGGAGTATGCTATTAACTTATTTTAGCTCTTATACTTCCAAATTGTACCTAAAATCAAATATGAACTGAAATGAGTATCTTAATGATATGTGCTTAATTGATTATACATTTACTCTATAACACTTAGTGATTAATGATATGAAAATGCTTAAGATACTTACTTTAGTTCATATTTGATTTTAAGTATAATTTGAAAGCGAAAGAGCTAAAGTGAGTCGAAAGCGCTATATTTGAGCCATCTTTTTTAGACTCACACCCACTTGTCTTTATGGAGCAAGAAGGAGAAGGATTGGAACAAGAGAAGATAAGAAAATACGTAAAATAAAGAGCATAAAGAGTGTTGAATCAACTCATGGCCATGTATGATTTGTCATTCCACTACAATTGTGTCAAGACGTGAGACCGTGAGTGTGAGTCATAGGACTCACGGCTGTGAGTGTGAGTTATGTGAGCCACCTTTCTCACACCTATACAAGGTGTATCACGGGCGTGACTCTCACACCCATGACACACCTTGCATAGGTGTGAGACAGGTGGCTCATATAACTCACACTCACGGTCGTGAGTCCTATGACTCAC
>JANZXP010000194.1:14239579-14254624 GCA_027576715.1 Erythroxylum flavicans | reverse complement strand
CATATATGAATGCATGCATATGTCACTATTCATTTATACACTCCTATTCATGGCAATTGGTGAGGGGATGTTACATAATTGAAAAAGTTACTGACAGTTTTGTGAATCGAGAGGTTGCAAATCTAGAATTTTCGAATTCAGTTAGGATTAACTGATTAGATCTTGAGAGAGAATAATCAATACCTTAGGAAATCTAAGATCAAACACATAATTAACAAGATTAAAGGAAACAAAAAAAGGAAAGAACAAGCCCGAAGTATTCAATCTTGGTCAAAATCACAATTTTATTGGCAGCTCATTGTTCAATTGTTTATTTGCTTTGTTTTACTATTATGTTTTAATTTTTGTTATTTACTTTTATTAAAATCAATTTCTTACTACCTTAGAGAAAGTTAGGATTCAAATTGTTAACTCTTGCATAATCATCTTATACTATAAGATATAATCAGTATACTTGTTGTGTATTGAGAGGTTTATTAAATACAAAACTTGCTTAACACCTAGCATAACCAACTCTTTTCCTAGTGGAGGTGGCTTCATCCATACAGATTGGATTACCTACGAAACTTGACAACAAGCTTAATCCCTTGGCAATGGGGGTGGTGAAAGAAAGGACCAATCCAATTTTTTGTTTCTAAGAAAAGAATAGGGTTAAAAGGACAAATGGATTTCCTTCACCATTGAATTAATGAATTATCTTAGATCTAAATACTTTAGAGAAATTTTGTGAAAATTCACCCATAAAAGGATCTACTTCTCCTTTATATCCTCCAATTTGATCATTGGTTTTCACATTTAGGCTAACTATTAAAGTGTCAGGGATTTTCTTCATTGACCTATAAAGCTTTCTCCTTATAAGCAAATTTAAATAGGATTAATTGATATTTAATTAATAGCACTTCAACCCACAGTTTCATAGCCCAAGTCTTGAGGAGGGAGAAAGCTTGTCTCTTTCCCATAAAGAACTTGACCATGGTAGAGGCTCAAGCTCTAGCCCTTTCCTTCAAGACCTCTAGTGGAGGTGATAGCAATGAGATGCCCTCTTTAATAACTATAGGGAGGTATTGAAGAGAGGATGAACATGAGTCTCTAAGCATAAACTTCTAGTTTATAGGCTTGTGGTTGGCTGCATGTTCAGAGGGGTAAAGCTGGGGAACAACTAGAGGATGAGAGGAGAAGGAAGTACTAAGCTATTGAGACTGCTAAACTGGAATAGGTTGGGATGGTGGGTGAGAGCAGAAGAGGAACTAGGAAATTGAACCAAGGGGGAAAGGATAGTGGAGCTCAAGGAAGGGGAAAGACAAGAGGGTAAAAAGGGGACTTCATAAAATAAGGTGGAGATAAGAGCCAGACAAGCATTAATGGTGTCATCTGTCATTAACGAAATTAGGAACAGGCGCATTTGTTTAGGAGGAAGTTTTAAAAGTCATTCACCAAACAGCAATGAATAATGAAAGTAGAATCTCCAAAATACCCTTAACCAAAGCATAAGAAGGATGGAATAGGAAACAACTTGGAACCAACATTAGGAAAGGGAGTAGCAAAAGGAAAAGCAGCTTAAGAAGTAATGAAAAAGAATTCTAGGATGAGCATAAAACCTGAGCTGAAGAATCGGAGATAAAACCCAAGAAAGAACCATAATCATGTCAGCTCCTTTAATTTAGGTTTGACTATCTAAATAGGAAAGCATATAAAATACATTAATTACATCAATAAATAAGGTAGCATGGTATCAGACCCTTGATCTTTACACAGTCATTGTCCAGTTGTTTTTCAGCTTCTGGTTTCTCTTTCCTAGTCCAGTTTTTTTTCAGTTCCTAGTTCCTAGTTCTTTAGCAGCCTTATGTCTTCAAACAAGGAATCCTTGATTCGTTTTAATGGTAAAAATTACTTAGCTTGGGCATTCCACTTCAAGATATATGTCAAAAGAAGAGACGTATGGGGTTATGTTGATGGCAGCAAACCTACTCCCAAACAATGCTACGTGAGAGGTCAGGGATGCACAAATTATGGCATGGATTCTGGGATCTGTAGAACCTAACATTGTTTTGAATCTTCGACCCTCTAAGACCGCAGCTGAAATGTGGAATAGCTCAAGAAAATCTACAGGCAATAAAACGCGACTCGTAGATTCCAACTTGAACATGAATTATCCATGATTCATCAGGATAATCTCTCTATTTCTGATTTTTACTCTAGCTTTATGAATCTTTGGGCTAAATATACTGATATAATCTATGCTACCTTACCTGCTGAAGGTCTCATTGTTGTCCAATATGTTCATGAATATGCCAAAAGGGATCAATTTCTCACGAAATTGAGATATGAATTTGAGGGAATCAGGTCCAATCTTATGAACCGAGATCTGGTTCCCTCCTTGAATGTATGCCTTAGTGATCTACTACGAGAGAAGCAACGAATTGTCACTCAAGCAACCATGGAACAACAAAGATCCACATTAGTTTCAATAGCTTATACAGCCCAAGGGAAGCCAAGAGGTAAGGATCCAAGAGCTGTTTAATGTTTCTACTGCAAAGGATTTGGTCATTATGCGTCGAATTATCCCAAAAAATTTTGCATCTATTGCAAAAGAGATGGCTATATTATTAAGGAATGCCCAATCTGACCTCCCAAGAAATCTGAAACAACATTTATTGCCTCAGTTAGATCTTCTAATGTTGGTGGTTCAGTGGATACAGCCTCGTCAATATAAAATGTTCCTACTCCTGCTCAAACTATAACACCTGTGATGGTACAGATGATTCTCTCCGCAAGTCCAGCCTAGGACTCTCCGGTAAACCCTTATCTACTTCATCCACTTGGTTTTGTGATTTCGGGGCATCCAATCATATGACAAATAATGCTCAAATCTTAATCAATGTAAAGAAATATTCTGGAAATCTTGAAATTCATACTGCAAATGGAAATTTATTACCCATTACAACCATTGTTGATATTTCTCCTTTAACTGATGTTTTTGTCTCTCCAAACCTTGCCACTAACCTTGTTTCAGTTGGCCAGTTGCTTGACAATAACTTTGTAGTAGAATTTTCAAATCTGCTTATGTTATACAGGATCAACAGTCGGGGAAGATGATTGCAAGGGGGCCTAAAGTAGGAAATGTTTTTTCACTCTAATTTCCTTTGTCACCGTGTCTTTCGTTTCCTTTTGTCACTTGTAATCTCGCTCAAGTTGATTATCGAGCATGGCACAAACGTCTTGGACATCCAAACTCTAGTGTACTTCATAATTTGCTAAATTCTAGTTTACTTGGGAATAAAAAACATTTTTCCATTAATGATGTTCAATTTGATTGTGATTCTTGTAAGCTTGGTAAGAGTAAAACTTTGCCATTTCCGACTCACATGCCCAATCCTGTCCAACCTTTCGAAATGATACATAGTTAATTGTGGGGTATGGCACCAATTATATCTCATGTTAATTACAAGTACTTTATCACACTCATTGACGACTATAGTCATTTCACTTGGATTTATTTCTTACATTCTAAAGATGAAGTGTTCTCTACGTTTAAACTTTTTCATGCGTATGTCCAAACCCAATTTTCTGCCAAAATTAAAATCTTATGTTTAGAAAATGGGGGTGAATATATGTCTAATTTGTTCCAAGATTTTCTACAGGCTAATAGAATAATATCTCAAAGATCCTGCCCTAAAACCCCACAACAAAATTGGGTGGCTGAAAGAAAAAACGGTCACCTCCTTGATGTTGTTCGAGCCCTTTTAATGGAATCCTTAGTGCCTGCTCGGTTTTGGTGTGAGGCTATCTTCACAGCTGTTTATCTCATTAACAGGTTACCTTCTCCTTCATTAAATCATGTATCTCCTTTCTATAGGTTATTTGGTCATTCCCCAATTATTCTAATCTTCGTACCTTTGGTTGTGTATGTTATGTACATCTTCCTGTGTAAGAACGCATAAAATTCACAGCCCAATCTGTTAAATGTGCTTTTCTAGGATATTCCGTGCATCACAAAGAGTTTCTTGGTTATAATCCTAATTTGCGTCGTGTTCGCATTTCTAGAAATGTATTTTTTTTAGAAAATAAGTATTTCTTTTCCAATCATCAAGACCCTCTTTCTCCTTCATTCTCTATATTGCCTATTTTTCCTAACTATACTATAGATCAAGAAAATTATAAACGACTTTTGGTATATCAAAAATGTTCCAAAACTACGATAGATCTGCCTTTTGATATGCCCCCTCAAACTCCTTTCCTTGCTGTTGGTTCTCTCGCACCAACCGAATCTGACATTCCCAAACGCAGTACACAGTTAGTAAACCACCAGATAAGTATGGTTTTTCTAATCATGTCTCTTTGACAGTCACTTTGTCTCCTATTACTATTACCTCATCTTATAAGCAGGCAATGGAACATGAGTGTTGGCATAAGGCTATTGAAACAGAACTTCTTGCTCTTGAAGATAACCAAACTTGGGATGTTGTACCACAACCTTCCTCTATCAAACCGCTTGGCAGCAAATTTGTGCTTTCCATCAAACTTCATTCTAATGGATCTATCAATCTCTACAAGGCTAGGTTAGTGGTTTTTGGGAATAAATAAGAGTATGGTCTAAACTATGAAGAGATCTTTGCATCGGTAGCTAAAATGACCCAATGCGAACCATCCTAGCCCTTACAGTATCTCAATCATGGCCTTTACTTCAGATGGATGTTAAGAACGCATTTTTACATGGTCATCTCAAGGAAGAAGTCTAAATAAAACTTTCATCTAGTATGCCCACTTCTTCTCCTAATGATGTTTGCAAACTAAAACACTCCTTGTATAGCTTGAAGCAGGCACCGCGGGTATGGTTTGAAGAATTCAGATCCACTCTTCTTGGTTTCTCCTTTACTCAGAGCCAATATGACTCTTCTATGTTTCTTCAATGGACATCTAAAGGCATAGTTGTTCTTCTTGTTTATATGGATGACATCGTCATCACTGGTTCTAATTCAGAGGCCATCTTTAATCTTCAAAAAATGCTGCACACCACTTTCTACATGAAAGACCTTAGCCCAATTACCTACTTCTTGGGGTTGAAAGTTTATCATCGTCCCCAAGGTATTTTCTTGAATCAAGACAAGTATATTTAAGATCTAGTTCAATTGGTAGGACTTACAGGTAGTGCTTCTGTTGGCACTCCAATGGAAGTCAACATGAAATATCAATGTGATGAAAGGGAGCTTCTTAAGAATCCTACTTTATATCGTAAGTTGGTTGGTAGTCTTATTTATTTGACCATAACTCGGCCAAACATCTCTTATGTTGTTCATACCATTAGTAAGTTCATGCAATCTCCTCGACAGTTTCACTTATTTGTTGTCCGACGCATCATCCGATATCTACTTGGCACGCCTAATTGTAGCTTGTTTTTTTCCACTAATTCTTCACCACAATTGTAAGCCTACAACGATGTGGACTAAGCTGGTTGCCTGGACATGAGGAAATCCACTACTGGTTGGTATATGTTTCTTGGTAATGCTCTTATCTCTTGGAAATGCAAGAAACAAAACTGTCTCAAAGTAATCCTCTGAGGCAAAATATCATACCATATCTGCTGCTTGTTCTTTAAATCATTTGGCTACGTGGTATTCTCACTAAACTTGGTTTTCCACAACTTCAACCAACTCCTTTACATGCTGACAACACTAGTGCTATTCAAATTACGGCTAATCTCGTCTACCATAAGCATATCAAACATATAAAGATTGATTGTCATTTCATCCGAGCGGCTTATGATCATCATATTATTACCTTGCCCCACATTAGTACCAACTTATAGATTGCTGATATTTTAACCAAATCCATGACACGTCAGCGACATAATATTTTTTTATGGCAAATTGATACTTGTCGACTTACAGCATCAATTTGAGGGGGATGTTAAAAGATTAAGTTAATCAATCATTTGCCAACTTGCCGATTTAGTTACCTTATGTGTTAATGTAATTAATGTATTTTATATGCTTTCCTATTTAGATAGTCAAACCTAAATTAAAGGAGCTGACAAATCTCCTCCTTTGCATATTCTTATTTAGGTAGGACTCCTTGTGTACATTCGTAGACAAGATATGAGTTTTATTACACAAAATCCTCTGCATTGACAATTCAGAACATTATAAAGTTGGAAAAATTTTTAAATCAAATATGATAAATAAAAATTAATGTTTGGTACTAAATCTTAATCAATCATCATTCATATTCAACTAAATTACCAAAAAATACAAATCATATTATAAAACTGTTGGTAACCACTTATGGAATTCTCAACACCATTAAAGATTGAATACTTACACCACTACTATGACTTTTACAAACCATTAGATCCCTCGAGAGTTCAAGAAAAAATAAATTAAGTACAAGTTTTCATTTATGTTTAAGCACGTCCAAGGTACAAATTACAGTAATTTTAACATTCAAAAAATTATTTCTTTTCTTCCTTTACCTATTATCTCAACATTAAGACAATATCCAAGACGAGGTGTCTTGTAAAATAATCATGGATCACTCATAAATAGGCAGTCAACGTTAGCATATTAGAGGTAACTTAGTTTTTTAAGAGAATAAGAAACGAAGTGTTATTATTTGATCCACTTTATAGCCTCCTACCTTGTCCATAAAAAGATGTAGCTGTTGAACCTGCAGAACTGCTCAGTGCATCCCAAGTTCCAGAAATTCAATGCAGTTGCAGTTTTATTTTAAATCTTCTAAGCAAGAGAATAAATAAAATCGAATACATAAAGAAACTAACATGCATTTGGTAACCGAAGAGAAGGCATTTAAGATGCTTGCATTTTTCGGCAGTATGATAGCACCATGACAAAGTCCTTCGCAGAGGAACCAACTGATGCTGGTATTTTTTTGGAGGTTGATGTTGTCCTAAACCAAAATTCTACCAAGTTATGTAACTGTTGTGTTGGAAGGACAGGTCGTCCACGGCACATTATCTCCACCTACAAAATGAAAGAGTCAGCTATAGGTTAACAAATTTCCACTACACTGGTAGATAGTCAGTCATGGAGAAGGCGGAAAGCAAACTATAAACTTCGAGATAATCTACTTTACTTTTGATACATTTTTAAAGGGGCTAATATTAATGCCAATGCATAAAACGTGCCAGCAGTTTGGGAAAAAAACAGACAAAAAGGGGTTTAAAATCAACAAATAATTTATTTGGCTTTCCCTGAAAAATTATTGCTTGTCTTACCTTTGTACATCAATAATTTTCAGGTGAATATCCCATTAATCTTCATAAAACAGACATCTAAGTTGCAGGTTTCAAATGTGTACATGCACTTGTGCTGTTGAGAGACGGCTATTTTGCTTACATCACAAACTTGTATGCATATGGCAAGCAAGAAAATGTATTCGATCTACAGAAATAAGCTGGTTAAGAGATTCTAAAGAAAATTTTCTTTGAGAAACATCCCATTCAATCTCATCTTCATGAAAACAAAATGAGAAAACTCACCTCAGCCTCGCTACTAAGATCTAGCTTCTTTACAAGGTACTTTTGGATAAAGGAGACAGGCATTTTAGCATCCCTGTGAAATGATTAAGATATCAATTACACATGAGATGGTTAAGGATGCCATCTACAAAGTATGAAACTGTGGAAATTCTAGAAACATTTAGTGTGCTCCATCATTCAGAAGCAAACATTTAAATATCCAAGTATACCTTCCCCAGCAAAAGTGAGAAAACCATGATATTGTAAAATGGCATCCAATGGGAGTTTCATTTCCAAATAATACAAGTGATACCAAACAGAGTAAAGATAGCAATAAAAGCACCTCAACCAAATTACTTAATAGCTATATATATTAGAGCTAATTAAACCAGGCAGATAGCCAAAGCTACTCATAAAAATTATCAGATTCTAAGGAAATGAATTATTTCACTACAAATAGTGTTACATTATGTTAAAACATTGAAGCTACCACTTGATATCTTTTTCTTTTTCTCAAGAAAACCCCAATAGCCTATCTTCTTTACCGTATGGGGGAATTCTAATTATATTTATAATACCCATCCAAATTCAAAACTTGATTTTTTTCAATAAACTTGATAGTTTGAAATACATCTGAATAATGGGAGAATCATCCTAGTTCAAGGGACTTAAAAGATAGATTCCAGGTTTGACAATATTATATTAATGGCCACGGTTGTGTTAGGTAAAGAAAATAGTACAAAAAATTTCCCGTCCAGCTAAATCTCATTTTTTGCCTCCACGTTGGTGGTTGTATGTGACAAAGCAAGTATGGGACCACTGGGACAACACAATTGCACAAGATATAGATATAAATGACGTGGCCTAAATGATAGACATAGCAGATACATCTTGTAGGTAACGACACTAAAAAAAACTTACTTAAGTCTCAAGTAGCATGCAGATATTTGCGGCAAGGAAGTAGCTCCTTTCCTGAAGTAATCACCAGAAAGTAAGTAACAACAGAAAGGACATCAGCAGTTCCTCTCTGAATAAAAGGATAGAAAAGTTAAAGCACATGCTCTGATTGTAGTAAGAAGTAACCTACTGGTCTTCAGAGGCGACTAATGAGAACCAAATTGGACAATTTCTTCTATTGTTTTTAGCCTCTGCAGCATCTAGTAAGACTTGTGCTGAGGAACCCTGATCTCGAGACATAGCTGCTCGTTTCCGCGCTGCTGTCAATCTTCTACGCTTCACTGATGCTGGAAGTGTATTTGTCCCAGTTGTATGATCTTGGTTTCTAATATCCAGTCCATGCTCCTTTTTTTTAATTTTAGGTATATACAGTCCGATCCTATCTCCACTGGGTGATTGTTCTCTGGGTTTCACTTCTGGTAAATGAGGTTCACAATCAGGCATATCAGGTAGATCTGACTTGGAAAGAGACAGCCCATGTGAATTTAATTTAGAAGACTTGGTTCTATTAGCAGCTTCAACAAGACAATTTAAAGGTGTCCATAAATCAACTTTCCCTTCTGTTAATTCTAAGCCATCCACTGTGTCATCATTTGGCTGCAGTTGATTATAAAGTTCAGCCACAGCAAAATCCTGCCCAAATTAATAAGCAAACATAAATACTCAATAGTTCATTGAGAATGTAGTGGCCCAGTGGCAAATTATCTCCCCAACCCATTAGAGGTTATGGGGTCAAGTCATAGCCTACTCCCCATCAACTACCTCCTTCAATATACCAAATAGTCATAAAGTAAGAATTGTTCGGCAAAAGATAAGCGAAAACATATAGAGATCGAAGACCAGTTATTCATTTGTAAAGAACCAAACCTTTTATATCCTTTACCTGCCTTTTGTTTAGCGCAATTTTGTTAGGAGACTCTGCTGAACTTGAGGTCATTGGATGACATTCAGCAGAGTCATCTTTCTTACTGGATTCTTCAAAAGTAAGATCACATCCTCGTAGGGCAGGAACTTTTCTTGAACCAGATTTAGATCTCCTTCCTGTCAACCCAGTTTGTATTGGTACTTTGGGAGTGCTCACCACCAATGATGATAAAGATCTTTCCTTCCGTTTTGCTGGCAATACAATGGATGGCATTATATCAGGGGTCCTAACTTTTCTTCTTTTATAAGGAAAAATTTTGGCTCTTATGTCTTGCAGATTATGGTCAGGCCTGCATGTAATTCATAAAACATAAAATGGTGAACAATTCCCAACATGGTGTCAACTGCGATATGTACCAAAAAGACATGAAATGAAACCCAGAGCAAATCTCAGAGTTGTCTTACAAGTTTATTAAAATAAACCAGAAGAAGAGTAATGGCAATTGAACTTAAAAGTTAGGTTCAGAAGTGTAAAAGGAGAGAAACAGTTTTGTATTTAGTAATCAGATTCTTGACTAACAGATAAAAACCATACAAAAGTCAAATGAGAGTCATGAAATAATCAGCAGCTTAAAAACCCAACATCTACTATAGAGGCATATATTTCTGATCCACTACAACATTACAAAATTAGATTCATTCTACCATAAGTCATGTGAAGCAAATATTCCAGTGAACAAGATAAGAAATTACTAATAATAAGAAGCCAAACATGTGGATTTAGTACTGTTATAATTGCTAAACATCAAATTAGATATACATCAATAACACCCAACTAAAAGTAAAGTGTACTCATAAGCATACAGACAGAAATATGCATTTGCAGGACTAAATAAAGGAAAAGGCCAACCTGAGTTTCTCCACCGGCAGAACACCCAAATCAATTTTGCAAACAGGACAGCAATCTACCTCTTCATCTGATAGCTTTACATATATGCACTTCCTGCAGACTAGTTTGGTTTTCAAAATTAAGCATTAGAAACAGGCCAGGGGCCAGAAAATATTTCAAGAGAAACGAGCTATATCGTCCATAGTTGAGCATAAACCCAAAATGAAAAAAAAAAAAAGACAAAGAAAGCAGGAAGATATGAATAGATTTCTCAAGAACAACGGCTATGATGACCTCAAGAACAAACACAAAGGCGGATACATCCAAATAAAAAACAAAATCATCCAATCAATTATGGGGTTATTTAGCCACAACAAATCCTAATTGGCAAGAAGAATCTGACGCTGAAAATAGAAAGGCAAAAAATATAACAACATAATCCTTCTATAGACGGATGAATGCAATATACTGAAACCACACTCCTACTGCCATAAAGCACATTAGAAATATCATCATCAATCACTGAGGAAGGCAATACGACCTCAGCCAAGTGAGAATCTCTAAGTAAGAACTTCTGTAACTAATTGTGTTTTTAGCTTGGCTGCATAAACTTCCAAGTTGAGTTGGATAAGGCCCGAGGAAAACAATGCATCGAGTTTGAAACAAAGAGTAACCCGCGTTTAAAGCCCAGGACGCCCATGCTTAAATCGGAAGATAAGAGCAACCCACATTCGATTCGAGGTAACTCGATTGTCAAATTGAAAAACTTGTGCGTTAGGTAAAAAAAGAAGGCTAAAGGGTGAGCAATTCTCGACGAGAAAATCGAGATTGCCAACACCAAAGAAAACCCAGATCGTATTAACAGCAGAGATCAAAATTATGAAAGCTGAACATGAAATTGAAGAAGTTATAGTAAGAAATCTAGAACAAAGCTTACATGTATGAAGACACAAAGATATAGTCGTGGCTTCCTTTAAGAGATTCGAACAGAGAGGGCATGTCATGCATGCCCCCAATGCTTCCCTTTTCACTTTCACCACCTGTCCTGCCATAACTCTCAGTCTTTCTATCTCTCTACACTACATTCAGCTCAAAAACCATTACACCCATAAGCAAAAATCCACCAATAAATAATGGGGTATTAATAAAAGAAAAAGAAAAGGATATAAAAATGGGAAGTTGAGGGAGTATGTGAGTGTTTGTGAAGGTGGATTAGTTCGAAGAGTGGAGGTAAACTACGTGAGAGGGATTTTGTTAAAATTTCGGACACAAAGCCTTGGGAGCGTGGGTTTCGTGTGCGAACACTATGTACGTATGTGCGTGGCTTCTGGTGCTTTCAGTTTGGACGAAATAACATGTAAAGTGGAGGAGTCTCTTCTTTCTCTCTCCTTCAAATGTGGGCGTCAGAAGCAAGGAAGGAACACAACAGTTGGTTCTTGTCACTATTTGAGGAAGGAGTTTGTGGGTTTGGAAAATAGGGTCCTGTTCAAGATTATCAAAAAGAAGGACGAAGAATTGAATGTAAGCATGGTGATTAATATTAATGAGCTTTGACATGTTGTATAGAAAGAAAAAAAGTCAATAGGCGGCATTACAATTTGGTAAAGTTATTTATTTTGTTGTACAGGTGAAAACATACAAAATGGGTCATGCACACCAAATCATAGGAAGGATTAATAGTTAATACATTTGATCGGATAAGGTAGCTAGCTTCCAATCCAATGTCTTGGTAATTTCGTCATGAGTAGGCGTTACGCAGATGGCTTGATTCATAGGTTATCAATGATCATTAGGCTAACTAATCTCCACTGGGCTGAATATTGGTGAAGATTTGGAGGTTTACGTTCTTTAGTACTCTTGCCTACGTGGATCCATTCGAATAGCATCCGGCAGGTATTGGTAACAGACTGGAGTTATAAAAAGCAGTCTGGTTTTAATATCCCATGTTTTTCAATAGAGGTCCACGATGAAGATGGAGTAACATAGAGGAGCAAATGAATTAGTTTTAAAATATTGTGAATTCGTTAATGTACTTGAAATGCCATTGACTTTTTAATTGCAAGAGCAAAGACTATTAGATCTCTTTATAGTCAGCACGCGATTCTGTCTTAAGCCCACGGTTAATTGTGAAAGGTTTCTATTAAGGGACCAAAGAAAAGAGGTTACTTTCATTATAATCAGCACGCGATCCTGTCTTAAGCCCACCGTTAATTGTGAAAGGTTTCTATTAAGGGACCAAAGAAAGAGGTTACTTAAAATGAAGGCAAGATCTAATCCCTCACACAGCTTCTACATAATAAGTTAAGAGAACTCTACAACTGTTTTAGAGATAGTTAGGCAAGAAGTGCTAACTGAAATTTATATATAATAAGTTTTAAATATTTTAGTAATTTAATTTAAATAAAATTATAATTATTATTAGTTCTAAATGAAATACTAATTATACCCAAATAAGATCATATATTTCATACTGATCTTTATTTGTTAAATATTTCATATTTAATTAAAAAGTTTCTCAAACTTTATAATCAAATCCAACTTGGTTAAAATGCCTTCTCTCTTCGAGTCGTTCTTTGTATGTGACTCATTAAGTTCCCAAATATGTTGATAATGAATATAAATTATAACCCTAAATTATATTTGGTATTAGATAAATTAAGGGGGTGTTTGTTTCGTTTTTTTTCCCCGATTCTTGTTGCAGTTTTTATAAAAAATGAAACTTCCTCTTAAAACACGTTTGGTTCGTTATTGTTGCATTGTGCTGTTTTCAAAAATAAAAAAATCATAACCGATTTACGGAAACAGAAAAAATACGTTTCCCTAATATATCACAACAGGTTTTCTTGTATTCTAAAACAGTTTCTGCATCGACTTATCTTCTGCATCTTTAGGGCCCTGCTACGATTTTTCTGGCGATTGCTCTAAGTTTGTGTTTGCTTTTGTTGCTTGTTACTGTACTATATCTTTGTTATTCTGTTCCTACGATTTCTCCATGTATTTGTTATCTGTGCTTGCTTTCGTATCTGCTTGTTGTTCTGTTTTTGCGATTTCTCTACTACTGCGTTACTTGCGTTTTTGGCCTTTAGAAGATGAGCTTATAACAAGAAGGAATGAACGGATTTATTTTTAATTATGATACAGTACCCATGCATGTTACTGTAGCATACCTTGTTATTCATTGTTTTTGCGATTTCTCTGGTTGCTTTGCTTGTACGTGTTTTCGTACATGTGGAGGAAAGCTATCTACCAGCGAGTGTTGTGGATATGACGACTCATGGTAACGGTGCAAACAATCGTTGTTGTGACCATACGCGACCCAAGTCAAAGCGTTCTCACCTTTTATTCGTTTATTTGCATGGAGCATGAAGTTTTTGACATTAGAGAGAAACTAGTAGCGCATATCTCGTGTAAAGCATGGGGCATGGGTTATCGTCATTTCACTAGAAGGGCCATATCCTGAGCATCACTAAACATTTTTCTTAATGCTTCGAGAATGTTGCATTGCCTTTTTTTACAGAGAAGTTATTAGGCAGACCTAAAGAATTTGCGTTTTAAGCAGCTTATGGGTTAGTTGCTATGGCTTATAACGTAACTTACGTAGCTTTAAAAATCTTTCCCATTTTATATTGGAGCATTCCATACACACAAACAGGTCCATCCCCACCCCCCACCACTATCATAAAAAAACGAAGAAGAATGAGCAGTGGAGCAGGCAAAGTAGTGTGTGTCACCGGAGCTTCCGGTTACATTGAGGAGACTTTCACTGTTTCTATCTTATGTCAACTTTGTCTTTAATTTTAAAAGTTATTAAGGGGAAAATAAGGGATAATTATGAAGATCTATATATAAGAGAATGATTTGTTCAATTATATAGTGTAAAAAAACGATTTCCGCACCGTGTTAATATTTAGATTTGCTGTTACAATTTGCTTCTCAGCAAGTAAAAACTTATTCTGCTTGAACTCCATATCTCCTGAGGTACATACAAAGGAAATCTAAAGGTTAGAAAACCATAAAGAGAAGTGGTTTCTGAGATAAGAAGATTGAGTGAAAGAGGAAAAGAATAGAGCTTGCAGAGAAGAAGAAGAGTGAATAGTAGGGTGGGCAAAATATTAATTTGTCTAATCAGTGAATAGTGAGGGGCATGAAAGAAGAAAAGAAGAGAGCGTAGAAAGATGATTAAATAGTAGAGTAGGCCAAAATATCAATTTGCCTAATCAACGAATAATGAGTGAATAGTGAGGGAAGAACAAAGAGTGGCAGCAGAGGAAAGAAGAGTGAATAGTAGGGTGGTCTAACATATTAATTTGTCAAATCTCTTGTTAGAAATTGATTATGTTATTTTGTATGAATTGATTGGGTTGTCTCATGTTTATTTTGAACCATGTTTACCATTTAATACTTTGTAGAAATTTTTATGATTCATGTCACTTATACGTGGTTACATTTAGTGAAGGAAGGTTTGAACAATATGAACGATTCTAATGATTGTGTGGAAATAAATGAAAAAGATGGAGTATGGAATGATACTATAGAGATATATTTAATCTCCTTAATGGTTGATGAAGTATTGAAGTTAAGAAGGGAAATCGAACGACTACTATCTTTTTCAAATCTGTTTGGAAGAATATTAAGGCAGGGTTTCAAACAAAATTCAATAAGGAGTATATTGATATTCAATTGGAGAATAAGTATTATGGATTAAGGGTAAGATTAAAGAATTTCAAGAACTTATTAAAAGAAACAGGAATCAGCTACAACTCCCTTACTGGTGAAGTTAATGGTACAAATGAATGTTGGGAAAATCTATTTAAGGTAAAATATGTCTTTTTTATTAATATATCATATTATATAATATTTA
>JANZXP010000194.1:14182673-14239479 GCA_027576715.1 Erythroxylum flavicans | reverse complement strand
GAATAACCCACTCTTCATCTGACGTGTTTTCTGGCTTCTTTCCAAAGAGCGGTAGAAACTGGTTCTTCTGATACAGATAGTCCTCTATATGCATCTTCCAGTATTCAAAATCTGTGCCATTGAACTTATCGATTTTGTTGAGCATGTCATCTAGTGCCATCACTCTTACTGGCTTCTAGTTTTCTCTGACAATTCCACTGAGGTTTGTTGTGAAGAGAACCGATTCGGTAATACCCAGGAAAGACCTCCAAACGGACTCCTAAGACAGTATTATCATTCCACGTAAAATCCAAGGAAAAGGCGGAGGGGTCACAAACGGTCCCACTTAAAACCCGGCCTCCTAGACAGAAATTACGTGCACGGTGTATTTATCACAACCTAACCACTTCTGTGGCAACTGCAGAGAATACTAATTCCAAGCTTCAACACGCCCAAGGAAAGTTTTCTGATGTAGAAGATCCACTACTGTGGCGACTATAGAGCATACTCACTTCTCTAAGGCTCTGATACCAATTGCTAAGAAATGCAACTATTTTCACGCAACTAGAATGCCAATAGAACAACATAAAATTTAATAACGGAGTTCGGCCAAATTGTGCCTACTCCTCCGGAGCTACTGCACACCCTTTTTATTAGGGAGAAAAATAACACTTACAAGTGTTTACACTCAACACTCAACTCACTAGTGTTTACACACACTCTCAAACCCTTACCCCACTACACCCCAAAATTACTCACAAAAAAAAAACTTACTCTCAGTCTTTTTCTTACTCACCAAAGGATGAGTAACTAAGAGTTAATATTTGTTTCTTTTGGATGATTTAAATGAAAGGGGGAGGGGGTTTATTTATACTTGTTTATCCTCCCCCATTTTTTACTCTCTTTCAATATGGGACAAAGTCCCTTACAAACATAACAAAAGAGTCCTGAAATAACAAGTAAAGTTATTCATTTGTTTATGATCAAAAGATTACAAGTTTGAGTTAAGACTATTATGCAGGAAATTAATTTTTATTAAGTGTTCCTCAAAAGCATGTTGCATGCCATCTGTTGGACAAAATTATTTTTGTGTCCAAGAAATTATGTATTAAAACTTTTACATAAGCATGCTCCTTGCAATTCATTTGATGATGACAATATAGGGCGGTGGGTTAGTCGTTATCTATCGTTTTAGCATTGTTAGCCAAATTAAAAGAGATATATTTAACACTACCTATTGCTTGTATATTCATCCGGCGTCCTTCGTCCACAACTACTTATTTACGTAAATAACATGCTTAATTACATATCCTCTTAATGAAAACATTAAAATGAAACATAATCAACCAGACAATCATTTAATTTATTATATCATTCGATTGACTCTGATAATTTTATTTATTAACTTGGTTGGTAAATGAAAAAACATGATTCCGTCATCTCAGATAAGCTTTGGTATTGTTGATTAGTCATTTAAAAATAGCCATATGAACGAAGTAAAAGCAATGCTAGAATTAGAAAATCAGTCGTCTATGATCTTACAAGAATCTGCTGAATGCAACTAATGTTTCCATATACACATTGAGCTCTCATACACTTCTCTCAGAACCTACAGACAAAAGAGAGGGACGACTTCTGAGCTTGGAAGCCATAGCCGTTTAGAGAAGCGCTAAATGTGTTCAAGGCTTCAAGTGTATTTTCAGTTGAATTGAGCAGACTGACAGTACGATAAGTAGATTCCAATCAGTATCATCATCTCAAGTAACAAACATTATCTGCATAGTTGTGGCCACTAGCACATTTGTTCTCCAGTCAGAGTCCTCCAATTTTTGACCAAATTATCTAATGTTGATGGTGTTACACGTCAAATATTAATCAAGTTAAGCATGACATCTAAAGGTTTTTAATTATGCAATTTGAGATAAAACAGAGATTAATCTAAAATTTTGGATATGCTACCTTACAATAATTTAAGTATAGAAATTATGGAAATTAATAACTGAGATAGAAGATCAAAGCTTTAAAGCATGTAGTAGAGTTTGAGTTTCATTCAATAATCAAACTATTTTGACTAATTCACTCAGATTGAAAAATTAACTTAAATCAAGTTGACTGGCACGGATTGGGTTTGAGACACAAAATTGGTCTAATAGTGCTTAAAGAGACGACAAGGAATAGCAAAAAGGGAATTTTATTTTTGATAATTTTGACATTTAAACGAAAAAGATCATTAAAAAAGAAAGACCATTAAATTCATAATTAAGTAGAAAGTAGAAAATCCCCAATTATTATTTCAAAATGTATTCTTTGTGAGTATTTTCATGGATCGATGTCGCCTGGATTGTATTGAAAAGAGTGAAGAGTTTGTAATGATTGATGGCATAATAATTGAGTAAATTAATTCAAACGTCAATATATCATCCAACGTCATGTCAAATATAAAGATGAAGAGGCTTTATCCAATTAATATATATATCACATGTTACTATCACCCCACTTAAATAAATTAGCCCTATGTTAAACGTTAGTGACATACTTCTATTGCATCTTCCTTGCTTTGCAGAAATAAATGATTAAATAACAAAAACTGATCCTGGTAAATCACAAGCCAAAGGGAAAAGTCTGGACGGAGTGCTTGGCGTAGAAATTAACATGGTAAGGATTCCATTGACTTTAGTTTTTGAAAATTGAAAAAGATCTTGATCATTTGATTAATACATATTAGTTGTCTTTGGAAGACACCAGCTATACATGCATGCTTCATGCCTCTATACCATTAATAAATAGACGTGCAAGTGTGCTACAGGAAATAATCACTCAGAAAAATGGCTACCTTACAGCAAGAACGTCAAGTTACTGAGGTAGCTTCCTTCAGGATTGGACACAGCAATCGCATAGCAACTGTTGGTTTGGAAGATGACAATTCTCCAGCATGCATTGATCGTGATCACAAGGGAGGAGATGATCATGACCAGGTCAGTCAGTCCTTTCTTCATTTTACAGTTGAACTCGTTATTTCACTTTCTTTCTGCTCCCTATACTTTAGTAAATGAATTGCTCAGGATTAACAACTTCCCTTTTTTATGCTACTTACGTTATTATTTTGTGTTGAACAGAAACCTGGGTGGAGAAAGTTTCTATCATATGTTGGACCAGGTTTTCTTGTCTCGTTAGCTTACCTTGATCCTGGAAACTGTAAGCCTTTCTGTCTAATTTCGTTATTAATTCCCTATGAACTGTCTCCTTCTTGATGGAGATGAAGTGACACCATCTCTGTATACGATGCATGATCACAGTGGAAACCGATCTGCAAGCAGGAGCCAATCATAAGTACGAGGTACATCTGTAATTGTTTTAAGTCGTCTTAAACCTCTTTAAGGGAACAACATAACTAACTGGGAGAATATCGGTCATTGATTTGCTCATCAGCTGCTTTGGGTGGTACTCGTTGGTTTGATCTTTGCTCTTATAATCCAATCTCTAGCTGCAAATCTTGGTGTAAGCACCGGTAAGAGCTAAGAGTAGAAACAATCACAATACTGTTTTCTTTACAACACTTCAAATCTTGATAGACTTCGTTACTCTTTTGAATAGGTTAGAAGAAAACGAAGATAAAGTAAGAGAATCTTTTTGTTTTTCTAAATGACATCCAACCTTCCAACCTTCCATTTATATTGTATCAATGCTTCTTAAACATTGTAATTAAAGGATTAAAATAAACTTCTAATATTTACTACTAAATATAATAAGTAATACCTTCACTAACATTTTAAAATATTCAATTAGGTTCTTAAAATCATAAAAAAGAATAATTTAATTCATATATAAATAAAAATATGTCACATCAAAATTGAATTGTCAAGTTTTGTAATATTTAAAATATTGTCATTAAAATTTAATTTTTTATTATTAGTTTATTCCAATAAAATTTAAAATATTATTTTTAATATTTCAAAATTAATTAATTATGGTTCTGAATTAAAATAATTCATAAGTTGCACAAATATTGAAATAAGAGATTCTTCCTTATATTTTATGCTCCTTCTAACTAGTTCAATTATAAAGAAGTGAGCCATGCACAAAGTTTAAACCTTGAATACTAATTGCCTTATTAATGTTTACTACTAACATAATTAAGCAAAATGAATTCTCAGGCAAACACTTATCAGAATTGTGTAAGGTCGAGTACCCAAAATATGTTAAGATCTGTCTATGGTTGCTTGCGGAGGTTGCCGTCATAGCTGCTGATATACCAGAAGGTAACACTATCTTTTATTTAGAATGCGAAAGCATCCTCGTTTTCTTCCAAAATTCTAGAAAATAGGGTTTATTATGAATCTATTTCTTCATAATTTCCTAAATTATGTTGACTAGTGATTGGGACAGCCTTTGCATTAAAATTACTATTCCACATTCCACTATGGGGTGGAGTTCTCGTGACTGGTAGTAGCACTCTCCTACTCCTTGGTCTCCAGAAATTCGGGGTAAGCCTACTAACTCCGGCATTGTTGCAATTGTTTTTAGAGTACCCGACAGAGATGTAACTAGAAACACTTATCATGTTAAAGTTAACTGCTAACTATAGACTATAGTCGACTTCTTAAATTTTAAAAGAATACATTTTAAAAAATAATTGATAGAAGTAATTAAGGAACTTCTAAAATAATGAACTTCTTCGTGATCACGAAACTCTTAAATATCGAGGTTATCTTCCAGCTTGTGTTTAGTTAGTGAATAGTGATGTCTGCACCAGTAAAAAATTACCATAACTTAAAGAAGGAGTTTTACGATACAATCATTGACAAGTCAATTAAATTACATCTCCACTATGAATTGTTAATAACTTTAAATGAATACTGACGTCTAGTATTGACAACAAGAAAAACTTAACTATTGGTACTCGTGTCGTTCTTTTGACGTCGTAGATGCTTGCGAGTTATCCTTTCCCAATCTTTAATTTAATTTCTTATGTGGTTACTACTTGCTTTCAGCTGCTATGATCTCACGGTAGTAGGTACTTTAACGACTCCAGCACACCTGTTTCAGCATTTTGAAGTCTTCCAACATGTTGCAACATATTTATAATCGAGCAAATGAGATTAAAAGATATGTCGATCGACTTTTATAAAGCTTAGTGTATAAAATAGTATCTCTGAGACAGAAGATGGCTATTGCTGAGAAACTTTACAAAGCAGTATCTCTGAGATAGAAGACGGCTATTGACCCTACTAAATTCAGCATATATAGGCAACATATTTTATAGTTATAATATGAAAGAGTATAGAAACAATTATATATAACCTCAAGCATGAGTTATTCGATGCAATCTTACTAATATAATGGAATTAAAATAACATAGAGTTGTCGAAAGGGAAAACAAAATCGACAAATGTTTATATGAAGTCAAGGTAAATATGGTATTCTAAAATATTTGATGATTTATATTGCAGGCAAGGAAACTGGAATTGTTGATATCATTGTTCGTGTTCCTAATGGCGGCGTGTTTCTTTGGAGAAATGAGTTACGTGAAGCCACCAGCCTCTGGTGTTCTTAAGGGCATGTTCGTTCCAAAGCTCTCAGGCCAATCTGCTACTGGGGATGCCATTGCCCTAATCGGTGCCCTTGTCATGCCGTAAGATTAAGATTATATCTTCACTAAACAAAACCAGTGTCAACTGTTATCAGAAATTTAGATTATCAGACATTGGTCTTTTGATTAGTTTCGGATTGCTCCTGTCAGGTTTCTAGGGATATACTTGTCTCTATAACCGTATATATAGTTATATTTTTTATGTCACATCAAAACACTTGCATTAATATTGTATGATTTTGGCTCCTTTCTTATGGACAGGCATAATCTCTTTCTGCATTCGGCTCTTGTCCTCTCTAGGAAAGTCCCCAGAACCGTCCGTGGCGTCAACGTAAGCATTCATTTCCTTTCCATTGTCTTCTTCTTCCCAATAATTCTCCGGAAAGAACCTTTTAATCCCTCTTGGATACTAGAAATTTCAATTAATTTAGCAAAAGTTAAACTGATGTTAATTGATTCTTTATATTTATGCTTGCTTAAGAATGAAAGTTCTGCCAAACAAGCTGCACCTATATATTTCTTTTAATTTAGAGACAATTTTGTCTGTTTTAAAATGATAGTTTTGAGTTAAAATTCAAATTGTCGATCATGTTTGGATATAAGAATATATAGTGTAATGACGAAAACTCCCTTCTCCATTAAAGAGTTACCAGTACTTATAAGTCAATGAGTGTTGTGTATGCCAAGTGAAGTCAAAATGCATGCGAGTGAATTTCAGTCAAAGAACTTAACTTGGT
Organism: Erythroxylum flavicans; assembly: GCA_027576715.1. Classification (NCBI taxonomy): domain Eukaryota; kingdom Viridiplantae; phylum Streptophyta; class Magnoliopsida; order Malpighiales; family Erythroxylaceae; genus Erythroxylum; species Erythroxylum flavicans. The sequence continues at coordinate 14,233,173 of JANZXP010000194.1, read as the reverse complement.
GGCTATTTCTCTTCAGGATGCTTGTCGATATTTCCTGACGGAGAGCGGAATTGCGCTGTTGGTGGCCTTACTGATAAATGTAGCAGTCGTGTCTGTATCTGGAGCTGTTTGCTCAGAAGATAACCTCTCCTCTGAAAATGCTGATCGATGCAACGACCTTGGCCTTGATTCTGCTTCTTTCCTACTCCGGGTTTTGATTCCACATCTGATATCCCTACATTATGGAGTTTCAACTTCACATATAATAATTTAAGTAAACTCTGTTTGATGTTTTTTGTGGGAATCCTTTTTGCAGAATGTGTTAGGAAGGTCAAGTTCCACCCTTTATGCCGTTGCATTACTAGCTTCAGGGCAAAGCTCTGCAATCACTGGAACCTATGCCGGACAGTTCATTATGCAGGTTCAGCAATTCTAACTATTATTCTTTTCATGTCTGTTGAGGAACATTTAGACTAGATACCATTGTATGCTTTTCCTAAACTGCATTCTAATCACATTGAAAACAAGAACCTTATTGAGCCTTCATACCGCTGAGATTCTAGTAGAGGAAGTCCTGTGACAAGATTGAAGTTTTTATGAATCGTTAATGTGTCCTAATTTGTCAAAATAAAAGAAGAATGGGAATCAAGACAAGTTACAAGTTCATATTTTTTATATCAATTTCAGGGTTTCTTGGATCTTAGAATGAAAAAATGGACGAGGAATCTGATGACCAGGAGCATTGCCATTGCACCGAGTCTAATAGTTTCAATTATTGGTGGATCTTCAGGAGCAGGGCGACTAATCATCATTGCATCGGTTAGAAAAATACATCTTTGATCAAATCTTTAAGGTTTCCAGAACTTGTCCAAATAGTTTGTAGCTAATTAACTGTTTCATGTATGGAAATTGAACTGCAGATGATACTTTCCTTTGAAATTCCCTTTGCACTCATCCCCCTTCTTAAATTCAGTAGCAGTTCTTCCAAGATGGGTCCTTACAAAAACTCAATCTTTGTGAGTTTTTTGTCTTTCCTTTTTAGGTTTCTATGTTATTATTTTCTTGGACTTTCTGTTCATTGAATAATCAATACCACTTAATCCACACAGAGTAAATAAACATTAAACTCAAAAGTTTAAATTCTTGGATATGTAAAAATGGTTCACCACAAGTTTAACCATAGTATTTTATCCTTCTTAGATTGTTGTCATTGCATGGATTCTGGGATTGTTGATTATCGGAATCAACATGTACTACCTGAGCACAGGCTTTGTCCAGTGGCTGCTTCACAACAGTCTACCAAAAGTCGGGAATGTATTCATAGGGATTATAGTTTTCCCATTGATGGTAATCTATATTGTTGCAGTCATCTACTTGACCTTCAGGAAAGACACAGCAGTGACATATGTGGAACCAATGAATGATAACCCAGAAACTGAAGCTAACATGGAAAATGGTCAGCTTAAATCTAAAAGCGCCACAGAAAGGGATCAAGTGTCATACAGGCAGGATTTAGTTGAAATGTAGCTTATAGAATAGCAAGTTTTATTTACTCGCTTTATCATCTAGTTTACTATTCAATAAGTGCCTGAATCTCCTTGGGTTGAATAGACCAAGTAAGATTTTCCTGCACCTACATTTCTTGTTTCTAGTTGGTCCACTTGTTTGTTCAAAGTTCACTAAAATGTGCAAGTTTTGACAAGACAAAATCTAATGCAATACAAGTTCATGAATACATATACAATTCGTTTTCCCTTCATACTCCATCCAAAAATCATAACAAAAAGTTTTGCTTGAATTGCATGTAATCAACTTCCATATTACTTCACTTTTAGTACAAGTCCAAAATGCAACATTCCAAATACTACATCATCAAATTGTTACAACCTCATGATAAGGAATTTACTTTCTCCACGCTCAAGCTACAAATGAATCATGCTCTGAACCAGATGACTTAATAAGGCATTAGCCTTATACTATATATAAAATTTAAGATGTGACAAAATATGTAAGAAATTTTAAAAAATATATAATGTCTAAATATTAAAATTTTAGAATAACAAATAATTCAAAGCTTAAAGGGTTCGTTGAAGTAGCATATCGATAAGTCTTCTATCTCTTTATAAAGACTTCTGTATCTTTATCGATAATGTATGTTTTAACTCGTGGGTATTTCAGATCTAGTTAGTTTCTAAAATGTGATTTATCAATATCCAATTAAATATTATTTATTTCCATGTTTAGTAAATTAATTAGTACACATTTAAAATGTACAAAAGAGTTTAACTTCTAATGGGATGTTCAATTCAAAATAAATTATACAGGACCTATTAGAGTGTCTTGTATCAAATTATACCAACATCTCTATAACACCCACATACTCCCAGGAAGAATATATGGATGCCACACAAAACAGTACAAACAAACCAAAGCATTTGAAAACTTCCTTAAAAACCAATTCGGGCAAACATACATTGTATTGCATACAAGATAGATTACAAACAAAATACATTATACATATTGAACTAATCACAAACATGTCTTAAAACTCAATCCATCCTGTATTATAGTTATTACAAACCTTCCAACACATTCAACCTGTTTCAATTATCATATACAACTCAAAAATAAACTCAAATATACATTTTATCAAAACAAAACTCAATCTCTTTTGGCCACTGTGGTTGTCCTTGTCCCAGTCTTTATACCCTTGTATCTGAACCTATACGGGGCAAATCTACGTTGCTAAGCATATAGCTTAGTGAGGAAAATTAAACATGATACAAAATGGTAACTGACCCTAACAGTCATATGATAATGACATATACAAATCAGATCACATATAAAAGTGTATTCCAAACAATAAGTATCTCAGAACAGAATATGCCAAAACAGGATATATATAGGCTTCATAGCAAATCTTACAATTATCATAACAGAATATCATGATATCAGAACAAAACTTATCTCTGTCAAAACAGTATTTGAATTAGTCAAAACAAAACTTAATTATTTCAGAACATTGCTTAATTATGACCGAATTGTATGTGTAACAGAGTACAAAACAAATTAACTTACTAATCCTTTTTTCAGAAGTGGATAATGGGACCAAAACAGGAGATACCTAGCAGTATCACAGAACAGGAGAGAATTATGTCTCAACACCGAAGTATCCTTATCGATAGACACAGAAGTGTCAATATCAGGAGAGACTTATGTCTCAGACATAGAAGTATCATAATCAGGAGACACCGAAGTGTCGACACCTTAAATGTGTCCAGCAGTAGCTGCAGACCCTTCTAGGCATGCTTATTTACCCATAACTAGGACTTGACAGTTTTTAAAACAATTCATTTCAGATTTCAGAATTTTTATGCAAACCTTATAACAGGTGAAATTTTTCATCAATAGAAATGTTGAGTCATCAAACATTATGTATATGCACCCAATTAGCAAGCACTTCTAATACAATCTCAACTATAAAACTCCTCAAACAACTGATGGTCCAGTATTGTCACAATATTATAACAAAAATTTCCAATTGACAATCATTCATGTCTAATTCATAACACATAAGCTTTAAGAGCTCTCTCATTCATGATCACACCAAGCAATTCAACATATTATGCTCATCATTAATATCTTTTATATTAAAAACTCCATTTATAAACCATAACTCAATACCTTTTAATCCATCCATCTAACATCACCTAGTTCAATATTAATCTCACTTAAGTCTAATAAAACCATTGTTAAGGTCCTAACCGTATATATGTCAACAATTACACAACCAAGACTAGTTCAGATTTCTTAGGACAGGTTTTAGGTCAGATTTGCATGGCCAGTTTGACATATAAAAGAGTCTTTTGGGCAATATGTTCTTCTAATCAAAAGTTCCTCTACATATTAAGTTTCTAATGACATCAAAACAATGCATTTTGGTCTAGTATTCTGCAGGTTATACCTAAAATATTGCAGATTATTCTCAAACAATGACAGAATCCTAAATTCAACTTTAGGCCAACTTTCATCATCCTTCGAGATAGAACCAAATTTCCATTTCTTCATGAAAGTTGTAGGCATATGTGTGTATTTTAATCCACAATGAAAATCACCCCGTTTAGATATCTATAGTTCAAGTTATATCCTAAATACCAATGACTATTCGGTGAAATCCGTTCAGTGGAACCAGTACAATTCATTCACCTTTTACATCTTCAACACCCTTACTCCAACATTCATCCTTTTTACCATAATTCCACCTTAGTCATGCCTCAAATACACATCAATTTCATGTCCAGACCTTAACTCATCAACAAATCCATACATATTCTATCCAATCAAGCATCAAAATAATTCATACGATAACATGCAATCAAGATTAGTATTCCCATACCTTCTTTAACCCAATTCCTACTTCAATGATCAAGCCACTCTAGCCTTTCAAGCAAATATCATAACTCCAAGATTAAGATGACCAAGAGGACTACAACATAAAAAATAGCATAATCTAACTTCCTTGGTGCAATAGCATGTAAAGACATTAAGTGAAGATGATGATTTAAAAAGCATGCAAAAATTTCCAGGAGGTGTGAGTGAGAGAGAGAGTTCGGTGGTGAGAGAAAAAAAATGGTGAGGAATAAGCCAACCAAAAACTCCAGCAGAAGCTCATCTCCTCCAATGCTAGGTGTCAAAAAATTGTAACAACATATAACTTCTTGCATGTTCTACACTGGTCCCATTTAAGAGCTGCCACACATCCACACAACATGCAGCCATTTGTCACCAAGTAATTAATCTACATATAAACCATCAATAAAATGTATTGATTTAGGTTGATTTGATAAAGTTGTCATCATAAACGTTGTAGCTTATCCTCTTAGCTTTCTAATGGTATAAAGTTTGTAATTTGTGGACATAGGAATCAAAAGATATGACACTTACAAGTTTGAGTGTCACACAAGTTTGCAAACAAACACTAGATGTCACTATTGATCATGCGAAAAATTCACTTCAAGCTTGGATTTTTAAGAACTTTCAAGCCTTTTTTTACTTAATCATCATCCAAACCTTGTGTAATGTATCCATGACATATATTCTGAGACTTGGGCCCAACATTAATACCTTAAGTCTCTAATGAAGACAATAAATTCCAATTCTCTAAGTATGACTCATTAAACCATAATTTAAGACATATGCAATACATGTTCAATAAAACATTCCAACTCGGGTACAATTTGGGGCCTTACAAAAAATGTATCATAACTTAAGGTTTATTTAAATAAAAATAAAAAAATTATGAACCTATCCTGAGAATAATCAATATATCAATTATAGTATCATGAGTCCTAGAACAAATCACAAAGCTCACCATAGTATAAATGCTCACTCTCCTACACCTAAATCATGCATTTTCTGCAATGTATGCACAATATACTCACAAAATAATCAACAAAAATAAAGCATAGAGTAAAGGACTCTCCTGATTTGTGAGCATTTAAAAGGAGATGTATTATGATGTAGTGGACGTGATAAGAGTATATGTTATGTTGCGGACTAACTGTTGTTTTGGTGTTGTAAAGCTGCTAAAAAAAGAAACATAAGAAATTAGGGTTTTGGTTTTTTATATAAATAATTATTTTTTTAATTTTATAAATTATTTTTTAAAAAATTAATAACTATTATTTATTTAATTAATTAAAAATAAAAATTTCTTTAAAACTAAACGAACTACTAACATATATAAGACGTGATCATGCCTTATGAATGATAGTATTCTAGAATTTTAGGGGCTCCATTCTAGAAAGCTAAATCGTGTAAGACATGATTTAACCTATTTTATGTAATCCTTAATAATTCAACATCATTAGTTGCCATAAATGGATCTAGAACATAACTGTTACTTACTGTATTTCATATTCTAGCATTGGGTTCATACATAAACAATTAAATGCGAACGAGAATACTAATTATCCATACATGAATACCTAAATCAATAAGAAAAGGATAACATAAACAATCCCTAGAGGCAGAACAATAATACACAATGAAGATATGCCTAAATGTGTCCTTCGGCTTCGATTTCACCTCTGAACTAGAAAAAGGAAGATTAGCCCTCCATAGAGCCATAGATCCTAAAGAATCAGGAGTTTTACACCCACCCCCAGCTTTGTCCAAAAATAATTCATGTGTCTCTTAGCTGCTCAAATGTCCCTCTATAGAAGAAATTATGTTTCTGGGAGGATGTGCACCCAACCGTGCATCATTAATAAAATGTATATTTCAAAATTTTGCACGGCCGTGTAAACAAAAAAAATTCAATATTCACAAATGTGCATCTTGCACTACACGGTGAATTCTTCATTTCTTGCATTTTCTTATCCCATCTTCACTCTAATCCATCTCCTTCTTATTCCACAATGAAAACTGAGTTTGAAATCAAGAGAATGGCTTAAGGAATGCGCTTTTAACTCATTTTAGTTCTTGAACTTTCAAGTTGTACCTAAAACCAAATATGAACAAAAATGAGTTTCTTAAACATTTCATAACATCAATCACTAAATATTAAGGAGTAAATGTATAATCAATTAAGCACATATTAGGGATCAAGCATAGAGAGGACTTGTTGATGTCCTTTAGGAGAGCATATGTTGCAAAGAATTTAAACACTATGTCTTTAACAAATCAGCCTGTCACTTCCCAGGATTTGTGAAAGAAATAACATTCAATCTATCAGGTCAATGAGCTTTCATTCCATTCATCTTGAAAAACACCTCCTCTATTTGTTTTTCCTCAACAAGTCTGACTAGATGAGCAATGTCTTCAGCATTAATTCTTTTGGAAATAAATTCCTTTAGGTGAGAAATAGAAGTAGAGGGGGGTTTGAAGTTCCAATAGAGAAACATAATATTTCACAACTTCCTTTTGGATCTTATGATGGTTCTAAAGTAAGGTACAATCATTAGAAATGATAAAGCTTATCTTGTTTTGATTTCTTCTAGCAAGGATGGAATTGAAATTTTTTTGGAAAAACTTATCACCATCCTTCATTCAATTCACTTTGGCTCTTTGTTTAAGAAAAGAGGAGGGGTTGCTAACAACTTACATGTAGTTAACAAGGAACAATTTCTCCTTGGAAAGCAAAGTAGGGTTGATAAGTGTGAATTGCATCATGTTTTAGGGCTTAGTTTGATATGTATTTAATGGTTAATTCAATCATTTAGTATGTGTTTAGGTTAGAATTGTGTGAGTTTGTTAATTATTTATGTTTTAAGTGTTTTATGAATTAGTACAAGTCTTTGAGCTTAATTATTATGTTTTTGAGGTACCTTGATGTATTTGTTAGTGTTTTAGGGTCAACATCGAAGAACGAAGAAGTTTTGGAGACATTAGGGCTGAAACAACAGCCTACAATCATGGTACAACAGGCCACGATCGTGATAGAAGCCCAGGACATAGCCTACGATCGTGGCCTAATAGTGCACAATCATTATAGAAAAGCCTGACATAGGCCATGATCGTGGCTTGAAGGGCCACAGTTGTGGCCTGTGTCGGGCCGAGGCACAGCCACTCCCAAACTTCGAGTTTCGAGGGATTTTTTGGACCTTTTGGACTACAGAGAAGTCCAACCCTAAACATAAAAGAACATAAATGGAGCAAGTACATCAAAAAGAAGAAGGTTTTTGCATCATCCAAATTCCAAAACCCTAGAGAACTTTATGGAGAGATTGAGGAAGGAAACAAAGGAAAAGAGATATAGGGAAGAAGCCTACGTGAAGTACTTCCCGGAATAGGAGGTTTCCCGCCATTACTGCCTCTACCATCCATTCCAATCATATTTCCAACTTTGTATTCAATTTTATTGATGTATAGAATTGAGATAGTTGTTGAGAATAGATTCGTTGAATGTTGAGATATGTCTATACTCACCTTCGGGAATTTTGTCTTTGATATCAATGAAACTTGATTGATTGCATTTTTATTGAGTTATTCGTTAGTTGATTTCTACACTTCATAATTATGTAACAAACGAGAGTTAGGTAGTTTAATAGATTAAGAATTGAATCAAACCAGTAAATTTGTGTAACGAGAAATAGTGCATAGGTTTTCAGTAGGTTATTGGACAAATTCAGATCTAATTTAGGTTTTGAGTAAATTGCGAATCGAGAGGTTACAATTCCATACTCTGAATTAGGGTTTATAAATTTGGGTTAAAGATTATAACTCGAGAGAGAGTAATCCACCCTAGGACTGTCTAAACCCGGTAATTCAATAACTTCATAATCAATTAGGTTTTCGTTAAGGTCGGATTAAAATCCCCTTTCTCTCAATTGGTAGTTTCTAGGTTGATTTTTGATTTGGTTGTGCAACTGCTATCTTGTTTATATTTTCGAATTTGATTATTGGGAATTAATTGCATGATTGAATAATTTCTTATTTTAGATTTGTTCATTGAATTATTGTGAATTGTGTTTAGGCTTAGATTAACCCTCCTCATGGGATCGATACTTTAGGTGCTACACAAATGAGCCGTGCGCTTACTGTATTATCGAGGTTAAAAATATTAAAACTTTGTCATATAGCAACTTGCGATCAAGTAGATCTCAAGAGTGTAACATAATGATGGAATGTATAAAGTCCTTAAATGAATTGGGTGTTGACAATGTGCAATATGGAAAAGCTATAAAGGCTTTACATGATTCTTCACTTTATAGGGATATTTTTATGAAAATGACAGATACATGGAAGCTGCATTGGATTATGTCGCTTTAGTTATATTTTCATGATATTACATATCGAATTCTTATTAATTTGACACTTTTATTTTAAAGTTTGAACATTTTAAGTTTGTGATTTGTATGAATATTTGACTTAATGTCTGAATATTTTGTCTACATTCGGTTAAACTTTTGATTGAGTGTTTTATTAATTATTTAATGTTGTCATTGAAGATACATGGATTTCTTATCAGATTTCGAATCAGATTCTAATGATGAATGTAAGAAGGTAATCATTACTTCTCTAGCTAGGGGAAAGAACAAATATTTTCATTTACAAAAGCAAACATATAGAACTTCTGCTCTACCAGTTCATGATTAGATAATAGAACTTTTGAATGGGAATCCTACATAGATTTATGAAAACTTAAGAATGATAAAGATAATCTTCTTGAGCTTATATGATGAGTTGACTAGTTTAGGAGGCCTAAAGGCAACAAGTCATTTGACTGTGGAGGAACAAATAGTAATTTTCTTGATGACTATAGGGCATAGTGAGACAACTAGAGTCAATACATAACACTTTAAACATTCGATCTGGACAATTTTGAAGTACTTTCGTAAAGTCTTATATGCAGTTAATCATCTTACAAAAAGATTCATTACTCCGCCATCTTTTACTAATACACCTCCTAAGATTCAACATAATTCAAAATTCTTTCCATATTTTCAGGTACATTCATATATTTAATTACTATTTTAATTATGTTCTTATGATTAATAATTACTTTAATATATATTTTAATTTTAGGATTGTGTAGGAGCAATAGATGGTACACATATTGATGAACATGTTTCGACTAATGAACAAATACCATATAGGGGCAAAAGAATTAATCCAACCTAAAATATTATATGTTGTTGCTCATTTGACATGTGTTTTACATATGTAATGGCTAGATGGGAAGGTACTGCAAATGACTCTCGAATTCTTTTAGAAACAGTTACAAATATAGCAAATCAATTTCCTATGCCTCCACAAGGTAATATATTATTTTAAATAAACATAGTAATTATGATTCATTTTAATATTTTTGGTTAATATTATATTCTTTATATGTTAGGCAAGTACTATTTGGTTGATTCAGGCTACCCTAATATGCCTGAATTTCTTTCACCATACCGAGGTGAAAGATATCATTTGCGAAATTATAGAGGTAGAAGAAGACCTCAAGGTCCACAGGAATTGTTTAACTACAGGCATTCTTCATTAAGAAATGTTGTTGAAAGATGTTTTGACATTCTAAAAGCAAGACTCCATATACTTAAAAACATGCCGAGTTATGATATGAAGAAACAAAAAAATATCGTTATTGCTTGTTGTGTTATACACAACTATATTAAAATGTATGGATAAAGCGATGAATTATTTGACAGTTGTGTTGAAAATGAAGAACAAATTAGGGAAAGTGAAAATGAAGATCCAAGTTCTCAAGTGGAGAACAATATCACTCCAGCACAACTTCTAGGTATGTCTTGGAAGCTAAATGAAATTGCTAGACAAATGTGGAATGATTATATTATTTCTAATTGATTTATGTTTCTTTTTGTAAATAATAATACTATTATGTTATCAAGAATTATAGTATGATGGACATATTTTATTGATTAGAATGACTTAATATAGTTTCTAATTTATGTAATTTTATTATATAAATTAATGTGTAATTTTTTTAATAATATTTGATTTGCATTTATTTTAATTTTAACTATAATGATAATTAATTAATTTAAAAATATATGTATTATATTATAATTATTACACATAAGAGTATAATTACAAAGAAAATAGAAACAGGATGATAAAACCAAACATGTTTTTGTTTTTAGTTTTTTATTACAAATCACAACCAAACATGTTTTTGTTTTTCAATTTTTATATTATAAATCTCAACCAAACAGGTTTTCATTTTTTTAAGGAAAAAATCAAATACAGAAAACAGAAACCAAAAACCAAAAACAGAAAATAGAAACCGAAAACAACAACAGAAAAATAAAAATGGAACCAAACGGCCCCTAAACTTTTTTAATTTATTTTTAATTTTCTAATTAAATAAATTATATTCATAAATCAAGATTAGTGTCTAATATTGCATCATGATCACCTAAATATTTAGGAATATCAAAGTGGTTTTAACTGACCTTTCTGTGTATGACTTTTTTCTTATAATTTAATTCCTTCATCATACAATGTTTCAATTAGACAAAGAACGTAGAATTAATGTCTAATATATTTGAGTTCAATCATATTAGTTCTCCACCATCAGTAATGATTCAATTATTGACATTTGAAAACTATTTCAAAGTTCTATTCTTCGCCAAGGGTCTCCAGAATCAATGTTAATCGAGAACAATGGAATATTCTTTTTAATCACTTTAGGGTGATGCATTCTATTTTGATTACTTAACTATCTCCATATTGTTCATGTTGCATTCAATGACTACCAATTGAGTTACTCTTAACTAGAATAGGTTATAAGTAGTAACAAAATATAGCAATCTTAATTGACTTTTTTCTGAGTAATCAATATTGTAATAACCGCAAGTACATAGTGTAGTTGTATCTAGTACCAGTAAGTACGAGTCGATCTCATGAAGACAGTGATTCCTAGCAGTTACCTTTTCCTATTATCTAGCCTACATATTGATTTTAGATTTTAATAAAAGAAAAAAACTAAAGCAAGTAAAATAAAATAGGTAATGACGTTGAATAGAGAATTAAGAATTCACTCAGAAAATTACCGATAGCAATAGTTTGTATCTAGGTTTCGAATTCTCCTGAACCCTCAATAGATTGATCTTTTATTGCTCAATTGTTTATTGATTTATTGAATCGTGGAGATTCCTATGGCATGTTAATAACTGAACTTGAGTCTACTAATAACTAATCTTAAAGTTTTCAACCGAATTACTTATGTTAAAGTTTATAGGAATGCTTTACCGATTCGTGAATCCCTCTATTAGGTTTGGACCTAATCTGGAAGATTTATGTCATCCTATATCTAGGGTTGCAATCAACTCCTTCTAATTACAGTAGATCTATTCATCAATAGGATTTCTCGATCTCTATGTATGAAATTATATTATGATATAATATTTTTAAGTCTATTAGAATATAAATAAAACACGTAATCAGATCACAATATAACAATCAAGCCAATTGCATTAATAAAAGAATCAAATCATATCAAAGTATTAACATAGGGGGTCATCTAACCTAAATACTAACAAGATGTTTGCTTACACATTATCGAACACGAAATCAAACATACATTGAAAGAAAAATGAATTGAAACAATGGATTCATAATTCTAAATCTCCCTGATTGTCTTCAATCAAATATTTTTGCGATGTAAAGGTTTGATCTTGTATTCTGATGGAGTTTTCGATGAATTCTTCGTGTTTTCCACTTCTTTGGGTCAAAATCGCCCACTAAGAACAATCTCCACATCTGGAATCACCTCCTAAAGTCTCCCTCCCTCATTCAGCCTTTGTTCACGTTCTTTTATGTTAAATTTTAGGGTTTTGGCTTATGCACGGTTTGATGCAAAATTGTGCATCCGATAGTGCATAACCAAATTCTCTAAAAATTGTGAATCTACACAACTTAGGAGATGTGCACAGGAAGATGCATGGTCGTGCATCCCTTCTGTGTGTCGAATCTTCTTTTTATGTCATGTTTTCTTTCAAATTATGTGCATCAGACCATGCATAATTAAATTATCTAAAAATCGCGAATTTGCACTACCTTGGAGAAGTGCACGGGAAGATGTATGGTCATGCATACCTTCTGTGTATTAAATCTTCTTTTTATGTTGTGTTTTTTTAATTCTTCTCTTTTAAGTCATGAAGGCAATTATACTTTGTATGCACACTTAGAGTGAATTAAGTACCAAATATACAACAAATATATAAAATATCAAGCAAAATCCATCAAATATGGGTGTAAAAACATAGTCAAATATGCATCTATCAAATATCCTTATACTTAAGCTTTTGCTTGTCCTTAAGCAAACCATAATCAAAATTATAAATCTTACAACATCAACCCATCATCAATTTCAACCTATCCATTTATACTACACATCATCATATCATATTGAATCAAATTAACATATAATTAGAATCAAGTTATTATAAAATTAACTCCTTAAGTAATATTAATAGTAATCTCATAAAAAATCACATTGAAATCAAAAGAATATATCCTCATACCCTCAATAAGATTTCACTCAATGCAGTCAAGCTTTTAGGGTGAAAAGCATCAAAACTCTCAATCAATGCATGGTAGAACTCTTACCATAAGCTTGCAATAAAATCACACTCCACCACTTATGTATAAACTAGAAAAAAAATCAAAAGGTCTTATAAGGTTGTAACAGGGCTTAGGTAAGGTATGATTGGGATAATAAAAAGGGTTAAATTGAAGGAGATTTACTAAAAGAAAACATTACAAGACTTGTTTACAAATACATAAAGGTCCTTTCATTACAAAACTAATGGTACTATATACTTATTCTTTTCTTCCTTTTTTATCTTTCTTTTTTCTCTTTTATATGCTTTTTTTACACAATCATTCGAGCATTCAATACCACAATTAAAGAAATAACATATCTTTTAAGATATTCGAGTCTAAAACAAGCAAATAACGTAAATAACCTTTAGGGTTCAAAATAATAAAAGGTCTTCAATGAAAAAAATGATAAAGGTTAATAATTTGGGTTAATAACAATGAAAAAGGCTAAGGCTTAACTTGGTTATTCCTAAAGGTAAATTTAAAGGTGTGGTAATTTTCAAAGAAATAGGCTAAGGCAAGTTGTTGAATATAAGTGCCTTCATCATGTCAATGCTTCTAATTTAACAAATACGGTCTCAATATATATAATAAAAGTAAGTTCTAAAATCATTCTACTACCCAATGACAATAATACACATAAAAGAAGAAAAAAAGCTTTAAAATTTTTTAAATATGCTTTTAGGCTCAAAAGCTCACGAAACAGGAAGGTATAATATGTGTAAATACTATGCAATATCATTCTAGTTGAATATTTCAATGATTTCTAAAAACATGACTTACAAAAGCAATTTTATTCTAACTCTCATCCTTTGTATAGTAATTCAAATCAATATTCAACAAAGAAATACAATATTAATGGACAGATTTCAACCAATTCAAGATATTAGTTCACAAAATTTTAAAACCAAGATTATAATAAGCTTAAAGAAATCATTAAAAATTCATTAACCTCATCCCTACACTTAAAGTTGTACATTGCTCTCAAAGTACACAATATAAGCATTTAAAAATAAGTGAGAGGGTTAAGTTGGTACTTTCTTGAATAAGATGATTTTTTAAAAATTTCTGATCCATCTAATAGTAAACTTCATACTTGAAAAACATAAACGAAAAAAGGATAAAAAGATAAAATAAAATAAAAAAAAACAAAAATAACTAAGAAAATTAAAATAAAATAACGTAAAAAATCTATCCTAATTCATGGGTTGCCTCCCATGGAGCGTTTCTCTAACGTTATTAGCTTGACTTAATCTGCATGTTTACCCTCATCTTAGGTTTATGATCAGGGGCTTGCTTCTACCATTTTCTTCACAAAATAGTTTTGTAGCCTCTAAGCAAGCCAACTATTACAATATAATCATCAGGATATAATTTATAAAATTAATCAATCCAATCACATGCATTAATGTGCTTTTTAATGACAAACTATTAATGAAATAAGGAATAACAAAATTCCTTGAGTCATCTGCTAACTCAAACAATTTTTCTTTTAGGAAGTGGAAACCCCCCATAATTAAGGTGACTACTAATGACTCATCAGAAGTTTCCTTATATGGTTCCTTCACCAAATCTTCCTCAACTATCTTTGTCCACTCTTCTTCTTCTTCTTCTTCATAGACAAATGTTTCTGACTCATCTTCAGTTACCTTCTGCGACTTTTCTAGTTCCCCTTTTTAGATGTAGGCTTCTTCAGGAAGCTCTTCTTAGAATGTCTCTTCATCAATGAAGCCAATCGTTGTCTTTGCATCACTCCGTTGCATTAATAGGTTCTAATAATATTCTGCATTATGCTCAATATATTCAGGTGAAGAAACTCTTTCTTAATTCACATCGACAAGCTTTAAGTCCGGCAAGGTATTCTATTATTTTATTTGTAATGCTTTCATTTTCTTCTTCTCCTTTTTCTTTTGGGAGCTTGTTTCCATTCCTATAGGTGATTGTCATTTCAATTTCTTTATGAACTATTTCAATAAGATTAGGCAAACTCCCTTGCAATTCGTCAGATAATATCTTTGCTATTTGGTCCATCTAATTTACCAAATTTTGTATATGAGCATTTATTTCTTCATGCCTCATGATTAATTCTTGAATGAAATTGTTCATTATATCTTCCAGAGTTGACTTATTAACTAAAGGTGTTTGGTACTATAAATATTCAACTGGAGCATCATCGTTCCATCTATAGGTGTAAGAGTTGCTCCACTTTGAATTATAGTTGTTTACTACACCATAAGGTTGATTATATATGCTAGGTCGCTCCCATATATAAGTTGATGTTTGACATTCATGATTGTAGTGATAACTCCCACCAATTATGTCGCGACATGATCTGGATATTAGTTCAGCTTTTGAAAACATGTAAAAACACCTCTCTCTCCCATATGGTGATATTAGAGATTGCGAAGACATATTATGGCTCCCATAAAGGTATTGTCTGTTCTATCATTCCATTGTGAGTTGTGGCTATGATAATGAATTTTAAATTCTACAATAATCTAAAAACTCAAGATAAAGTTGAGAATTTCAAAAGATATTTACATGAATAAACCATAATTACAATAAAATACAATAAGAAATAAATAAATAATCACAACTAAAATAAAAGAAAATGGAAACAAAAATAAAGCAGAATAAAATAAAGAAAAATGGATAGAGTCATAAAATAGAGGTTTTCCTAATATCACTATCCCCGACAGCAACTCTAAAAACTTGATTGAATTTTTCAGAGTTAGTGAATATTGTAATAACTACAAGTGCACGACATAGCTGTAGTTAGTACCAACAAGTACAAGTCAATCCCACAAAGACAGTGATTACTAGTAATTACCTTTTTCTTATTATCTAGCCTACGGATTGATTTTGTATTTTAATAAAAGAAAATAAAACTAAAGCAAGTAAAATAAAATAAGCAATGATATTGAACATAGAATTGAGAATTCACTCAAAAAATTACCAATATCAATAATTAGTATCTAGGTTTTGAATCCCATTAAACCCTTAACAGATTGATCTTTTATTACTCAATTGTTTTATTGTTCTATTGGATCGTGGAGATTCTTATAGCACGCTAATAGCTGACCTTGAGTCTACTAATAACTAATCCTAAGGTTTTCAATCGAATTACTTGGGTTAAAGTTTATAGGATTGTTTTACCGATTCGTGAATCCCTCTATTAGGTTTGACCCTAATCTAGAAGATTTATGCCATCCAATCTTTAGGGTTACAATCAACTCTTTCTAATTACAGTTGATATATTCATCAATAGGATTTCTTAATCTCTATGTATGAAATCATATTATGATATAATATTCTCGGGTCTATTAGAACATAAATAAAACAGGTAATCAAATCACAATATAACGATCATAAAAATTGTCTTTGCTATTGATGGTTTACTTTTATAAGTGAAATCAATTTCATCAATTGCATGCTTATCATTAGATCTCTTTTGGAGTCCAAGCATGTTATTATTTTTTCACTCCCTAAAGTGAACTTAAACAATGATTCTTTAAGGACATTGATCTCTTTCTTTAATATCTTATTCCCATGCAATCAATCATCTACTCTATCGTTGATAATAACCACGTTCTTAAAATCTAACATGCTATGCATTTTAAATATCAATTTCTCATTCTTAATCATGCATGAATTTAAGATTTCTTTAGCCTCATAACTCAATTAAAGGCTATACCTAAAACCAATTAAATGGTCATTAGACAAACATTCACTAGGTATGACTGATTACTTTTTTACAAAATTGACTAAATAATACCTACCTTTGCTAGTAGGACATCATTCAACTATGGTTTCAACTAGCTGGACCCATAGTAGGACAGAAAGTGCCCTCTTAGTAACTTTTAGAACTCATCGTCGACTAGTTAACATAAATCTTTTCATCTTATCGAATGAACAACGTAATTGATCAGTAAATACTGTAAGTGATGTATAATGTTCGGTCAATGAGCAATCCAACCTGTGTACATAGCTAAGCATTACCTATTCACATATTAAATCATTCAAACTTAATTTTCTACTTCTCAAGTTCTTTCAAAAAATAAAACTATTTTCTTTAATAAAAACTTGATTCAAATAATTTTAAAAGATTCCTAACTATCTTTTAAAAATAAGAAGTTTTATCTAAAGTTCAAACCAATTTCTTTGGATTATGAAAACATTTATGCATTATGCATTATTTGTACAACTTCGAGCTCCTAAAATATTTTTCTTCAAAATAATAATTGAATTAATGTCCTATAAAGGGAAAGAAAGTCCAAAGGACTATAGTCAATTACAAAAGCCAAAGCGTAACTGTTAATCTCTATAGCTAAGGAGTATGAATACAAGTAATATTGTTAGTCTAGTTTTGTAATAGCAAATTGTGTATGGTTTGATGCTCTCTAATCCATTACCTTAATTGATTGATCATTTCAGTTGCTGTTGTTTCCAGTTGCTTGAAAATTCTTAAGTTTCTTTCCTCCCATATGTTATATATCATAGAGTATACTTGTCTGCTTGCTATATGACCACGAGCAGTTGAAGCTGCCTAATTCTCTCGCACAGTTGATGGCCATTCATATTTCTTAGAGAATGGGCAGTCAAAGAGTAGGTGGTTGAGGGTTTCAAAGTCTTAATTGCATAAAGTACACCTATTAACCATATTAAAAAAAAGCTAAGTTCTCTATATTAGGGAGTTTGACTGGCTATCATCTATAATAAGGAGACTTTGGTTGTAACAATTTGGACTAAAAGATTGAGCCCTTAAAATATTAAGATGAGCAAGATAAGGCTTACATGAAATTACAATGATTTAGAACACTTGAACTTACTTCAATCTTTGTTTTTCTTGTTCCAGTTGACTTGTATTACTTGAAATTTTTCTTAAGTTGTATGTAGTGCTCCACTTTACTCATTTTGATCTTTAATCACTTCTTTGCTTCTATTTAATATGATATTTATCCTTTTGCTCGAATATTTGATAAATTATTAATATCATTAAATATAAACATTAATAATAATAAGTTTCATTATCATCAAAACCATAGATTAAAAATTCACTTGATTTAATAATATGAAATCATTATTGATGAAAAAAGACTGAGTGTCTCTTATAAAAAATATTTAAGATTGAGATTACAAAATCAACATTGAAGGTTACTATAAATAAAGAGTGAGTTGGATTTTATGTTTAGGTTTTAAGTCTAAATTTAACGCATTAAACCAATTTATTTAAATGATTTTGAATTTAATGTATATTCAAACCCTTAAAGTCTATAACTCAAAGGTATATTCAAGGTTAAATTGAATTTATTAAAATTTTGCTTATAAGAAATAAAATATTATATTATAACTATATAAAATTTAAAGTTTAATGAAAATCCTTGAGGAGGTTGCAACAAAAATGCTAACAAGCTAAGTCAGATGAAGTTTGATTGACTTGCTGCCCATTTATAATCAAGATACTATTGAGTGTATAATAATATCAAGATATTTGTTTACTAGAAAAATTGATACTTCTTTTTTCCATATAGCCTGTAGATGTTAGCATAGTGTCCTTAATTATATGGACAGGCAAGGTATTTAATCAACAAAACACTAATGAAAGATTGTTTGTAATATGTATAAAATAATCATGAAAAGCACGAATTTGTAATATAGTGTCCTTAATTATATGGACAGACAAGGTATTTAATCAACAAAACACTAACAACAAATTGTTTGTAATACGTATAAAATAATGATGAAAAGCACGAATTTGTAATATAGTGTCCTTAATTATATGGACAGGCAAGGTATTTAATCAACAAAATACTAACGACAAATTATTTGTAATATGTATAAAATAATCATGAAAAGCACAAATTTGTAATATAGTGTCCTTAATTATATGGACAGGCAAGGTATTTAATCAACAAAACACTAACGACTAATTGTCTGTAATATGTATAAAATAATCATGAAAAGCACGAATTTGTAATATATTGTCCTTAATTATATGGACAGGCAAGGTATTTAATCAACAAAACACTAACGACAAATTATTTATATTATGTATAAAATAATCATGAAAAGCACGAATTTGTAATATAGTGTCCTTAATTATATGGACAGGCAAGGTATTTAATCAACAAAACACTAACGACAAATTGTTTATAATATGTATAAAATAATCATGAAAAGCACGAATTTGTAATATAGTGTCCTTAATTATATGGACAGGCAATGTATTTAATCAACAAAACACTAACGACAAATTATTTGTAATATGTATAAAATAATCATGACAAGCACGAATTTGTAATATAGTGTCCTTAATTATATGGAAAGGCAAGGTATTTAATCAACAAAACACTAACGACTAATTGTTTGTAATATGTCTAAAATAATCATGAAAAGCACGAATTTGTAATATAGTGTCCTTAATTGTATGAACATGCAAGATATTTAATCAATAAAACACTAACGAAAAATTATTTGTAATATGTATAAAATAATAATGAAAAGCACGAGTTTGTAATATGGTGTCCTTAATTATATGGACAGACAAGGTATTTAATCAACAAAACACTAACGACTAATTGTTTGTAATATGTATAAAATAATCATGCAAAGCACGAATTTGTAATATAGTGTCCTTAATTATATAGACAGGCAAGCTATTTAATCAACAAAACACTAACGAAAAATTGTTTGTAATATGTATAAAATAATCATGAAAAGCACGAATTTGTAATATAGTGTCCTTAATTATATAGACAGGCAAGGTATTTAATCAACAAAACACTAACGACAAATTATTTGTAATATATATAAAATAATCATGAAAAGCATAAATTTGTAATGTAATGTCCTTAATTATATAGACAGTCAAGGTATTTAATCAACAAAACACTATCAACTGTGTTTTGACTAATTGTTTGTAATATGTATAAAATAATTATGAAAAGTACGAATTTATAATAATAATACGTTCACTAAGTAAATTAAAAAGGCACGGGAAAGTGAAAGAAACCAAAATGTCCTATGCGGCAGCGGCAGCGGCAGTAGTTCAAAGTTTTAGATTAAACTTGAATGCTTTCCTTGTGTTTTATTAACTTTCCCAAGGGAACGGAGGGGGAACTCTCTGCCTCTCAACCTCCTCCTCCTCCGCCGTACCCACACTACCTTAGAACTGTCGCTTACAGTAGACACTAATTTTACCAATTTTGACAATCAAAGACCTCAAAACGTTCTCTGTCTTTGTCTGTGTATCCGATTTAGTCACCAAAACCCTAGATTTTTTTTATGATTACTTACTATATTCAGATCCCATTGCGATAAGAACTCTGAATTCATGTCGGAGTTAGGGCAGCAGACGGTGGACTTCTCGACGCTGGTGGGACGGGCGGCGGAGGAGTCGTTCCTCGCACTTAAGGATTTGGTGGAGAAGTTCAAGTCGAGTGAACAGTCGGACTATGATAAACGGCTTTTGGTTTTGAAGTACTTTTTCAACACCCAGCAGCGGATGCTCCGTCTTAATGCCCTCGCTAAGTGGTGCCAGCAGGTGCTGCGTTGCTTGTCTCAATTTCTGCGTTTCTTATGTTTTCCTTTCGGTGTTTAGTTAGTAAAATTGTGAGCTTTCTTTAGGGGATAAAGAAAATATTCTGAAATTGATGAGGCTTTGTTCATAATGGTCCAAGTTTAAATTTTTATCTACCCAAAAAGTTTTATGAATATTCATTGCATTACGTGACGGAATCATTTAGGAAATATTTGTGATTGGGTTTTGCTATGAGAAACTGTGATGTGTTGGTTGAAATTTTTATTACACAAAAGCTAGATGAGCATTCTTAATTTTAATTTCTTAACATGGACATGAAAATCCAACTACATATTCCTATGTTCTGTCATTTGTTTCTGCAGGTTCCGCTGATACAGTATTGCCAGCAACTCCAATCCACTCTTTCAAGTCATGATGCTTGTTTTACCCAAGCCGCTGACTCATTGTATTTCATGCATGAAGCACTACAGCAAGCTCGTGGTCCAATATATGATGTTCCGTCTGCTATTGAAGTTCTTCTCACAGGATCTTACGGACGCTTGCCAAAATGTATAGCAGATGTGGGTAACCAGAACACATTAAGTGAGTATGAGCAGAAACCGGCTTTGCAGAAGCTAGATTCACTTGTGCGATCAAAGTTGCTTGAAGCATCTCTTCCTAAGGAGATCTCTGAGGTAAAAATTACTAATGGTACAGCACTTCTTCGTGTTAATGGTGAATTTGAAGTATTAGTTACTCTTGGTTACCGAGGGCACCTTTCAATGTGGAGGATATTACATATGGAGTTGCTTGTTGGTGAGAGAAGTGGTTTTGTGAAACTGGAGGAATTGAGGCGGCATGCTCTTGGAGATGATTTAGAGCGCAGAATGGCAGGAGCAGAGAATCCATTTTCGATATTATACTCAGTTCTTCATGAGCTTTGTGTTGCACTTGTTATGGATACTGTCATTAGGCAAGTGCAAGCACTCCGTCAAGGAAGATGGAAGGATTCTATACGGTTTGAGTTGATATCTGATGGTAGTACGAATTCTATGTTTCCTAATCAAGAAGGAGAAGCTGATTCATCTGGTTTACGAACACCGGGATTGAAAATAATGTATTGGCTAGAATTTGAAAAAATCTCTATTACAACTGAGTCAGGAACTTGTCCATTTATTAAGATTGAACCAGGACCAGATCTACAGATAAAGTGTACTCATAGCACATTTGTTGTAGACCCATTAAGTGGGAGAGAGGCAGAGTTTTTCCTCGAACAAAGTTGCATTGATGTTGAGGAATTGCTGCTTAGAGCAATATGCTGTAATCGTTATACTCGTCTGCTTGAAATTCAAAAAGAGTTGGGTAGAAACGTCCAAATATTTCGTACTTCAGGTGATGTTGTTCTCAAGTCTAGTATGGATGAACTTGATATTGACATTAGAAAGGTAGGTTCAGGTTAATTTGCATTTACTATACTACTAGCGCATCTTCTTTAGAATTTTAATCTAGAAGTAAGCGTTGTATGTCTAAGATCTCAATATGCATGCAGAAAGAGACAAAGTTCACCGGCAGAGGGTATGAAGGACAGGGAGTACTTTGTGTGCGTGCCTATGGCTCATCTTTTTTTATGCTTGGAATAAATATAAGGTCTTATCCTTTTTCCCATGCTAATAGCTTATTTATTTTCATTTTTATCCCTCTTGTGGCTTTTCTTAGGACTGCTATAATTATATGCACATTTTTATGATGAATGTCTAAATGTCATGTTATTTTTAGCTGCTTTCTATAAGGATTGGTTGATTTTTTGGGGTATTAGTGAGTCTATAAAGCCACACTATACTTTAAATTAGAACATATTTAAAATATAACAACTCAATTTGATGATCTTAAGAACGTCTATTAGTTAGCTCCTGACATACTCATTAAATTAATTAGCAAAGACAAGGATTGGAGAAGGGCAATCACTAATTATTCTTAAACGAGCATTCTTAGGACCAAAGAGTGGGGCTGAAGGGGGGGAGGGGGAAGCTCTAGTTTATTGGGAATCCTACAAGATCTATTTGTTCTTTTCTCTCTATCAGATGGTCAAAACTTCATCTGGGCTTGAATCCCACTAAGAGGTCCACTAGAGATTAAAAATTGTTGAAGAAAGAACAAGATGTTTCTTTCGTCCCTTCCAGGCAATCGGAAAATAAAGAAATAGTTAATATATTCAAGATAATTGTGTATTTACAAAATACGGTCTCAATTCATCATATTTTATCAGATCCGGGATGTGATATGGTTATGAAGGATGAACTGGATATGGACAATTCCGATAAGATTTCTTTCTTGATCAAAAATCTATTTTTTGATTTATTTCATCTATTCCATTATCGAAATGGTGTCCAAGCCCCATTTCTTTTGGTGGTCCAATTCTAGAGGATTTTATGGATCTAATCAGCCCAAAATGGGTATTCACTTGTTATTTTAGCTGCTAACCTCCAGAAAGTTGTGACTGTTTCTCTTCTTATGCCAAATGATGTTGGATAAAGAAGGATTTAGTTGATGATAGTTGTAGTTTCTAAGCAATCTTTGTTGGTAGTAAAAAATTGTCTTTAGACATGCTTATTTACTCGTATGTGATGGGCTGCTAATGTTAACATGTTGTATTGGATGGTTTCTGCATGAAAAAATAATTTTTAAATTTTGAGAAGAAAATGTCATAATCATTTGAAGAGCCCTGAAAAAATAAAAAATCTGCAAAAGTGTTGTTTTTCAAGGACGCTCCATTTCACTCTTGCCGCTTAACATTGCAGAATCTATTGTTATGGTTTAACTTATCACACTCAGGTTGAGAAGTGGGGAAAAATATTAGTTTTGTAATATTGATTCTTTTTCAGGACATGATCTTAACATGGTCTGAATTTCATTTTGATTTGCAGGAATGGACGATTTCTTCTTCAGTCATCACAGAACTTACTTGCACCTTCTGTCTTATTAGATTGTGAAGAAGCTTTGAATCAAGGAAGTATGACTGCAGCTGAAATTTTTAGTAGCTTGAGAAGCAAAAGCATTCTACATTTATTTGCCTCTATTGGCAGGTTCTTAGGCCTTGAGGTAACATTACTTGCTTTTTACTTTTATATTGTAACTTTAATTTGATAACTGCTTTTAGTATTTAGACATTACGTCTATAGACTGTTCAGCTGTCAACATTTTATTCTTTTAATTCTACCTCGATCAATATTTTAGACCTTGCAGCTTCAGTTAATTAGAAGCTTACTTATTATATTCATAAGTATGGCATCATGTTGAATTGCGGTTATCCCTTAAAGTGTAAATGCTAATAGAAGAGTGTAGATACATGCATATAAAAGAAATATTATGTACCTTGAGGCATTGGATTTAGATTGCTGTTTAGTTCACAAGTTGACTGAGGCATGATGTTGTGAGACTTGCAGGTGTACGACAATGGTTTTGCTGGTGTGAAATTACCGAAGGACCTTTCAACCGCTACAATGTTGCTAATGGGGTTCCCAGATTGTGGGAATTCTTATTTTTTGCTGGTGGAACTTGACAAAGACTTCAAACCACTGTTTAGATTGGTAGAGATTCAACCAGATTTGTGTGGGAAATCTCAATCTGTTAATGACTCAACCAATGTTGTTGGCATGAAGAAAATTGACATTAACCAGATGCAGATGCTTGACGATGAACTTAATCTAACTCTACTTGATGGTGGGAAATTGAATCACCTTTTGCTTAATAGTGGAGGTACTGATCAGAGTTCTGAGCGTGGTCTTTTCTGTGAATTGGGTCTGGATGGTCCTACGCAAAAGGCAGGCTATTGTGCATCAAATTTTTCGTCTGTAGTTGATGAAGTATTTGAACTTGATCAAGCACTCACGGCTTCACTCAATGCATCTTTTGTTTCTCAATTTGGCTCCAGTCCAATGAGTCTTCAGAACGTCAAAGCTGGAAGCCCTTCCTCTAAGTGGGAAGTTGGAGTTAATGCATCGCAGATGAATAATGCTGGAAAAGTTTCTAGTATGCCCTCTCACTTCAATGGTTCTTTGTATTCATCAAGTACTCTGAAGGGCCCACAACAGTTCAATTCATTGGGTTCATTGTCTTCTGTTATAGGAAGGAGCACATCTGTGAAGAGATTGTCTGCTTCAAAATCAGACCAGGATTTGGCTTCCCTTAGGTCTCCATTTTCTGTCGAGAATGGTTGTAATTCTTCAATGGATGATGATCATTTGAAACTGTTGAGTGATATATTGAAGGATGCAATGTCTGGGAACAGGTCATCCCGAGTTTTATCACCTGCAAGATTAAATGCTTCTTGTATCTCAGTAGCAACTGTGAAACCTAATTTAAATGGATCTTTGAAAGCTGCTACAACTCCCATATGTAAGATATTATGAATTGATTGTATAAATGAAATATTTTGGATACTTGCTCCGAGTTTATACTTTTCTATATTTGTCCATCTTTGACTAAAAACGTTTTCTCTTGCAGCACAGGTGTCAGGAGAAATTGCATTATGGCAGGGCTCTAGTCATGACTTTTCCAGGCATAGAAAAAATCATAGAAAGCGTACGGTTTCAGAGATCTTGGGTTTGATTCCTTCACTTCAAGGTTTGGATGCTGAAGTGGGATTTTCTAAGAAGAGAGGGAGAATGTTGGAAGCCCATTCTCAGCAGTCATTTTCACAGGTTGTATTAGCAAAGGCTGTCCTCAAGAGTGAACACTACAGTTATGGATGTCTTATAGCTGAAGCAAATAAAGGAAATGTACCTGCTAGTGTTTATGTTTCTGCTCTACTTCATGTGGTCAAGCATTGTTCACTTTGCATTAAGCATGCGAGATTGACCAGCCAGATGGATGTACTGGACATTCCTTATGTTGAAGAATCAAATCCAAGAATTGCATCTACAAATATCTGGTTCCGACTTCCATTCTCCTCTGGCAATTCATGGCAACACATATGCTTGCGGCTTGGAAGACCTGGAAGCATGTATTGGGATGTCAAAATAAATGATCAACATTTCAGGGACTTGTGGGAGCTTCAGAAAGGGAGCAGCAATACTCCCTGGGGATCTGGGGTTCGAATAGCCAATACATGTGATGTAGATTCTCATATCCATTATGATCCTGAAGGTGTTGTTCTGAGTTATCAGTCCGTAGAGTCTGACAGTATAAAGAAGCTAGTTGCAGACATTCGAAGGCTATCCAACGCTAGAATGTTTGCCCTTGGAATGCGGAAATTGCTTGGAGTAAGAACAGATGAGAAATTGGAGGAAAGCAGTGAAAAGTCTGATGTTAGAGTTCCGCCTTCAGGAAAAGGAACTCTTGAGGGAGATAAGCTATCAGAACAGATGAGGAGGGCATTTAGAATTGAAGCAGTTGGGTTAATGAGCTTATGGTTCAGCTTTGGGTCAGGTGTATTGGCTCGCTTTGTTGTAGAGTGGGAATCGGGCAAAGAGGGATGCACAATGCATGTTTCTCCAGACCAACTTTGGCCTCATACAAAAGTGAGCTATCTTCTTATTTACTTCAACTTTGTGTACATGAGTGTTTGCGTTCACGTGTGTCTGCATGAGCATGTGAGATTTGTTTTCATGATTGCCTTGTTCTTCAAACTTTTGACATTTATGCCCTTTTTGTTATTGTTAGTATTATTCCCCAAACAGTAACCGCATTGAAAGCACTACTCACATTAGGCTAATGCAGTTAATTTAAGATACATTTGGTTTTAACTTTTTTTTTGTGATTTTTAGTTTTTATTTTTTTACTTTTTGTTTCATATTTTTTTCTGTTTTAAGAAAACAAAAACTTGTTGTTTAGTTCCTTCAATTTTTTGTTTTCTGATTTTGTTTATACATTTAGCTAAAAGATTTTCTTGGTTCTATTTTTGTCTTGACTTGTTCCCGATAGAAACCATAGGAGGTGGTTTCAGTTTTCTGTTTTGAAATTCAACCAAAAAAAAAAAGAAAAAACTTGTTTTGTTCAATTTCTTTTTGAATTTTGTTTTTGATTTCTTCCCAACAAAAACCATAAAATGTGATTTTAGTTTTCTGTTTTCATTTTTCTTTACGGTTTCATTATTAATCAAGTAAATATTAACTAACTGTTTAATTATGAATATTTTAATTTATTTTTAAGATTTTAGAATTTTATCATATAAAATAGGAATAACTATGGCAGAATTTTTTATGTGTTTCTTTGATGTTAGCTTCATTTTGTTATACTTGTATTTCCATTTGGCTCACATTTAATTTGCTATCAATGTTATATGCACTTATGGATCTAAATATGAATCTTCCTTACAGTTTCTGGAAGATTTCATAAATGGAGCTGAAGTTTCATCGCTGTTAGATTGCATCCGTCTCACTGCAGGTCCCTTACATGCTCTTGCTGCTGCAACTAGGCCTGCACGAGCTGGTCCTGTCCCTGGGGTTGCTGGTGCAACAGGTCCAACCTCTTCAATGCCAAAACAGGGAGGATATTTATTACTCCCTGTTGGAAATTCTGTTTCATCTACTGCTTCTACCGGTCTTGGGAATCATAGCCTACATGGTGCTGCAGTGTTAGCTGCTGCTGGTCGAGGAGGCCCTGGCATTGTTCCTAGTTCACTGTTGCCCATAGATGTCTCTGTTGTACTACGCGGCCCTTACTGGATTAGGATTATTTATCGCAAACAATTTGCTGTTGACATGCGATGCTTTGCTGGAGATCAAGTTTGGCTGCAGCCAGCAACACCACCCAAGGGAGGCCCTTCAGTTGGAGGATCACTACCATGTCCACAATTTCGTCCATTCATTATGGAACATGTTGCTCAGGAACTGAATGGTTTAGATCAAGGTTTTGCTAGTGGTCAACAGCCTGTTGGATTGGCAAATTCTAGCAATCCAAATCCAAATCCAAATTCTGGATCTCAAGTTTCAAGTATCAATGGAAATAGAATGAATCTTCCTAATTCTGCAGCAATGTCCAGGGCAGCCAACCAAGTGACTAGTTTTAATCGTGCTGGAAATACTGTCCCAGTATCTTCAAATTTGTCTACTGTAAGCTCAGGGTTACCTATACGTAGATCACCGGGGAGTGGTGTCCCTGCTCATGTGAGAGGAGAATTAAATACAGCCATTATTGGTCTTGGTGATGATGGGGGCTATGGGGGCGGATGGGTTCCCCTTGTTGCCCTTAAGAAGGTCTTAAGAGGTATTCTTAAGTACCTTGGGGTTCTGTGGTTATTCGCCCAGTTACCTCATCTTTTGAAAGAGATATTGGGTTCAATCCTCAAGGATAATGAAGGTGCACTGTTGAATTTGGACCAGGAACAGCCAGCTTTACGCTTCTTTGTTGGGTAAGACAGTTTAACATGTTTGTTGTCCATTTATTCAATACACTAATTGGCTTGCTTATAATAAGTTTTCATGCTTAAATTTCAAGCTGGCATCAGGTGGGAGGAAGAATTTCTCCATTATAGTGGTGCAAAAGGAATGTTATGTTTTTATAGGTCCTTAATAGCTTGTTTAGGAGAATGAAGGAGACAGATAGGCATACTTATGATACTACATAGGCTATGCCAGTGTTGGGGTACAGAAGAAAATCTGGCCTTGATGCTGAATCGCGTTAAACCTTGTCTGCACCTTTCTCCTTTACTTTTACTTTCACATGGTATGACAGCTTATTACTTTCACATATAACAATGAAGTTATGAAAGCAGAAACTCTGAAGGGATGGAGCTATAAATGGAAAAACATATAAAATGTTAAGAAAACAAGCAGAAGCCATGGAAAAGAGGTTAACAGCACATTAGTAAGGAGGCATAACAAGGAAAATAGCAACCAAAAGAAATTGAAATTGATAAAATAAGATGTGCAGATGATTTAGTCCTAATCGCTACCATGGTTATAATTGTTTTAGGACTAGGTCTCCTTATTTTATTAACTGAGTCATTTACCATACTCTACTGTTAATAGATTGATATTTCAGATTAAGTCATTGTTAGAATTTTTTCTTAATGAAATAGTCAGCCTACAAGAGATGAATCAAGATTAGTGGAAAAAAAAAAAGAGAGACTTAGGTGAAGGAAATGTTGCATCAACTTTTATAAGATGAAGCTCGTTTCATTGCCAAAGAGTTCTAGCTACACTTTTTTGCTCTCACTCGATGTAAAAGTGGGGTTCGTGACAATTTTGGTTTAGTTTAACAACTCTAGACATGTCAATGGAGCCAGTTGATGTAGTGATTGTTCTTTTCTACTGCTAACTTGTTTGCTTGAAAGGCGAGTAGAAGAAACATCAAACTGATTTATGCCATTTGCATCCATCACATTGTTTGTTCAGTTGCATATAATATATTACTTGGATCTTTCCTTCTATTGCTGATGTTGGCACTCAATTATGAACTGTTTCAAACACAATTTGATCTTCTTCTTGATTCGTTAATAGTAAGGAGGTTCATTAGTTGCACATGGTTTACTTGCTACATAACCATCAATAATCTAGCCATTGATAGACTTTTATATTATCCTGTACTCTCTAAATGTAATTATGTTTCTTTAAACAGGGGTTATGTATTTGCTGTTAGTGTCCACAGAGTTCAACTTCTTCTTCAAGTACTAAGTGTCAAGCGTTTTCACCAGCAACAACAGCAGCAACAGCAACAGAACCCTACTACTGCTCAAGAAGAATTAACTCAATCTGAAATAGGAGAAATATGTGACTATTTCAGTCGCCGTGTTGCATCGGAGCCCTATGATGCTTCTCGCGTTGCATCATTCATTACTCTTCTCACATTGCCCATATCGGTTTTAAGAGAATTTTTAAAACTGATTGCCTGGAAGAAAGGATTGGTCCAGGCACAGGGTGGAGAAATATCTTCTGGTCAGAAACCCCGTATTGAGTTATGCCTGGAAAATCATGCAGGGCTGACGATGGATGATAATTCTTCTGCAGCTAAAAGCAATATCCATTATGATCGGTCTCATAATTCGGTTGATTTTGCACTCACTGTTGTTCTCGATCCTGCTCATATACCTCATATTAATGCTGCTGGTGGTGCTGCTTGGTTGCCGTATTGCGTGTCAGTGAGGTTAAGATACTTGTTTGGAGAAAATATTAGTGTCTTATTTCTTGGCATGGAAGGTAGTCATGGAGGTCGCTCTTGCTGGTTGCGTGTTGAAGAGTGGGAGAAATGTAAACTGAGGGTGGCTCGAACAATAGAACTTAGCGGCTGTTCAACTGGAGATGGTACTCAAGGAAGGTTGAGGATAGTTGCAGATAATGTGCAAAAAGCACTACATACGTGTCTCCAGGGGTTGAAAGACGGTCCAGTTAGTACAAGTTCTGGGCCGACCTGATTTAATGTATTCTCAAGTTCTTCATTACAACCAGAACCGTGGGATGCCTTTATGGTTTATCATGACTCCTTTTAATGACGGCATCTTTTTATGTCACCTTTGTGGCCGAATCGAAATCATAGCTAAGATCCGATGTCCATGGATATGCAAGCTAGTGCGGTCTTCCCAGGCCTGTAATTCTAATTAAGTGGCTGACCGAATCTTTTGATTAGTAGGGTGTACAATGTTTTTGAAGATGAGTTGCTTGTAGAAGTGTTTCTTTTGTACAGAAAATTACACTTAGTGGACAAGTTGTGTAGAAATAGAAAAAGAAGTATTGACTCACGGTAGGTTTGTGGATTCATTGTGCACTCCAATGGACAGTGACAAAATCTCCAAAATTTTCTTCCTGGTCCTAAAAACTTTTATACTAGATTATATCCTTAAATTTCATCGAAACTGGAAGCTGTTGTAGGCAACTTGGCATGCCCTTGAATGTTGGAAAGAACAAACGTGTTCATCTTAAAAAGTTGTATTCCATCTTAAGAGTATATCTGAGTATTTAATTTAGTTTCATCTTAAGATTTATATTCTACTACATGAGGCTGCTTTAATGGTAGAATAACGC
Source organism: Erythroxylum flavicans (assembly GCA_027576715.1). Taxonomy (NCBI): domain Eukaryota; kingdom Viridiplantae; phylum Streptophyta; class Magnoliopsida; order Malpighiales; family Erythroxylaceae; genus Erythroxylum; species Erythroxylum flavicans. Next base: position 14,202,645 of record JANZXP010000194.1, on the reverse strand, counting down.
AATTGTCAAATGGTATTCCAGTCCGTTAATTTCGTTAGTGCAATGGAAAAGAACACACAAACCCTTTTCTTCCTCTCCCTGAACGGAATTGTCTCTGTTCCTGAATATTAATTCAAAGAAGGATCTATACAAGGCTATACGTTCTTCATTATGTAGGCAAGCTGATTCTATTTCTGCTCTTCATTTCTGTACTTCTTGCCCCAACAGTTTTCATCGCACTGTCTCATCCCCCGCCCAAAATTGGAGATAAAGATAACGAAATACTAGTTAGTGGTTTTCTGGTGTTATTTATTTTTATGCTTCTTGTTTTCTCTGAATAAACTTAATGGAAACTATTGTATATCTATTCCATTAGATGCATACAACGTCGGCCTTAGGCATCATTCTAAACTCATAACTCTACACCCATCTTGAGAAACACAATCGGACTTTCCTTCAACTCCTTGATGATGGGGGTTATAATGTAAATTATGACGTAGTATCAGTTTTCATTTGTTGCATGGATTATCTCAGAAGGAATGAATTGAAGCTTTACAGAAGCTATTCAGAGCTACTCACACCGGAAGACATCTTCCACCCATTTGGTGTCTGGTTTAAATGTTGCAACCTCCTTTTAACGTGTGACTTCTATTGAGTTGATTTAAGGTAACTCCTGTAACCTTTTTCATGAAAAGCTGGGGTTTGCACGAGAATCGAATTCGTGATAATTAATGTTTACATATGTTATACTAGCCCAACTTGTGGGGACCAAATCTTCTATGCCAAAAATAGTGTTACAACTTTGCTTCAATCAATGTTAATAACATATTTATGTGAGCCTTATATAAATATATAAATAAAATTTAATAGAATAAAGTAAGAATTGGTTAATTAGAATAAAAGACCAGTTCTCCTACTTGTGAATCTGGTTGCCGTATTTGGGGTAAATAAGACCAAGGCTGGCAAGAGGTGGATCAGAGCTATTGACTATGCAACTTGTAAACTTGGACGATTAGGCTATGTCGCTTGAAAACTTCCATGATAAATATGAAAGCAGGAAACTCCACTAAAACCTACCATTTTTTACTTCAGCCTCAGAAAGATAACATCTCCATCTAACCGTAACTTCAGTGATGGTGCAGAAAATGCAAGTGAACATTAACGGCTCAATGATGGTGCACAAAGTGCAAGTGAACAACGGCTTTGTATTGATGCGGAGTAGTCAACAAAAGAAATAAACTAGTACGTCCTATATACTACCAAACATAAAATTTTTCCAGTACAATAGCAGAAAAAAAAGAGTATATTGCTTCACTCAGCCTGTCAGCCATTACATTAGAGGGGAGGATTACAAGGTGCCCATAACAAAAACGATCCGTTCTGAATGAATATCAATGTATCACCTTTTTCTTGGCATCACTTGAGAGACTAAAGCCTCCTGCAAATCTGCACTTTTACTCAAAAAAATGCAGATTCTATCCCAATTTATGATCTTCGCATCAATAGAACTCAAGTGCAGTACTTGTTTCCAAATTTTCAAACCCATAAAGCTGGTACCACAAAAAATGGATATAATGTACACGACTATCAACTATATAAGCCGATTATAGAGGAAAGGGGAACCTTACCATGCTTTTATATTTGACTTTTGAACAACTAACACCGCAAAAGAGTCTCCAGCAAAGAACGCACATATTTACATTAAAGAAAAATTCTAGTTGAACTAAAAGCACGAGGATCATTGATAATACCCTTATGGTATTGGTACAAACATCCTTCACATCTCCGAATCTATTTTCTGACTGAAAGGTTAAACTGGCCAACCTCGGCCAATATTGATATAGTCAAGGAAGCATAGCAAGTGGAAAATCGGTCCCTAGTTTCATTTCTCTTTTCAGACAACTCAAAATGGCCTTGACCTCTTCCTCTCTTGGATGTAACCTGTCTGCAGAAAGAAAATTGTGAGCAACTCCGTCGATTACCACACTACTGCGGCCAGCAGTCTTCTTCACTCCTCTACTTTCCATGACCCCCCTAATCTTACCAGAATAGTTCCACCTCCCACTAGCAGCATATATATTGGACAACAACATGTATCCACCTTCTTCTTCAGGTTCTAACTTGAGCAGCTCATTCAAAGCTGTCTCTGCCATTTCTACATCGCCCTCAGCTCGACAAGCATTTAGCATTGCCCCCCAGATGGACGGACTTGCTTTCATAGGCATCCTATCAATAACATCTTTTGCTTCAGTCAACCTACCTGATCGTGCTAAAAGATCCACCAAACATCCATAGTGCTTAATTCCTGGTTCTATCCCACAATGTTTCATACAATGGAATAGTCTGAGCCCTTGATCTACAAGCCCGCTGTGACTGCAGGCTGCAAGAAGAGAAACAAAAGTAACATCATCTGGAGTTGTGTCATCTTGCATCTTAGAGAAAATTTCTAATGCTTTTTGACCATAGCCATGCAATGCAAATCCTGATATCATCGTTGTCCATACTCTACTGTCCTTTTCAGTAAGTTCCTGAAAGGCCATCAAAGCTCTTTCAATACTTCCACACTTGCAATACATATCAATCAATGCTGAACCCAATACGGCATCTACTTTTATCAGCATCCTAATTAACCATCCATGTGCACACCTCCCTTGGTCCAGCGCTCCAACTTCAGCTGCACCAGAAATAAAGCTAACCAACGTGATGTTATTGGGCATAACATTCTCTGCCACCATATGACTGAATAATTTGCTTACCTTTTCAAAATCACCCTTACTGGCATAGCCAGCTATCAAAGAGTTCCAAGAAACAAGGTCTCTATTAGGCATTTGATCAAAATATGCCTCTGCGAGTTCCATCTTACCAACTTTTGCACATCCACCTATTACTATGTTCCATGAAACAACATCCTTCTCCATTAATGCTCCAAATATCATTTGTGCAACGTCTAACTCCTGGCACTTCACATACATATCCAGAAGAGCATTACCCAAAATCAAATTAGATGAACTAATGAGCTTCCTCCTTTCAATCCAAGCATGAACAGCTTTTCCTAATAGGACATCTCCCAATTGCCCACAAGAAACTAGCAAACCTAACATGGTATACTCATCAGGTTTGACGTCTAAAGCCATCATTTTGTGAAACAATTGTAGTGCTTCCACACTTGATCCTTTCTTAGCATAGCTATTAACTAAGATATTATATGCCACAGCATCTGGAGCTAGCATGTGTCCAAGTATATTATTTGCAAACCACATTAGTTCATTTTCCAAGTATATCTTTATGAGGGAGTTATGTATATAGTCATGCAACAACCCCATAATAATAGCGTGACAATGAATTTGCTTTGCTTCTGATACATGTTTGCAAGCATGAAGTAGGTGAAGGAGTGTTTGCTTGTCTGGGTAAACTGCTGACCTCAACAAACAATTATACATTTGAAAAGATTGATGAGCGGAGTAAGCCAAAGCAGAAATCATGGTGTTATAAATGTACAAGTTGGGATGAGGAGTAAACTCATTGAAAAGTATCAAGGCCATGTCTAAATTCTCAGGGTGTGAAATAGCTGAAAACAAAATGAGTCTACTCATGGGAAATGTTTGACCAATGAGATTGCTCCTCATTATTTGTCCCAAGATCTGTTTAAAATGATCCCTTGTATTGCTCCTCTCGAGCAGCATAAGGGACGGGTGATTGAGCTTAAGAGATAGAGTAGGATCCCAGGAACTCTTTCTACTGCAAGCAATAAAACTAAGAAAACGAATGCCTTTCCTATAACCGTACATAGAATCACAAGTCAATAATTCAAAATAATGAAATGAAACAAAATACCAAAAACTTGGTTTAACTTTCTGCCATTACGGCTAGAAAACTAGAGTGATCCATATTCAGCTCTAACTCAGTTCCAGCTCCAAATAAGAAAGGAGAAATATAACAAGCAACTCAAAAGGACAGGTTGTGCATGAGGCAAATAAGAAAAGATAAACTGCTCTGGTGAAGACTTCAGGAATTGGCGCATATACTTGTCACCTGCCAAATGCTTAGAACACATTATGGTCTAAGGAGAATAAAAAGTAGATTTTCTTTTTTGGGTCAAAAGAAAGATTAGATTCAGAGCTATAGTCCCACTAAAAACAAACTCATGTGATAGGTCCTGTTTGGCCTACGAAACGAAACCATAAGCTCCAATGATATCTTAAGCCGTAGGCATTATGTTGTCTAAGATTCCCACCCAAGTTCGAAAAGCCCATTAATCAACTTCTTTATTTAGCAGAAATATGAATCTGTTCTTTCAATCCAACAAGCATAACTGAGATGGGTTGACAAGAGTAAGAAAGATGGCAAAATACGATCTTCATTAAAGAGAGAGCAATAGTTGGACTGAATCAGAAGCATCAAACTTCGACCACGAAGACAATCTATGTAAAACTACACAGAAACCGGAAGAAGTACCAGAATTGTGGAAATTTACAACCATGCCAATTAGAAGAGGAGAACTTATGAACTCATCGCCATACGGGCAGCAAGTAGTACAAGCGAAGCGATGCTTAAACCCTATCTCGGACTCGGATAAACCGAGAAACTGAAGTGGGATGTTACTGAACATCTAATCAACTCAACTGCTACGGCCCTTAAGTTGAGCCCAAAACTTTATGTAGACCCATTTCGGACATTCACTTGGACGTGTGGGATAAGAAAGGGTCCAGTAGCAAATGGGGACGACTAAATGGTTGATTATTGGCGGCCAATTATAACTTACCACTTGGCACATAGGTAAATTTAATTATATTATAATAAAATAAAAATGATAAATAAGTAATTCTCCTCCTACTTCATCTTTTAGTAGAAATTATCAACTAGCAAAAAGAATTAAGGAAGTATTTATTTCCCTTTTTTATTAAAGTTTGTTGTTGTAATTTTGAAAAAGAAAATTTTAATTTCTTAAAAAACTTATTTATGCTAATATCATTACTATTTTGACAATAGTTTTAAAGAAACAAGAATTTTATTTAAAATGATTTTTAAATAGAGCCATTATTATTTTGGTTTGATGGTAAATACTTTTAGTTGACAATGAAGAACCACAAATATGAAGTATTGACTTGCATCACCGTTAACTCTACGACTGAGCGTAGGAGCTTGATCTTTAACGAATGAGTTTATATGAAACCTAGAATCTTCATTGTAAAAGTTATAAGAATACCATTAATGAGCATGAAAAATACTATAACTTAATAAATATTATACTAGGATTCTATACATTCAATACCATATTTATGTATAAGATAATACCATAATACAACATAAGTCACATATTTGCCTTAAAATAAGAACGTCATCAATGAGTATAAAGAATAATATGGCTTAGTTAAAACTATACTAAACTTTCATATATTCAACACCGTGCTTATGTACAAAATAGACCATCACTTATAATAGACAAGCTACACGTTCACCTTAGAATGATAATACTATCACTTAATATTAAGGTTCCATGTGTTAATACAAACTAAACAAGAATTTCATGCGTAAAATACCATGCTTATGTTCAAAAAATACTTCCCACCTACCACTTATAATAGATAAGTGAAACGCTCACCTTAAAATAAAAATATCATGACCAAATAAGAAGAATATCATGGCTCAATAAAACTATGCTAGGATTCTATGCATCCAATATCATGCTATTTACAAAAACTTCCTACTACTCATAACAAATAAATGACATGTTAACCTTAAAATGAGAATACCATCACTTTAATATTAAGATACCATGCTTCAATGAAAACTATTCCATATCTTCATATATCCAATACCATGCTTATACACAAAAAATAATACTACTCATGACGGATAAGTCACATGTTCACTTTGAAATAGTAATACCATCAATTAGTATGAAAAATATGATGGCTTAGTTAAAACTATACCAGACTTTCATGCATCTAATACCATGCTAAAAAACTACCATCATCGATAACAGATAAGTGACACATTCACCTTAAAATAAAAAAACCACCACATTAGTAGTAAGATATCACGCCTTAATCAAAACTATGCTAGATCTTCATATACCCAATACCGCACTTTATGCTTAAAAAAATACTATTGTCCATAACAGTTAAGTCACGCATTTACCTTAAATGGTAATACTATCACTGAGTGTAAAGAATACCAAGTTTAGTTAAAACTATACTAAACCTTCATACATCCTATACCATGCTTATGTACAAACGATATCACAATTTATAATAGATAAGTCACATGTTCACTTTAAAATGAGAATAAAATCGCTTAAATATTAAGATATCAAGGTTTAATAAAAACTATATAAGATATTTATACATTCAATACATTATTATATACAAAAAATATCAACACCCTTAATAGATAAGTTACATATTCACCTTAAGATGGTAATACCATCATTAAGTTTGAAGAATACTGATAGAAAGTGATTTTCATATTTTAAACTACAAGTGAATACTATAGCTATAACTACCACTAGCGTCGTCTCCCACAGAAACAAAAATAAAGGCAATCTTAAACATTCTATCCCGATTTATTATGTGAAGGCTTTTAAAGAAAGTCACAAAATAGTCTGAAAAGTAAATGATTCAACTGGATGCAAAGACTAACAAATTAATCAAAATGGAAGACTCTTGAGAATTAACTTCATTAATTTAATTTCCTATGCATGACTAAGGGGAAACGATTGGATAATTGTCTTACTAAAATTAACAGTGGGATTCTAAGATCAACTCAAATAATAGACTAAACCTAGCTTTCGCATTCGAAAAGTTATTATTCAAATTAATTATGGAAACCTGACTACTAATTACCACTTAAGTTAATATATTTCTAAGTCATAACCTAAACGTCTATAGTTTCTAGTTCCGTATTAAACTTCTCATCTCAGTCCTTTGTTTAATACTAAAATGATGAAAAGTTTGGTCATGCTATTACATCCATTCAGCTCAAAAATCACAACAATAAGACAACAAAATTGTAACTTAATTATGCATAGTCAACTAAAATAACTACATTAATTCTTAAGAAAAGAGATAAGCCCATCACAGATGTCACAAGATTCATCATCATTAAACACTTCAATCCTATCTTTATCAGTATAAGTGAAGTATTTAAGTAGTAAACCAAGTAAATAACCAAGATAAACTGTCAAAAGCTACATAATATGGATTTGGTTAAGCTAACAGAATAAGAAATCCAGTAAACAATAGAGAATAATGCAACAAATAAGGAATAGAGTAAGCAAACAAAGGTTGTCATAACAATGAGTCACAGTGGTCTCTTGTAACTCTCAATCCTTCTGCATTAGCTTTCGCCTTTTGCTTCTAGTTAATGTTCACCAATACAATTGAATGCTCCCACTGCCTTGACCTCTGTTGTTCTTCTTCTTCACCTACTCTCTCTATTTCTCTTATCATCTTCCCTTCTTTCTCTCTATCCCTCTCTTCCTGAATGTGTCTATCTGTGTAGAATGAAGAATGGAATGAAAGATGTTTCCGCCACCCTCCTATCCTTTCTATTTGTATCCTCGTCTAGGTTTAGGCTTTTGTGCCTTTTCAACCTATAGCTTCCATGTAATAAAACACATGGATTAACATAAGACTTTGCACTGGGGTGAATATTACAGTCACGAGTGTGACTCATTGTGCAGTTATGGTCACAGTGGTGACTAAGCATGCCACCACTGTGACTAAGCTTGTCACTATGGTAACAAGTTAGTTACCATCCTGACAAGCTTTGTCAAGGTGGTGACACCTTTAGTCACCACCTTTCTTTGTTTTCTTCTTTTCCTTTCATGCAAATTTACGTCAACTTTCCCTTTAACCTTCATGCAAAATTTGCAAAATAATCCAAATTAAGATTCATGCAACATCCACACCAATTTCACTCAATTTATCTCACATTTGGATGAAAACACAATGATTTATGGCCAAAATCAAGATATGAAGGCAATTAAAAGCAATAGAAATTAAACACAACAATTCTCCCACACTTAAACTATGTTTGTCATCAAGCATATTGAAGAACACTAGACTATAAAAGAACAAACAATGGAAACAATAATTTTCTCAAATAATAGATGATATCAATGATCATTTCTATAAACACAACCTAAGAACTTGAAACTCATAATACTTAATGAATAAGCTATTCTTCGCATATTTAGCCAAAATCAACAAGCCCTTCAATTCAAAGAACCATCAACAAGTGTGATGGACACCCACTCCACTCTTCATCCTCTCAAGCATTCAAAGGTAGAGTATATATACTCATCATTCATTTCATGTAAGGCATCTACCATAAGCTTGCTTACTAATCCAATCTCCACAATTATATCAAACACAAACATCATTCGAAGGTCTTTATTTTGGTTGTAATGGGGCTGGGATAAGGGTAGGAAAAGAGGAAAATTGCAGTTTAAAACCATAAAACAAATTGAGCATTTAAAGTAATATAAAAAATGAAGCATAAAACACTCAATTCTTTCCTTTCAAGTTAACAAGATTGGCACTCCCCTTTTTATGTCTCTCTTTTTTCCTTTCAATTTTTATCTTCTCTTCCTTCCTTTTCTTTTCTTTTCTATTTCTTTTTCTTTTCTCTTTTCTCTTTTTTGTTTCTTTCTCTTTTTTATTTATTTGTTTTAAAAAAGGAAATCAAAAGAAGAAAAATATATAAGAGAGATAAAATTTTCTACAGCCATACTCATCCGTAACACAATAGCCATCTATATGCTATGATTCCACAGTTATTCCCTAAACCCAATTATAACCCTTTCAAATGCTTGACTTGCCCTTATGGTAGGTGTAATGAAGAGGATAAACAATCAAGGTCAAGGCTTATATTTTTGGTTTAAACAAAGAAATGGTTCATGTTAAGCTCAAAGGGGCACACTAAGGGTAACATTAGGGTGGCTTTTTAAGAAAAAAAGGGTAAAGCCTAATTGCCTTCATCATTTTAATGTTTGCATAAGATTATATGATCTCGACTAGTATTTGCAGACAAGTTCTAGACTTCCCTAATCAACAAAGAATACTTGAATTTATTGTTTAATAGTTGAAAAAGGCTCAAATCCTTACCAAAGAAAAGTGACATTCATTTATCACAACAAACTAATGTCGTTTTAGTCAAAATCTAGGTTGATTAGTCTAAGCATGCAAGTATACTCATTCACTCATATTATACATTTCTAATCCATATCGAGTTCATTTAATAACCATGCATCTCTAACTTCTAAATGGGAAAACAAACACACAAGACACAAATAATAATTTTTTTGAAAACTAATACTACCCCCAACACTTAAACATGACATTGTTCCTAATGTGATGCAAAAAACTAAAAGAGGGATCTAATACACAAAATAACACAAACAAGGACAAGCATTAAAACTAAAAGAAATTAAACTAGCAAGCAACAAAGAAAGGGATAGAAATATGATACAAATATAGGGGTGATCATTGTGTTGATCTGGTGTGGAACGTGGTGTACTGAGTCGAGGAATGAAGACAGCTGCAAGGAAAACAGATAAAAGAGACGGAGGAGTAAGCCTGCACACACAAAGAAAACAAACTAAGTTAAGGTTCACTAAGAAAAATAACAACCGACAGATAATTGAAAAATAAATAGAAATTAAATGGGTTGCATCTTTAACGTCTTGTAGCTGGATGCCTCAATGGTCATGCTTAAGATGGGTCACCCAAAGTGATTGATTCCATTGTTTCCTCCTTTTCATTTGAATTTATATCCAAGAATCTCCTAAATACTTCCTTTGTTGCATCCACTAGTAATTGGCAACATTCATCGGTCTCCTTAACTAAGTCCAACTTCTTTTCTTCTTCTTCCTACAAGGCAAAATGAAAATCCACAATATTAATTCGATTAACAAAAAAATAGTCTTCATAAATAGTAGTAGTAGAAATAGGTTCAACATTAAAGATTGAAAATTCTACTACTTCTCCTAAAATAATCAGGCTCAGTTTCCCATTCTTCACATCAATCAAGGTATTGGTAGTGGCCATAAAAGGTCTCCCTAGGAGTATGGTGTGCTCCTTCCCTTACTGTTTAACCTCCCATGTCTAAGATCACAAAGTCTACAGGAACAATTAATCCTCTAACTTTCACTAACATATCCTCCATTATTCCTTTTGGATAACAGATTGATCTATTAGCTAATTGTAAGCACATATTGGTAGGTTTTAACTATCCTATATCTAGTTCCTCATAAATAGAGTGGGGCATAAGGTTTATACTTGCTCTAAGATCAAGCATACCCTTAACCTCATCCCCATTACCTATTGATACTTTCACAATAAAATGTCCTGGGTCTTTCAGTTTGGGGGGTAAATGCTGCTGTAGAATTGCACTTGCTATTTCCAAAACTAGCACCTTTTCATTAGGCTCAAATTTTCATTTCTTGGTACTTAGTTTCTTGAGGAACTTAACATAAGTCAAAATATTCCTGATCACATCTAGTAAGGGCAGATTAACATTGACCCTTGAAAACATGCTATATAGATAGGAAAACTGCTCATCTTGTTTCGATTCCTTAAAGCAACTTGGATATGGAATTGGTGGTTGATAAGGATCTGTCGCCTTGTGTAATTTTTGTCCTTCATTGTCTTTAGTGTCATGCTTAAGTTGTTTACGCTTTTAATTGTGACTTGAAGAGTTTCTCTCATTGCTTTTCTCATTTTGCTCATCTTCTTCTTTGGTGAGACTTTCCTTCTCTTGATTATCAGTATCAGGCAGCTCAAAAGGAAACCCAACATGATTGTTAATCACTTTATACCACTTCTCAAAACGGTGATCGCTTGGGCTTGCTGGGGTTGACTGGGCAACCTTCCTTTTTGATTGTTATACATTTGAGTTGCAAGTTGCACCACTTGGATCTCAATCCTCTTGACATATACTTTTAAGGAGTCAAATCTCTTGTTGTTCGTATCTTGATTTTATGTTATGACCTGAATGAATTCATTTAGGCTGTCCTCTAAAGAAGACTTTCTATAGGTTGTCATTTGAGAACTACCCTTGAAAAAAGTTTGGCCTATGAAAATTGTGATATTGTGGTTAGGGTTGCATCGGTGGATTGTTGGTCTTCCAAGAGAAATTGGGGTGGTTTCTCCAGCTAGGGTTATAGGTGTTCGCGTATGGGTCATTTTGCTCCGTTGGTTAAAAACCGTTAAGTGAGTTAACTTGTTCTTCCTTATTTGCCAAAGGTTCGTAAGAATACTAATAAACATTAGATCTATGACTAAAAGTTCCACAAATACACACACCTCTTGATTTGGAACATTTTGGGGTAGCCTTATAGTTAACATCTTCGCGTACTTCGTCAACTCATCTAACTGCATAGACAATTCTTGATTTGAGTTCACTTCATGAACTCCAACTCTTCTTCCCTTAATGCTTTTTTGTTGAGAATTGGCCCCTAACATTTTAAAGATTTCATACATTTCTTCAGTCATCCTCTCTCCTACGGCTCCTCTTACTACATTTTCCACCATCTACTAGCACTGCTGCGTTAACCGATCATAAAAGAATTGGTTTAGCATGTGAAGCGGGAAATGATGGTATGGAAATTGTATCAGTAAGAGCTTAAAATATTCCCACACATCATGGAATGGCTCTCCTTCCATCTGAGTGAAGGTAGCTATCTTGGTACATAACTTAAATGTTTTTTGATGGGAATAAAATTTTCCCATGAATTTGTTGTGCACTTCTTCCCATGTAGTCAATGAATTGGGTGGAATGGTCATTAGCCATGCACCTTATCCTGAGTTTATCCTCATTTAGGCCATCCAAAAGGAATGTTTGGAGAGTGGTATAGAATTCCTGACTGAAATTTGAAGGGTCTTCATTGGGAACCCCATAGAAAGATGGTAGAATATTGTAATGGATGCTCTTTAACTAGTAATTTCGAGCTGCCTCTCCCAAACGTATACACGATGTCACAGTACCATTCACTAGTCTGGCATACTCCTTCATCACCAACTGCCTTTCACCTATTTTGTGGTTATTCACTTGATCTTCATGCTTGGATTCCTCGCAATTGTCTTTAGAGTTGCCTTGAGGTCTTCCTCTTCAATATATGTTATCAATAAAAAGGACGGGTTCACTATCCAAAGATCTCCTTCCTAGTATAAACAAGTGAATTCACTACTTAAAGTTCTCCTACCTAGCACAAACTAACTATAGAAAGCACTAAATTAATAATGAAAATTACAAAACACGTTAATAAAATAACACAATAAAACATAAATGTATGAACAAACACAAACAATCAAAATCACTTAAGCAAATAAAAACAATCAAAATTAATTCAAGTTCAAAACACTAAACACCTCCCCGACAATGAAGCCAAAAATTTGTTGTGCTTAAAAAGTTCTAAAAATTACCTAAGCCATCCTACTTACAAGTATACGAGATAGTTGTAGTGATTACCTAGGGTCGTCTCCCATGGAGGTGAAATTGGTTCACTTAAATTAATTTTGATCAAAAACAAAAATAAAGGCAATCCTAAACATTATATCCCAATTTGTTATGTGAAGGCTTTTAAAGAAAGTCACAAAATAATTTGAAAAAGTAAACCATTCAACTAGAAACAAAGACGAATAGATTAATCGAAATGGTAGAATCTTGAGAATTAACTTCACTAATTTAATCTCCTATGCATGACTAAGGGGAAATGATTAAATAATTGTCTTACTAAAATTAACAATCGGAATCTAAGATCAACTCAAATAATAGACTAAATCTAGCTTTCGCATTCAACAAGTTATTATTCAAATTAATTATGAAAACTCGACTACTAATTACCACTTAAGTTAATATATTTCTAATTCATAATCTAAGCGTCTATAGTTTCTTGTTCTATATTAAACTTCTCTTGGTTCTTCTTTTAATACTAAAATAATGCAAAGTTTGGTCATGTTATTACATCTATTCAGCTGAAAAACCACAGCAATATGACAATAAACTATAACTCAATCATGCATATTCAACTAAAATAGCTACATTAATTCTCAAGAAAAGAGATCAGCCCATCACAGATGTCATAAGATTCATCATCATTAAACACTTCAATCCCATCTTTATCAGTATAAGTGAAGTACTTAACTAGTAAACCAAGTAAATAAACAAGATAGACTATTAAAAGCTACAGAGTATGGATTCGGTTAAGCTAACATAATAAGAAATCCAGTAAACAACAGAGAACAATGCAACAAATAAGGAACAGAGTAAGCAAACAAAGGCTGTCCTATGAATGAGTCGTAGTGGTTTCCTGCAACTCTTAATCCTTCTGCTTTAGCTTTCGACTTCTACTTCTTGTTGATGTTCACCAATAGAACTGAATGCTCCTATTGCCTTAACCTCTGTTACTCTTCTTCTTCACCGATTCTCTCTGTTTCTCTTCTTATCTTCCCTTTTTTCTCTCAATCCCTCTCTTCCCAAATATGTCTGTCTATGTAGAATGAAGAATGGAATGAAAGATGTCACCGTCACCCTCCTATCCTTTCTATTTGTAGCCTTGTCTAAGTTTAGGTTTTTGTGCCCCTTTAACCTATCCTTTCTATTTGTAGCCTTATCTAGGTTTAGGTTTTTGTGCCCTTTCAACCTACGGCTGCCACGTAATAAATCATATGGATTAACATAAGATTTTTCATAGGGATGAGTATGGCTGTCATGAGTGTGACAGATTATGCAGTCATGGTCATGGTGGTGACATGTTTTGTAACCACCGTGACTAGGTGACAAGTTAACTCACCACTGTGACTAAGCTTGTCAAGGTGGTGACATGCTTAGTCTTAGTCACCATGGTAACACCTTTAGTCACCACCTTTCTTTGTTTTCTTCTTTTCCTTTTATGCAAAAATTAAGATTCTTGCAACATCCACATCAATTTCACTCAATCTATCTCACATTTGGATCAAAACAGAAGAATTTGTAACCAAAATGAAGATACGAAGGCAATTATAAGAAATAGAAACTAGACACAACATTGTGTCCCTCAATCTTGCTTTAGTCTTTGAAAATTATGAAGAAACATAGTCCCTAAGAGCTATACGTGTGGCCACACGACGTTATAGTCTTTCTTTAGTCTTTGAAAATTATGAAGAAACATAGTCCCTAAAAGCTATACGGGTAGCCACACGACCATATAGTTTTACACTGGTACCAACATAATCATGTAAACTTACATAGACAACCACCAAAATAGGTTTAATTTGTCTGTTTTCTATCCCAAAATTTCCTTAATTCTTCTCCTTTTTATCTGAGAAGGCTAATAAGACCTAAAAACATAATAGAAACAAAATTAGTACCATAACCAATAAGAAACTCTCAAATAAACAAGCAAAATGCATTAAATATGGGATTAGAAATATATGCTATTTAGCATTTATCAAACTCTCGTGTGCTTAAGCATTTGCTTGTCCTCTAGCAAATCAATTTTGTTACTCTTTTCTTAATAAGGAGCAACTCCAAAAAACATTAAACAAAAGGATATCCATTAATATTCTCCGTTATTCATTCAATTGTAAAGTTCATTAAAATGGTAAGCATTTAGTTATTTGCATCAACTTATAAATCAATCCAATTTAATCCACAATTCTTTAAATTTTAAGCAAATTCACGTCATTCCACTTAATGTATAAAGTGAACATACATAAGAAAAATTCTAAAACCTTTAAACACTTTTATAGCCTTTATTAAAAACAAAACACTAAATTTAAACATTTTAAGAGCATTTAGAAGCTTGTTTGAAAGTTTACCTAGCCTTTTGATGCGAGAGTAAACATCTTGTCATGAATCCCCAGGATTACTCAACTAGGTCACTATCTCAAATGGCTATTAACACTGTTCTTTAACTTTGAACTTTTTATGGTACAAAGCCGGCAAAGTGAAATTATTTATGCTCATTTATTCACATATTACTATTTTCTTTTCTTTTTTTATATGTAGGGTAATAAAAATGCCCAAAAAGAATTCACATTTAACTCAACGTAAATACAAATTATACATAAAGTTGCAAATCAAGTATCCACTATTAAAATAAATGAACTAAATTGAAATCAACTTAATTATCAAAAATAATAACTATTTACCTAAATAAATCAAATCACAATCACCTCCAAATTTATAATAACTATTTACCTAAATAAATCAAATCACAATCACCTCTAAATTTATAATAAATCATCTTGATCGACATTCTATTTTAAAAAATTCTCAAGTTATTTTTTATTAAGCTAATTATAACAAAATTGAAAAGCTTTATGAATAAGTCTTCCCCCCACACTTAAGTTGTACATTGTCCTCAATGTATATAACATGTAATGACAATGAAAATTATGAATAATGGAAGGGTAAGGATAACCTATACTCCCCTGATAGAAAAAAAAAAGTCTTGTTCAATGTCATCAGCATGCATCCACTACTGGTGAAATCTTTTCTAGCCTAAAACAAGGGTTGGTGTTGCCTTTATAACTAATGGAACTCTATCAAATCTTAAGTAACAAAATTAGGACCATCAAATCAAAACCATGAAAATAACTAAATAACTAATGAAAATCCTACAAACTATTTAATAAAAAAAAACTAATTATTGGGTTCTCTCCTAACTAATGCTTCTTTATGAGTCTTATAGCTAGACTTTTGGGCAAGCACTTTTTTAGCTTAGATCTATAATTAAAGGCTTGCTTCCACTTATTTTCCCAATTAAAATTTTACTAGTCTGCAAATAGGCCATATGTTGCAAGATAATAAGAATATAAGGTATCAAATTAATAAAACCAATTAACTCTATCAACGTCCTTTTTAATAATAAACTATTAATATAACAAGGAATAATAAAACCATTAGATATTCGATTGAGTCTGACAATTTGTTTTATGGGAAGTAGCAATCTTTTGTAATTAAGATGATTACCGTAATTCCTCTGTATACTCCTTATTTGGCTTCTCCTTTTCTTCTTCTTTATTCTCCTCTTCCTTCTATTCTTCCTTCTCTTATTGAATAGAAGTTTCCTCTTTTTCTTCAACCTCTATATTCTCTGCTAAATCTTCTTCCTTCTCTTCTTAAACCATAGCTTCAACCTTGGGCTCCTCTCCACTTGAAAAATTAATGCACATATGATCCCTCAAGTTTACTAGGTGTATTCAGATGAAGTAACAAGCTCTTGGAGTTTATAGAGGGCAGTTTCTTGTTAAGCAATGCCTTTCATAAGGACATCTCTAAGACAAAAGCTTGATGGAGAAGATGGAAGGCTAACTTTTCGATACCAGCTCAAAGGTGAAATCGACGCCGAAGATGCACGGTTAAGCTTATCTTATCTTTATTTAATGCTGGATCTCTCTTTTGGAATTGTTTGGTTTATCCTTTACTTAATCAATTTGGGTATTCATGTATGGATAATCGAACTCTCTTTATCGATATATTGTTTATATTATGAACCCATTGCTAGAATTGTTAATACAATCCGTAATTATTGTATTTGGTTTCATTGCTAGAATACTCAATATAATCCATAATTCTTATGTTAGGATTCATTTTTAGCAACTAATGGTTTCAAATCATTAGGGATAACTTAACCTGGATTGAATGACCCGAGCTTATGTGGTTGTTTTTTAGATTGGTTTGTTTTTCATTTTGTAATGCGGCTGCCCAATTAAATCTAGAGAATGTATTCTAGGTTATTCGGTAGTTAGGTTTAATTAACGATCGTATCTAAATTAAACATAACCTAAGGGAAAATCAGGATTAACAGAGATTGTTACTAGTCTACGATCAATATTTTTAGGAGAGATGTGAAAGTATTATACCAATGAAAGATGTTAAATCGTGTGTAGGCTGAGATTGGTACAAGAACAAGGTTTCACACATATTCATCACTTTTATCATTTTCAACTGTTTTCTATAATTTTTTTGTTAGTTTCAGTTTACTTATTTTCTCAATTGCATTAAAGCATCAATTAATTTTATTATGGAAATTAAACAAATATTCCTTATGGATACGATCTCGACTCACCACAACTACAAATTTTAGTGTGTAGAGTTAGGTAAATTTTGCAGTGCACTTGACACTCGTTGTCAAATTTTGGTGCCATTGTCAAGGAGTGTGTTGATTTAATTTTCTTTTATGATTTTAGTTGGTGTTTTGTGTTTATATTTCTTTATAATTGTTTCTTTTTGTTATTTGTTAATTTTTAAATATTTGTTAGTGTTGGTGTATGTAACATCCCATCACCAATGGGAAGGGTAAAATAGTAATTTAGAATGGGTTATGAGTGCTTAAAATTATCTTGACTTGTTCATGCATACACATGTAAGTGAATAGTGAATTTTACACATGTAAATGACTGTACATGCATTCATGACATTTCCCGGTATTTTTGTTAATAAATGTGATTGTTATGAAAAATATGATTTGTATGTATGAAAAATTATGTTGGAGAGGGTCATTTTGGTTTTCCGATTTTTAGTGAATTTTAGAAATTTTTCTGGAAATTTTTGGGGTAATTTCTGGACTAGGAAAAATGCCAAGTGGCAGAATAATGGTTTATCGGTAGCAAAAATGACTGTCCGATGGCACTGAAAATTTAGATACATGAATTTAGGAATTATTAATTTGAGCCATTGGAAATTTGGGAAAAAATTGGAGTAGAAATTGGAAAAAAACCTAAGTGAGGAGTTTAAAGTGTGACATGTGGCAAGTGACACATGTCACTTGCCTAACATGCCACAATTTATGTTAATTAATAAAAAAAATCACCTATCTTTTTGTCTTTCACGATGCTTCTTCTTGGCTTATTCTTGTTTATGGTGAGTGGTGACTTAAGTGAGAATTTTCCATCGTTTCCGTAGCTCTTTTCTTCCTTGTTCTCTTTGAATTTTTGAGCATCTTTTCCACTCTCTTTCACCTTGCTTTCTCTTCCTTTGGTTCACTAAAAACCTAAACCTTCTCACCCCCTCAAGATGGTGATGGTCGTGTATGGTAGTGAAGGTTAGGGAGCTAGGGAGCTTGTGAGATTGTGAAGAATTGAAGAAGTGAAAGCTTAAGTAGGTGAGAATTGCTTTTCATATCATGTATTGTTAGTTACAAGAATTAAAAGAATTAATTGTAATGCTATGTGAACTAATTTCATGGAAATTATGTTTTACTTATATGGTTATGAATTCTTGCTTTGAGTGTGGTTGAAATATTGACTAGATTGGATGCTTATTGGTGTAGAATTAGTATAGAGGTGATAGAAGTTGAGTTAGGTTGAAAAGCTGGAAATTGGATTGGTATATGTTTCCATGTTTCTGCCATAACCTTTTACGTGGTTGTGCTATTGAGATGAGATTTGGCTTGCATTAAACTTGAGGAGTTTGACTACATTTCTTGTGAAGGAAGTACTGTTAAATTTTGTCTTTAAGAATCCCAAATCTTGACATGAATGTGAGAATACGTGTAGGGGATGAATAGTGCAACTTTAGTGACACTAAAGTTGGATTTGTGATCTGAAACTTTGGGCATTTTTTCTGGGTTACTTTAGATAGATTTTGCTAAATTAGTCTTCATGAAAGTTATATATTTTCTTGTCAGCTTTCTATCGCTATAAAGTACGTCATTTTTTGATATAAGGGTTGAAAATTATGGTCTGTTAACTTTTGGATGTTAATCCAAAGACTTATGTGCTTTGTTGGTGAAAATGCCTATAAGTGTAGGTTTTGTGGATACTGTATTTTGAGACAAATTCTGGACTGTTATGGCTTGAATTGGAGTGAGTAGCCTTATTGAAAGTTGTAGAGGAATGTCATAGCTTTCTAATGATGTATAATATGCCATTTTTAGATGTAGGAATGGTAAGATATGAATTTGTGAAGTTTGGATATGGTTTAGGTGACATGTAACATGGCAGAAACTTTGATTGAGATTTTGACCTAGTTAGAGGTAGAATTTGCTTCTGAGTTCTTCATAAACATTGTATAATGTGTTCTGATCTTTCCATTGATATATAGTATGGAATTTTTGAAGTATGGAATAGGAAGTTATGATTTTTAGAAATTGTGTTACTGTTTAGGATGTGATTTACAGGACAGATTTGTTTGAAGTGAATTTTGACCCCTATAAAGGTGGAATTTGTCTGTGAATCCTTCATAGAAATTGTAGATCTTTTTGTTATCTTTCTATTGATACCAAATTTGTCAAATTTGGACTCCTAAGTGAAAAGTTATGTATTTTGGAAGAGGAGAATAAGTGTAAAAGAAAATAAATTGGTAGTCGGAGTCAGGCATGGAAGCTGGCCCTCTCGAGGGCGAGCGCGCTCCTTGCGCGCGCGAGAAGATCGCGGGCGCGAGGGGGAGGGGGAGGGCGAGCGCAAGGGAGAGCGCACTGCGCCCTCCTCGCGAGCGCGAGAGCTCGCGAGCGTGAGGGAGCCCGCGCTGCACGCTCCTCGCGAACGCGCTACGTGCTCCTCGCGAGCCCTAGAGCTCGCGAGCGCGAGGACGAGCGCATTACGCTCTCCTCGTGAGCGCAAGAGATCGCGATCGCGAGTGCGCGCCTCGCGGCCGCGAGTGCGACCAGCCATTTTTAAGTTTCCCATCCGACCCTTTTGCCTTTCTTTTGCTTATAACTTGGCCATCCGACCCCCGATTGATCTGATTTTCGAAGCCTCGGATTCCTAAGCCATTTATCTACCTCTCCATGAGACTTAGTGAAGTTTCTGAGATTTTTTTTGGAAATGTTGGATTAAATCAAAGTGAGTGGATCTATTATTATTTTCGGGAACATTTCGGGTTAAATTTATGATTGATACCGAGATTGTCACAAACATGCATTGTACACATTTAAATTCCTGCATGTACATTAATATATATTTCTGATTGTACAATTTGTAATCTATGTGTATTTGAATTGTTATAGAGGCGCATTTGGAACGTCAACCTACCGACGTTGCCGAGACTTCCAGGCATTAGC
>JANZXP010000194.1:14153088-14166216 GCA_027576715.1 Erythroxylum flavicans | reverse complement strand
TTAAAAATAGTGATATTGTGTTTTATACACTTATGTGATGGTGTATAAATATGAGATACATGTTTAAGTAGTAAATATATTGCATATTGTATTTATAAAGCCTCGGTAGCTATGGATCAAGGAGCTTATACCGAGGATTGTTGAAGTCAAGGGAGTGTACACCTTCTTTTGAGGCAAGTGGGGGAAAACATATCTCTCAAATGGGACTAGGACAACCTAAGACATGCATAATGACTTATATGTGAATTTTGAACCTAGGTAATGTATAGTAGAATTGAATCTCAAATAGATGTCAGTATACTTATTTATTTAATAAACGACATTATTTTGAATAACTTTGCACTTGGAGTGCAAAAGTTGACTTTCAATACATGAAATAATGTTTTGAAACTTACATATACATAACCGAGTCATGTATGTTGCATGTATGTATTCTCTTTTGTATTAGAGCTCTAGCAAGGTTCAATTTTATCGGTTGGACTGATAAATAAGGCATGCTACCTTACTTGATTTTAGTACTAAATATTTATACATGAATTTTTTGTAATTGGTGAGGTAACGATTGGCCATTCGTGTGCTAGGCACAATAGATTAAGCTACCCATGTACCCTTGACACTGGAATATAAATTCGTGTCATCGTATCGACACCTTTCTACTGGACTTGCGGGTGATTTCACACTTAGAAGTTTGGTCACCGACAAGGTCATCACCTAAGGTCATGACACTCTTGTTGACCATAGTCTGGACTCATCACAGATGAAAGTCGAGGCAACATCGGGAATCGGTGGGTGCGCACATTAGTTGGTCGACTATTGGTGACACACATAACTATTTTGGCCTATTCTAAGAATTAGCTTCCTGACAAATTTTGATTTTACATTTGATGCTTTTCTGCTCTTATGTACTGGAACTGGAACTTATGTTCACTGAATGAGTGATTAATACGCTAGGCCTATGTGGTTCCTAACCAGTATGGGATGAGTCCTAGATTAGGCCAATATGGTTCCTAACCAGTATGGGATGATTCATAGACTAGGCCTATATGTTTCTATGTCATATATGTTCACTTCATAGGTGGTTATATGTATGTTTGACGCATAAAATTGTCCTTAGGTTATTTAGATCATCTTGGTGTGTACTGAGTTTTATTTGCGATATATGTTTTTTTCTTACTCACTGAGTACATAGTGTACTCACCCCCTCCGCTTTCCATCCATGCAGGTTAATTTGGTAAGCTTGAAGCTCTGAGTCGTTCGTGTGGTCTTTTGACATTTTTAGGGCATCACTGCATGTGGGTAGCCTCTGTTTTAAACTTTTGTTGTTTAGTGGCTCATGATTATGTTGATATGCTTTATAATTTTGTAAATTAACTTTTGACTATCTTATAGTTTGTAAATTACCTTATGTATGAACCTTTTGTATTATCATTGAGATTGCTCTTGAGTGGACTTAAAAGTCTAGAAGTTGCGGTAGAGTTTTAATGTGAATATAGAAGTGCATTTAAAATTGATTTATAGGTGTTTTAATGGAGTTTTGCGATTTTCAAAATATAGTCGTTGTGCTATCCAAATGCTTTTAAAGATATTCAGTTAGCCTTGTATAATCAGGTTAAGGGTACGGTGAGTATCCTTAGCCCGGATATGCGATAGTGTCATGTGCCCGATGTGGTTCCGGGTCATGACATAACATATGGGGGATTCCTATGTTCAAACCTGGAGCATATAGATTGGATGACACATTATACACAATTTGAACGTGAGCATGGTTATACTCGTTATGTTTATGCTTATGTTCCTCTCTGGATCAAGTTTAGAGTAGTCCATAACCATAAACATGATAGTCTTTGTTGCCTATGTTTGTCTCCCAATTAGGTTGAAAGGAACACTATTGTGTTCATGGTCATGTTTTCATATAGAGAATAAAAGGAGAAATACATTTGAGTTTTTAGTACCTTCAATTTCATTCTATCTGATCAATTTATACATATATTAATAACTTTTAACTTTTTGTATTATGTCAAATTTGCAGATGTTAAAAATTATCAATGATATTAGTTACAAAATCAAATGCAAGTATCTAATACTTTATGAAATAAAGGTTCAATTTCATAAATTTTATGTTATAATTTACCTAATTATAGGCATATTATTGTTTAAATTTATTATCTATAGTATTATACTTAAATTGGCATTAAATTGGGGGCTTAGACATTGTTGTAATTTTTCATAATTTTTGAAAGATAATAATTAAATAATGGGACTATGAGTGTATTTAAGGTTTCATGACCTTCAATATCGTTAGATGTTATTGATCTAAGGTTCTATTAAAAATAATTGGTTATTGCATCTTGTGGAATTTAGGAATGGGTTTGCAAGTTTCACTATTATTTTTGTTGATAAAGTTAACCTATTTATTATGAATTTATAGATTCTGTTGAGTTCTTTCATAATTGTAGTCTTAAACTTTTCAGTTAAAGTTGCAAACCTCATGGACAAATACTTCATTTCCTTTATGCAAATTTGATATAGAATGCTGTATAAATCATTACAATTTACATGTCACCTAACATTATTGAAAAAACAAAAATATTATCTTAATTTAAAGTGAACAGTTTCATTTTTTTTAGGTTTTATGAGTTAAGAAAATCCTAATATGATATAAAATTTTAGAAATTTTGATAACGATAGTGTTTGTTTGATTCAACTAAAAGTTGTTTTAATATTTGTAAAATTTCAATTTCTTCTTATTAGGTTCAAATTTACACGAGTTTAAAAATTTTAGTTTAATGCATTTAATCAAATTTATGAATAAATATGATTATTTATTTGATAAAAAGTGTTAATTATAAAAAATCTCAAACTTTACTTAATTTTGCAATTATAGCTTAAACTTTTAAAAATGACAATTAAATACCCAAACTTTTAATTCTTTTTCAAATCTAGCTTGGCTTTAGTATCTTTGTTAATGTTGCTAACATGGTAAGCCACGTCAAACATAAATTTAAACATGTTTGATAATAACTGGATTAAATCATACATGTTAGATTACTTAAAGTAATTAAGGAAAATTCAAGAAAATTTTAAAAATTGAAATAAAAAGGGCAAAAACTCTAAATTAATTTGAGATTTAAACTTTTTGTTGTTATTAATTTCTATTCAAAGAATTCGTTTTAAGCAATTACGTGAAGCGAAGTGAAAAACAGAAGAAAAGAACATCCCTGTTTCACCATAAAAGGGATTTTCTACTTTTGCTTTCAATTTTCATGTCTCGTTTCACTGGTTACATTTTATCTTAATCTCTTAGAAACTAAACAAACAATTACAAGCACCAAATTTAGTATTCCTTTCCTTAAAAACTGGAACTACTTTAACTTCAAGTACAAATGAAATCTTCGTTAACTAATCCACCTTCCTTGACCTACAATCTGTATGGTAGGCTTTTCATGGTTGTTCTTGTTTATTCATTTCGGATCTAAGAGAACATGTCTTTCTCTCCTTACCATAACTAGGTTTCCCTCAGGTTACTTTCTAATGTTTGGAAAATGCTACTTCTCTTTCACTCACTCACCACTTGTTTTTTTACAACAACCCTTTTCTAATCTATATTTGTCTGCTAGTTTGTTCTTTGGGTTATAGGTAAGTGAAGGCTTGGAAATTTTGAAGCTTTCTAGGGATTTGGTAACTAGAGCAATATATATATATATATATAATAGCACAAAGAAAAAGATGGCAAATTGTAACATGTCAAATTCTAAAAATCAAATAGAGGTAAAAAGTCAGAGATCAATGCTATATCAGCTTTATCGGGGAATTTCCCATCTTAGTAGGAGCTTTCCAAAGAAATAGCTTAGTAGCCATATTAGCAGCGGTTGGTATGATTTTAGGCACGGCCTATTTGTCCTAGAACTACTCCTGCAGCATCTCGAACTGCTCGTGCAAGGCCTTTGCTTCTCTTGTCTCCGGTCTTGGATCACCTACTAATGCGATTGGGTTTAAATCTCGTTATATATATATACGGTTATAGAGGCAAGTCAGATTTACAAAGTCTAAATCCCAAATTAATTTAGGGATTTTATCCTTTGTTTTACAATTTTTCTTAATTTCACTTAATTACTCTAATTAAGTCTGATATGTAAAATTTAATCCAACTATTATTAAATGTGTTTAAATTTATGTCTGACGTGGTTTGCCATGTTAAAAATAATAATAGAGATACTAACGTCGGACAAGATTTGAAAAAAGTTGAAGATATGAGTATTTAATTGACACCTTTCAAAGTTAGGAATATAATTGCAAAATTGAGTAAAGTTTGGATTTTTTTGTAATTAGTCCTTATATAAACCTACTTGTGGACCTTATTTTGAAATTAAAGGTTTAATTAAGTTGTTGCATGCTCACAATATTTTTTTAAATCATGGAGCATAATAACTATTTGTGGCTTTTCTATCAAACTTACATAAATGTATACAATGTTTATCCTTTAATAGAATTAGTTATTGAATCTTCTTATATTTTGTATATGGATTAACTTAATTTCAAAAAAATCATTTTTTTGATTCCTCTATGAGATTAACTAAGTTATAAATTGTATTGGTGGTTGGGGTATCGAATTTCTTATCTAACTTAATTTATTACAACTGTAAAACAAGGTTTACTCTAATTGAAAAGATCAAATAATATTGGTTTTAAATGTTACATTTTTGAACAAATAGAAAGGAACATCAGGATCACTGCCTTTTGACCTCCCTAACAAATGGTGGTGACATAACTTTAGATCCCCATATTGCCCATCATCTTTGTTGATCCTTACAAAATGATACGATAACTTCACTATTTAGTAAGAGAACTTAACATGGCTCTTATGCGATTTAAAAATCCCACATCTCATTACATTAAATCCTTTTAATTATCTTCCATGGATATATCATAGTATATTAGGTACAATACTATGATATATTATTTCTTATTTGAATTTTAAAACATGATCAATAGAAATATATGATTGTGTATACATGTGTATAATTTTATTATTCAAAAATAATGTTAGGGAACTGAATTTTAGATGGGCAACAAACATATGAGACTTTGAAAAGCAACTAAATTTAGAGATAAATTTATTAGGTTATTACTTTGATGCAATATTTTTTTGTTTTTGATCACTAATATTTTGTATATAATGATATATTTTTAGCATCACTGTATGATTTCAGGTACTTGGTGCTCAGCATTAATGATATGTGCATCACAAGTTAATTAAGAAAGAACAAAAGATGTATTTTGATTGAGGAGTGCAGGAATACTAAAAAAAGGTGGAAGTTTTTATCATTAATGATGATGACAAGAGTGCACCACCAGATAGGAATGATGAATGAAGCCCTTTAAAAATGAAATTTGTAGAATTTACAACTTAATTATAAACTAATTATGCTTAAGTAGGCATTTAGGAATGAAGATATTTTATAACTACAATTTGTGCCTAAATTGTTATGGCCTTATTCATGTTTTATGACATCCTAAAGTTCCTTAGTCAAATGGAGATAGGACATTTAATTGTCATTGATATACTAATCTTGGCACGTAACATTTAATAATATATATTTTCATTTAGTTACTACTACCCAGTACTGATTAAATTTATAGAAACCACTATATTAATAAGAGATTAACCATGTTTAGTAATGAATTAATACATTATATTTTTATCTAATTTATAAATTGGAAAGAAAACATATAATCTTTATAAATATATAATTTAAAATCTTCATAACTGACTTAGAATTTATAAAAATGATATTTTTGTATGAAATTATGGTATTACTTTTGTGTATTAAAGGTATGTTTTGCAACAAGTTGTGGTACTTGTATGATGGTATAGAATTATGGTATTGTTTATTTGGAGTCATGGTATAGTTTATATGAAATCTTGGTATTGTTTGTACTTAGATGTGGTATTGACATATTATAGTAAAGGTGTTACTTATTTATGATGATATTTTTTGTATAGAATCATGGTATTATTTATATGAAGTTATGGTATTGTTTGTATGGAATTATGATATTATTCGTACTATATGTATTAACAAATATTAATAAGGATGTTATTATTTATTTATTTATTTTGGTGGTATTATTTCTATACAATCGTGATATTATTTGTATAGATTCATGTTATAGTTTCTATGGAGTCATAGTATTGTTTATACCTAAATGTGGTATTGAAATATTAAAGGCATTGCTTATTTATTTTTTTCTAATGATATTATTTGTATAAAGTCATGATATTGCTTGTGTGGAGTCATGATATAATTTTTTTGGAGTCATAATATTATTTATACTGAAATGTGATATTGACATATTAAAGTAAAGTCGTCACTCATTTATTTATTTTGATGGTATTATTTATATAGAGTCGTAGTATTGTTTGTATAGAGTCATCGTATTATTTGTATAGCGTCATTGTATTATTATACTCATATGTGGTATTGACATATTAAATTAAAGGTCTCACTTATTTTTTATTTTTATGGTATTGTTTATATAAATTCATGGTATGATTTTTGTGGATTTATAATATTATTAATGTTTAGTGATGGTATTATTTTTAGTGAGATATGGTATTGACATATTGAAAGGTGTTACTTATTTGTATAGTGTGATGGAATTTTTTTATATAGAATCATGATATGTTTTGTATGGAGTTATGGTATTCTTTCTATTAAGTTATTGTGATAAATGTTAATAAAGATATAACTTATTTCTATACATCCTTGATATTTTATTAAATTGTCTTTTCTAGCCTATTTTCATTCAAAATATTTGATAAATTGTCATTTTTCTTATAGTGTCATATCAACTAACCCGACTATGTTATTTATAATTATTTGAGGTGGAGAAACCAATCCATCTTTCTTTAAATTTCATAATGATGGAAAAGTGAAAGGTGAACAAAATCTAAGGTAAATTGGGAAACACTACCCATTCTTGCCTTATTTTTACGTCTCTTTAATGTTATTAGTTTTTGCTTCACTTTGAATAAGGTTTTCAATGTTAGATTATCTAGAGAAAGAGTGGAAACCTCCAGTTAATAATTACTTTAACTAATTATCACCCATGCACACACGCATGAAAAACCCAAACTTAAAAACAAATGAATTGACATCTTCTTACATTAAAAATTTTGAACCTTCCACTTTTGCTTTCCCAACAGAGATAACAGATCCTTTTCTTTCCAATTCCACCAAAGCAGTGAAAAATATCCTCTTAAAGATTCAAATCCTAAACAAAGACACATCTGATTAAGAAGAAGAAGAAGAAACAAATCTCAAGACAACAATTCCTTACCTTGGTAGCTATCACCAGAGAAAAGAGATGAAGAAAGCCTTCAACAAATATAACCTAATTTGGAAGCTTTTGGAGAATCCTTTAAATGGAGTGAATAACTTTACTCTTTAAGAGAAGCTCACCGGATCATTTTATTGGGTCCTCTATGAAGTCCTTTAATGAATAGGATGGTTATGTGTTTCACAACATTTTTTGGTTGTCTATTTGGAATTTATGGTGTTGTGTCTTTAGCTTTTCCTTAATGCAGTAAAAGCTTTGGACTTGTATTTATCTCATTAATTTATTTCAATACTATTTTAACTTTAAAAAAACAATATCATATGTCTTCTCTCACTTCCTTTTACTTTTCAAGTACCATTTTTTCCTTTTCTTGTACTTTTATTATTTATATTACTAATTCTATTAGAAAAATATTTATCTTTTTCTTACTTCATTGAGAAGTAAGACTTAATAATAAAAAGGAAATAATACGAAAAAAGTGTAATTATGTAGATTGAGTAGATCTTGTTTCTTTAGACTTTACAATAATGAATCCTTATGTTAGCAATGTACCTTTTAGGAACAAGAATGCAATCATAAGTTGGAAATAATTATAATTCAAAGGCAAATCTTGAAAGGTCAAAATAGTCAGAAACATAATAAAGGAGGAAGGAGAGAAGTTGATAAAGAGTGAATAATGCTCATATAGATGCCGAAGAAAATAACGCAAGAGAAAGGATTAGCTGCATCAAAGGGGATTTTTTCCTAATGAAAAATGTCATGTGAACTTAGAACCAAAGTTATAAAGGGTCAATCCATATTTAATAATTAATCTTTAGAAACTGATACACATTTAAAGAGGAAGAAAAGAAGAGGAAAACTAGGTAATGCTAATTTGAGATTTCTAGAAACACTAAAGGAGAGGAAAAAGAGAAGAAGAAAGCGGATGAAGAATGCCCATATAGATGGTAAAGGAAATAATCTAGGGGAATAATTATGTCTATTGAAAGGGATTTATGATCTGATAAAAAGGTTGTTTTGAACATAGAAGTAAAGTTACTAAAGGTTCGATTTACTATATTTATTAAAAGGTTTGCTTATACTTGACATGAATAATACTTTAGTTGATATTATTGCTTATGCTCCTAATTGCTATTAGATTGACATGGTTGCCTTAAAGAAATATGGTGAAATTTGATATATGGTAGAAATGTCAATTATTGGTATATACAGTTTAAGATTTAATTTGAATGTCTTTAATTATTTCTGTCTTCAATTATCAAGAAGCTCTAATATGATGATTATATTTAGCTTTACTTTTAGAAATTTAATGTTATTATATAGTTTTAAGAACAAAGTACTATTCTACTTATAACAGGCAAAACCTTTGAATGATTGATATTTATTATATTATCCTAACTTTAAAATAAGGTTTATTTAGACCTTTTTAGATGGAAAAAGATTCTCTTTGAAAATTATATCTCCTTTCCATTTCCATTCAAAAGTGCTTATGTGTTTCCACGCTCCTTTGAGACCCCGAAAAATGGATAAATTCCTTTTCTTAGGAACACATGCAAAATTTATCACTACAAAAAAAGGCTAATGGTAACCCACCACTAACTATTCATTTATTAACTACTTCATTTATATATATATATACCTTTGAATGATTGATATTTATTATATTATCCTAACTTTAAAATATGGTTTATTTAGACCTTTTTCACCTTCATTATCTATTTAATTTTACATACATACATACATACATACATACATACATATATTGAAAAAAATTTAAAATAGTGACTGGTTTTCTTTTAGGATATTTAAAAAAGAAGTTGCCATTTTTTTGGGTAAATTTGTATATTGAGTGAAGTTGTTTCTTATTCTTTCCCTATATTTTTTTCCTTCTACTTGATGATAATAATCCTTTAGGATGGAGAAACATGAATGAGTTTTTTTCCCTATTTTTAATCATTTTTCATATATTTTAGTCCATTTTAAAATATAAACACTTTTGTGTGAGACTTTTGGAATATGAAATCTACTATATAACCTATTTTCAATTCTTTAATTTTGTTAAAGGTGTATAGCCAATTAGTGAACATTTAAATAAACTTTAGGTTATGCAACTATTATAGGCTTTATAGTTGTAAAACCTTATAAATTTATGATGTTTAGCATTATAGTGGTGTTATCGCAGTACTTGTCAAATATTGCATATCTATTAAATTCTCCAACAAACTCATTTCAATTCATAATTATTGTTTTCATGTAGAATCGATCTCATCGTGCTAATATATATTACATCATTTTTAGAATAGGAGCAAACCCTTGTTTATGAAGGAATTGAAAATTTTATGGAAAAAATGTGAACCTTGTTTATGAAGGAATTGAAAATTTTATGGAAAAAGTGTGATCCTTGTAATCCATGAAATAAGGTTACAATTAATCAAATACATTATTGTTGGATGATTCACTATACGAGACTTTATTAAGTTCCTTACATTCATTTACCATTTCTTTTGCATCATTATTATCCAAATACAATTGATTCCCTTGTTTCAACCATTTTGTACCATCTTTTTTCTATTTCTCAATCTCTCGTTTTTGGCATATATTGAAATATTTTCTCACTCATACTAATGCTAGGAGATTAGCAATTTACTTTCAGTGAGATACTCTTGTGCTTATTGTTGATTTCACACAATTTAATTACTTGTTAATTTTTCTATCCTTATCTTGTTCCCTTTTTAATGTGTACTTGTGGTTCAATAGGATGATTGGTTATCTTTAGATGTATTTAGATTGAATAGCTAAGGAATCTATTATTCTTGATTGTGCTGCCTAAAATATATATGCCAATAATCCATTACATTAAAATGTAAATGGCCAATAATCCATTACATAATCAAACCTTTGGAGTTTTACTAAAGGATTATAAGTGATTATTATGTCATTCCTAAGGTTTTCCCAATCCTATTACTTTTAGGAGTCAAATTCCTAATACTTTGTATAAAACAAGGTCTAAATGGTAAAGCCTAAAAAAGGTTTCATCTATTTTTCATATGTATCAATGTTTAAATGTCTTGTTTTGTGTTTTAGAAGGTTTTTAATATTCCATTCTTTCTAAATAGCATAAATGTAACAATTGAATCAAAATTTTAAGATAATAGTGTCTTGGTTTTTGTGATTTCTTTTCCTTTCCTAATAAACTACTCTTAACTAGTCATCTTTAAAGCACAATCTCTAAATATGATTCCATAATACAAAGTATGATAAACCAATAACATGTTCAAACTTGCAAACATATCATTCAACATGAAAAAGAAAATTTTATAACTCATTTAAAAAAAGGTTTCAAGTACAAGTGCTACAGGATAGAAACCATAAAATAAAATAAAAATGGAAACCAACTTATTCATTTTCTAGTAGTGTCATCAATGTACTCTCCTCATATTTCTTTTTTGAAGATGATGTGCGAAAAGGCCTAGTGTTGGTGAAATAATAACTAATTACATCTTTTATTTGATCTAACTACTCATTTTGATCCTCTTAAAGTTCTTACATTACTTTAAGTTTTTGTTGATATTTTCGTAATGACTACTAATTGAATTTTTCCAAGTTAGCCAATATTGTAACAACCACAAGTGCACGACGTAGTTATAGCTAACACCTAGAAGTACGATTCGATCCCACTAAGACAGTGATTACTAGTAATTACCTTTTCCTATTATTTAGCCTATTGATTTTGGATTTTAATAAAATAAAATAAAAGTAAAGTAAGTAAAATAAAATAGGCAATGATATTAAATAGAGAATTAAGAATTACTTAGAAAATTACCAATATCAATAATTAGTATGTAGGTTTCAAACCTCCCTAAACTCTTAACAGATTGATCTTTTATTACTTAATTGTTTTATTGATTTATTGGACAATGGAGATTCTTATGGTATGCTAATAGCTAACCTTGAGTCTAGTAACAACTAATCCTAAGGTTTTTCAACCAAATTACTCAGGTTAAAGTTTATAGGATTGCTTTACCAATTTATAAATCCCTCTATTAGGTTTGACCCTAATCTAGAAAATTTATGTCATCATATCTCTAAGGTTACAATCAACTCCTTCCAATTATGGTATATTTATCTTCAATAGGATTTCTCAATATTTATGTATGAAATCAGATTATGATATAATACTCTTGGGTTTATTAGAACATAAATAAAACACGAAATTGGATCATAATATAACAATCAAACCAATTGCATTAATAAAAGAATCAAACAATATCACAGTATTAATATAGGGTTCATCTAACCTAAACACTAACAAGATGTTTAGTTACACATTTGAACACAAAATCAAATATACATTGAAAGATAAATGAATTGAAAATAATGGGTTTATAATTCTAAATCTCCCTGATTGTCTTCAATCAAATATTTTTGCAATATAGAGGTTTGATCCTGTATTCTGATGGATCTTTCGATGAATTCCTCGTGTTTTCCACTTCTCTTGATCAAAATCAACCACTTAGAGCGATCTTTATGCTTGGAATCACCTCCTAAAATCTCCTCCCTTCTTTTGAGGTCGAACACTTCCTTTTGTATTAAAATTTAGGGTTTTGGGAGATGCACAGGTTGATGCATCACCATGCATTAGATCGTGCATAAACAAAGTCTTTGAACATCACGAATTTGTATAGCGTGGGAGAAGTGCACAAGCAAATGCACAGCCTTGTATCACTTTTATGCGTCGAGTCCTCATTTTATGCCACATTTTCATCTAAATTCTTCTCTTTTAAGTACATAAAGGTAATTATACTCTATTAATTGGAAAGCATTAAGTACCAAATATATGATAAAAGTATAAATATCATGTAAAAATTGTTAAGCCAAGAGGACTTTAAGATGACTAATTTTGATGACAATCAAATAATAATGATGTTAGAAACAAAAGAATGTCTTTGACAAGTGTGTTAAGTGTGCAGATGCAAAGACTAAGCAGATACAGACGCAGATGCAGATGCAGACACAGATGCACATATGCAGACGCAGACGCAGACGCGGACACAAAGACAATACAGACTCAAACGCAAAGACAATACAGACGCAAACGCAAAGATAATGCAGACGCAGACGCAGACGCAGATACAGACATAAATGCGAAGGAAAAATAAAAGCAAAGAAGACATAGACGATACCACGAAGATACATTAGTATGTCAGACAGTTATTTAGTCAGAGTTAGTTATAGAACTTAACTAAAGAAGCGGTTATCTAGAAGCGGTTATCAAGAATCAAGAAGCCGTTATCAAGAAACAAAGAAGCAGTTAGAGACTAAGACTATAAATATTAGTCGCAATCGAAGATGAAAAACGATGATGAAAAAAGTCTTACTGTGCTTACTTAGAATAGAGCTCACATTACTGTAACAAAAGCTCACAATCTTTTCTAGTGAGAGAAAGAAAAGGCTGATAGCCTAGAGAGGCTAAGATAGTGAAAGAATACTGTGTAAGAGACCTGAAGAGGCTATGGAAGGAAAGAATACATGTAAACATTTAAAGAATAGTGGAACACTCAGACGAACTCTGAGGACTAGACGTAGCCCACAGTTTGGGGTGAATCAGTATAAAAATTGCATCGTCTATTCTCTACTCTTTAACTTTAATTTACTTTGTTGTTAAAACTCTTAGAGAAATAATTTGCGATTTATCTACGTAATAAGTTGCGATATTCTTCTAATAAGAAAGAAAAGTTTTCTTTTAGAGACTTTATAGCAAAAAAGGAGGATACACCATTCAACCCC
>JANZXP010000194.1:14113225-14152988 GCA_027576715.1 Erythroxylum flavicans | reverse complement strand
GAATTATCAAGTTATCTTAAGAATACATTATGAGTGTTACTAAGCAATTATCTGAATTATTAGATAAATAAATTAATATTGAAATTGAATTAACGGAATTAATTACTATAATACAACCATTATTAAATAAAAATCAAAATTATCAATCACAAAAATTTAATGAATTTATTGAAATTCACAAAATATTAGAATCTTTAATTACTAAAATTAATAATAGAATAATCAATACTGACTATAAATGCTATGAAAATTTACTTCAAAAACTAGATCAAATAGATGAAAAACTAGAAAAATCAAAAGTTGTATCAGAGCCATATACCTCATCTACCTTATCTAATATAACATTAGTTAAACCATGGCGAATATAGAAATAGATATAAAAAATCAGTTAAAAGAAATTTCCCAATTAGTTAATACATTAACTTTAGATAAAGAAAATAATTCTTTAAAATATGAAACTATAAATCCAATTACTGATCAAGATGAAATAATTTATGGATATGAATCGGACCGAGAAGTATATATGGAACAACCATCTTCTTCTTCACAAAAACCTGTTGAACAAACTAAAACAAGTCAAAATGGAGAAAAAAGGAAAAGAGAAAACCAAACAAAATGTGATTGGAATTACAGACCAATTGACCAAGAAGAATTAAATCGTTTTGGCTATTATAGAAAAGAAAAGAAAATAAAATAAAATAATTTCCAATTGAATATTCACCAAAACATGTAACATTAAGACCAAATGGAATCTTAAATTTAGACTGTGTCTTATCCCCAGAAAAATTATTACTTGAATGGTCCAATAGATTAGCACTAGTCATTTAATTAGAAAAACCTTTTGAAGGAATAACTAATATAAGTACCTTATGGAATTTTATAACTTATAAAACTCTTGGTATAGTACTAAACTTTTACTCTATAATGAAGTACGAAAAAAAATACCACTGACTTTCTTAATGCAATTGAACCTATAAAAGCCTTTCAAGTAGTAAGTAATGAAATTTATAAAGAATTCATTGGCAAAGATATAGTTTCATATAAACAAGAAATCGAAAACGAAGAAAGAAATATGCATTATGGCATTTAAATAATATATGAATATATGAAATATGTTATCTGGAAGAATACATTTGTGAATTTAAAAAATATCATTATAAACTAACCCTTACTAAACAAGAAATATATATTCAGATCTTTATACAAAAATTAACCTATCCTATTAATAAGATAGTAAAAGAATTATTTTTAATTAAACAACAAGATAATTTAGCAGCTTATAACTTAGGAGGAGCTATTTCAATAGTAAAATAAGTTTCATCACAAAAATGTTTTGAAACAAAATTACATAAAAATTAAGACATATAATGTAATATTTATTTCTTCTATAATTATACCAAGTTAGTAATTTACCTTCAATAGTTTTAACTAAATTAATTAACAAGATTTTGTAATAGATATGGAATAATAAAACTTTGCAAGAGTCAAACTTAATAATTTTTTGATGTAATGCTTAGTTGAAGCATATATTATCCAATAAGTTTAGAATTGAATCAATTAATAAAAGGTTGTGAGATTATATCCAAAAGATTGGATATAATCTTACAGACCTATTTAACGAAATATTTGTTTCAATGAACACTTATAAGAGAATAATTCTTAAGATAAGTAGTACGAATAAGACGAAATTTGAAAAGTTGAAATCTCTTAACATTACATTGAATTGAAACTAATGCCTTTATTGATACATTTGATGTATAATTGAAAGGCTAAAAGACATCTAAAGATTCACTTTTATGATGAATTTAAAGAGATTTTTTTTAGATTATTATAAACTTATCATATTTATAAGAAGGTTAGTGGTAGTATAATTGTACTCTTCAGTAGAAATGTATAGAGATATACTAGTCATAGATAACAAAAATTAAAATTTTTAGGTATTGAATACATGATAATTTAAAAACAATTCTTATTATATATGGAAAGGTAATAACTTAATTCTGGGAATTAAATCTATTGAGTTAGATAAGGAAGTTGTTTACTTATTATAAGTCCGAGTACAGAGATAAAGGTGTTTGGTATCTGAGATATCTGGCACTTGTGAAGTATTAAAGATATCATTATTCTATGTATAAGTTGATATTTAAGTTCAAAGAAATCTGGATATTAACCTTAGAAATTAGTCCTAGTTAAAGTATAGTTAACTTAGAACAATATTATTTTGAGATTTGAAAGATTCCAATATAGCATTAACTGCTAATCAATCTATAGTACATTTTTAATTTAGTGGAAATGATTATTTAGATCAAGGAGTTCTTTAATGAACTTAGTATAGTCCCTTATATTATTCAAACAATAATATACTGTGAAACATTAGCGTCATTAGGCAAGCAAAATAAACAATGTTCTAATTAGTGATCCAAGTAAGTATTTTGTAATTTTCTCTTAATTACAATGATAATTGAGATAAAAAATATAAGATTTAAGCAAGTGCTCATTATAGTGAATCTTGTTTAATTCTTTCACTAAACTGATAGTATCATGATTGTCATATGTTAATATGGTATAAGATATATAAATGATTGGCTTAGTGCAAACGGAGGATTGTTGGTTTATACCCTACAGCTAATCAATTGGTTCTACTCTAGTGACATAATTATCTAAAGGCATTTTTTTATATACATGTTTAGATGTATATGTTAAACTCTATAGGTTAAATATACATTGCAAATGACATTACAATGAGATCATAATTGTAAGATTTATATTATATCTATGTACGATCCCTAAATCATTCTTGGCAACTATTATATAAAGACGGGAGATTAATAGAGCGCAAAAATACTAGCCACATTAAGTTTCTTCCTTATGAAGGAATTAAAGTATGCATATTCTTAAACAAGCATATGGATGCTTGTTAGAAAATAAGTTCATTTAAATGAACCCATATAAGAAATCCATTTGGATCATTACTTATATTTCTTTGAAATTCTCATTGTGATGAATATATAAATGATCATTTGACTTGAGATCTCCAAAGTATCTCATATGAGGATTGTTATTTTTTTATACTACTTATGACATTCTAGTCAATGATAGCTCAATTGGTAGTTATTGGATATAACATGAACCATATGGAGGTAGTTGAGTAAGCAATATAGAATTCATTACCCTAGGCTGAAAAGAGAGAATTTTCCATTGTTCTTAATTAGTATTGATTCATGAAATCCTTGGCCAAGGTTGAATGACATTTTTAAAAAATAGTTTCCAAATGTCATTAATAGAACAAATTGTTACTGTGAAGAATTAACATGATTATACTTAAACAGAGTAGACATTAATTACATGCTCTATGTTTAATCAAAATATTATGTGATGAAAAGATTGAATTATAAAGAAAAATAATACATGGAAATATTAGTCAAAACTATTTTGAAATTCCTAAATATTTAAATGGTCATGATGTATTGCTAAACACTAATCTTGACCTATAGATATAAATTGCTTAATTAGACAATTAAATATAAATTAAAGGAGTTTAATCTTTTAATCTTAAATATGATTTAGGGTTATGATTTATATAAATTGTCAATACATTTGGGAATATAATGGGTCACACACAAAGAACATATTGAAGAGAGGAAAGGTGTTTTAATCAAGTTGGACTTAATTGTAAATTTTGAGAAAAATTATAATTAAATATGAGATATTAATAAATGAGGACCAATATGAAATATTGGATCTTATTTGGGCCCAATTTTATTCGACTAAAACTAATTGTCATTATAATTAAAGTTATCTCAATATTAGAATTTTGTTTCAATTGAATTATTAAAAAATTCAAATATATTATAAATAAGCATAAACTCTAAGGGAGGTAGCACTTTTTGCCTAACTCTCTTTACAATAGTTTTAGAGTTCTCTCAATACATTCTGTGAATATTGTTAGAGGTTTGACATGTGTATGGCTACGATCCTTAAGTTGGGCCAATTTTAGATAGAGTTTGAGATAAATGACATGAAAAGAATTAAGCTTCACAATAAGGTACAAATTATGATTTTATTATGTTTTGTTCATTAATCATGGTATAGATTTGGCTTTTAGGAAATTGCACACAAATATTTTGTATTTATTCCACTACATATATGATTAGATCCCACCCTAATTTCCCAACAATTTCTTCCTGAGTGGTTGTTGTCTCTCTATATTTCTTCAAAAGGGATGAGATTTTATTGAGGTTCTTCCTTGTGTTGACAGATCTATGAAAGAAAATTGTACTTTTATCCCCCTCTTTAAGTTAAAAGACTTTAGCTCTCTACCTTAGAAGTGAGTTATAAATATCTGAATTAGTAGAATAGGCATTTAATACATCCTTTTCACTCCTTAACAAGTTAGTTGCACCTAAACTAGAGTTAAATTGATGTTAGATGCGAAACAAAAAAATTTCTGAAGTCATCAATGTTCTTTTAAGTGTCCCTGTATCTACTGTGATTGAGAAGTTTCAACTTCTTCTTCACTACATCCCATGTCCTTATGCAAATGAAGGATTTATAACCTCAAACTTATGAGATCACCTTTTTCCATACTACCTTCTTAAACCCATCTACTTTAGCGAGGAAAAAGTTAAAGCAAAATGGGGAATTTCTGAACTGGGTATAAAGAAATGGATTTCCAAAGGTGGCAATCCTCATTCACTAAAGCTTGATCTAGATTCTTTTTAATGTTCCACTCATCTTATTGTTACACTATATATAGAAGTTACCTCCAAATTCCAAATCCATTACCTCAATATCTATTACAGATTCATTAAGATCACTATAATAATTATCTAAGTATGGTTTGACATCTTCTTCAGAAAAGTAAATGGTGTTATTAAAATCCCCTAAGAATGTCTAAGGTCCTACTATAAAAAAGTGAATGTCCCTCGGGTTGTTCCATAATGCTCTCCTCTAGAAGGCTAAGTTTGATCCATAAACTAATGACAAATGGAATATAGTCCTTCCTTAAAGCAAGGACATTAATATTATTAGTTGATCAATGGCAAAGATTATAGAGACCTGCACCTAATTTTGTTCAAAAGCCAAAATAATCCTCCCATTATAATAATACTAATGATTGAAAAGTTAATTATAATTTTTACTAATAGAGGTTAGGTTCTTAAGCTTATAATCCTTAAATTTGGACTCAAAATACCAACAAACATTGGTTTTACTATTTGAGCAAGATCTTTTGTTATTTTTTGAGATAGTTGATTCCCCTATCATTCTAAGACATAAAGGACATTAGGAGTTAATTTGGTTTCTTAAGCCTATAAATCTTCCCTTTCTCCCTGATTTCCTCCTATTAGCATTAATAAAAGCTTCCCTAAAGGGGGAATTCAACTGTTGGGAACCTAATTTTGAAAAAGGATTGGAGCTTTAACCTATCAGATTAGTGTGTAAGGTGTCCTATTTGGGAACATCATTGAAATTAGAGCTTGCATTTAGTATGGAATTGACATTATACTTACTAAAAGATGCTTAAGCTCCCTAAGACTTACTAAGAATTACTAAAGATTCTTCCTAAGGTTCTTTACTTCTAGGGCTTTCTATTTCATTCCTGTTAATGCCAATATTGGAAGTTAGCATATTCAGTTCTATTGGTGCATTAGCTTTGATTGAACAATTTCCAAGCTTAATTGCTTCTATTCTCATAATTTCCAAGAGCCATCTTTATTAAATTATTTGCCTGTTGGTTGCCATATCTTCACTTGGTATGCATTTAAAGACCTCCATAGATATGAGACTTTGATAGTTTCCTCAACCAATATATCTCCATCCCCCAGCCTTGGAATAGGGATAAAATCTAGTAAGCCTTGTTTTAAATCCATAACTACAAAAATTCATACATAACCAACCTTTTTCCTAGCTTTTTTATTTTTGTCCATACATATAAGCTTCCCTAGGAAGCTTACTAGATGGCTTAGCCCTTTAGTTGACCAATATTCTAGAAGAATGTTGTACAATTTGATACAAATAGGCACAAGATTCTCTTTAACATTCACCAAGTTAAATCCAGGCTTCAAATGTCAAAGAAAGAAAGGGATACTGGAGATATATTAGGGTCCTTCTTTCTATGCATATGACACTAAATTGAAAGTAAATAAGAAGAGGTTATTTTCATTCAAGAGTATGTCCTTAAGCCTAACATTCCTACAATTTTTGACTACGAAAGTATGAAGCAAAGGGTATTTTAGACCTTTTTCCTAAGAAAATCCCACCAAGGTTGTTGAATTGGATCTTGCACCTTCTTGGAGCACATCAATAGGAGGGGCTATAACAAAAGAGCCATTAAGATTAGTGAGAGGACAGTAGTTGATTTTAGTAAAAGAAGCTTCAGCAACAACTTGTTTCTAACTTAATTTAGGATTCATACCTAAGGAGAAAATAGCAAGGCTCACAAAGACTAAAGTAGTAGTAGTAACCAGAGGTTTTGAAGCAAGATTGCTTCCAAGTTAGAATGACTTGAGAAAGGAGGAAAATAGTACTTGAAATTTAGCCAAGCTCATTAATTAGAGAAAAGAGGGGTTAAAGATGAAGGAGGAATAGTGGAAGAGATGGGGGGTAAAGGGAGAATTTTCTAGAATCAAAAGACCATTTTCTAGGGAGATTGGAAAAAGTGATATTACTTTTCCAAAAATGTAAAGATTTAGACCAGAAGGATAGGAGATAGAGAATACCAAAATATGATTCGTAATAAGGAAAGTTAATAAATGTTAGAGAGAAAAGGATAAGCAAGAAGCAATAACTTGGAAGAAGAACCAAAAAGCCAAAACAAGAAGGAAACATAGCCTATAGGACAACTCTAGTAGAATATTAGAAGCAATAGAGGGAAAAAAGATCCATGGAAGAGAACTAGAAGAGTCAGTGTACAATCATACTAAACTTATATTTATCATATTTTAAAATTGTTTCATATCTTAGATATCTGTTGATCTTATGATTGTTCAGTGGATGAATTGTTTTTACTTTTATTATTATCTTAAGTACAATTTTATTAAAGATATTTTTCTTAAAATATATCATATTTTGATATAATAATTTTTGCAAACTTAAGATTAAGATATTAGAAACTTAAAATAATTAAATGATTAAAATTGAATATTTTTTTGATCTATAAAACTTTTAATATAATAATTTAAAACATTCTAAGTGTGATGAACAAATTAGAGATGATGTTGGTTAAAAAAAAAGTAGCGAGAAAAAATAATGAAAAGAGAAATAAGTAAAGATAAAGAAAGATATCAAAAGCATTATTAATATCCCTTAAAAATTATAATACTAAAAGTTAAGACATTTATTTTAAGATAAAACAATTCATGGGTATCATTATAGTAAAAAAAAAACTACTTCTACCTACAAAAGCTTCAAATATTACAGACAAAAATGAAAATAATTGCCAAGATACAAAATCAAAATATTAACTATTGGTGTGAAAATAATATAAAAACTCGATAGTTGATTTAATATCTAATTTAAATTCAAAAGAAAAAAGTACAAAGCACGAATTTTAGCCATAATTAATGATGTTCTGTAAATAATTTTCTAAATGGATAATGCTTTAATGCTTAATTTTAAAATTTAGGAGGTAGCATTACAATTAGGTTGTCGTTTAGATTGGATAAACAATATCTACCTCAAGAGAAATTTTGTCTTTCAATAATCAATTGGAAGAAATATTAGCAAAAGCACCACTTTTACTTTGTCTAGAAAACAACAAACCCATCAAAACAAGTAATCTAAGCCAAGACTATTATTTTTGTCAAACCAAGATGTTTCCACTATAGATTTACACGACAATCTACTATTATTTATTTCAACTTGCATACAAATTTTCTCCAAGTTCATAATGCACATGCCCATCAATCACTTTTGATTGGTCCCCACCTTTCCACCATCTGGAAAACAAGATTGCAGAGCTCTTGCCACTAATATTTTGGTCATCCTCCACTGAACCCTTCACAAATATTAGACAGAAGCACATCAACAAAGCGCTTGAAAAACATTGCAATGACTTGAACATGGCACTGATTTTTCTTCCATGAGACGAACCTGCTTGATAAAACTAGGAAAGGAACAATTGCACTATCTTGGTCGGCCACTTTTTCTTGAACATATTTGGAAAAACTTAAATGGAGTTTAGTCAAGAGGATTCAGATTCCAGATGTCTGCTGCTATAGCATTTGACGATCAGGTGACATTTTGTACATCTTTATGAGTTGGGATTTGATTCAAGTTTGACGAGAGTGGATGTATCTGGTGGTTGTGAACGGAATATTGCTGAAGCAAGTGATATGGGCATGACGCAGAGTGACTTGGACTGAAGAAATTGCATGGCAGCTCCAATATCTTCTTCCATTAACTTGGCTACTTGTTCTTCAGTGCCAGCGTGGGACCACGTCTCCCACGAGTGCTGATTGCCTCCTCCCACACCTTCGCCCTTCATTAAATTAAACCCAAATTCAATACACAGTTACATATTCAAAAATACCAGAATCATGATAATAATAGCCTTAAATGACAATGCGATTACTTTTCTACCTCAATTGATGATAGTGGTACATCAGCCACAAGAGGGGCAACCGCACCAGTTCCACCCAGTCTACTCATGCTTAATACCTGGTTAAATGTTAAAATGAACCCAATTACCAAGGATGAGAAAAATGAAGTACTAGTAGTACAGTTTATAAAAATGACCATCATTACAGACTGCAGACTTTGCGGACTGAAATAGACACATGATGTTTGATAGTTTAACTACTTCACTTAACAAATGTTTGAAGGCCTTCAATTATTTTTCAGATATTCAACATCATAGGGCCTACCATGGTAAGAAAATGTGTTACGTTGGAATCAATTATACCTTTTGATACGCCATGATGAGTTCAATTGGACCTCAACAGATAATAAACAAATATATTTGCAAGAAAATGAATATCCCTTTCTTTAGCCATTTAGGAGAATCAAACTTTGGGAACATGGCGATTTACAAATTCAGGCGATAAAAGAAAACTGGCATTGAAACGAATATCCTTTAGTAATGGATATTTTGAACAATTTTGTCTTTAGTACCTTGACTTGGAGCCTTAGAAACTTGACATAATCAACAATTTCATCAAGCATTGCTGCCCTATCGGTCTGCATTTAAGTTCCAGATTACATCAGGATGCATGATATTCAAAAATCAAGAGAAACTTCCCAAGGTTTACACAAGTTATCTCAAAATGAATCAAACATAATAGCAAGTTGATCAAGATCAATTTAGAGGAATATCCATTTCAAGAACACATACAAACCTTGTTTGTAGTAGGAACCAGCTCCTGCAAAGCCTTCATTCTCTCCGCAATTCTTTCCCTACGTAACTGTACCCATAAATAGATGCAAAAACTCATTAAAGTTAACAGTAAAGCAGATACATTTTAAAAGATCATACAGAACAGCA
Source organism: Erythroxylum flavicans (assembly GCA_027576715.1). Lineage (NCBI taxonomy): Eukaryota > Viridiplantae > Streptophyta > Magnoliopsida > Malpighiales > Erythroxylaceae > Erythroxylum > Erythroxylum flavicans. The sequence continues at coordinate 14,143,507 of JANZXP010000194.1, read as the reverse complement.
TATTCTTTGATTAAACAGTTACTGATATTCTCTGAAAATCTATCTTCTAAAAGAACCTACAACAGGGATTACTGGTCCAAGAGATACACAGAAATCAAGTCGAGTTACCCTTTCAGCAATGCTGTGAGGATCAGTGGCTTGCCCTCGTCTTGCTCTGACTCTTGGGCGGATGGCAGGTGGTTGTTGTATCGCAGAAATCATTCCAGGTGCTGACTGTCTATGAAAATGCTGCGGCTGGCGCAATAGGGCCATTTTAGAAACTTAACTGATATCATATAGTTGAAAGTATACAAGATTGCCTGAAGATTATATTGCCCTGACAAAAGAAAATAAGGAAGCAAAGAACAGGGCACAACCATTGATTTACCAGTAAAAGGAAGCATCCTTGACCAGATGATACATACAGGGTGTCACAGAATCAAACATCATGCTTCATGCAGACATGGCCATGATATGCATGCTCGATTTGAGCATCAATTAATTAGTTAGTTCCTAATTCCCCAATAAAGATATCTTATCATTCATTTAACAAGATTTATTAAAGTTAGAATTGCTCATAGGTAATCAAGAAAACATAAAGGAAAGCATTTCCGGTTCAATTTTCTTTTAGACTTGGTTATGTTTGTGTGTGTAATCTGTGGTTGATTTTGACACATCCTAATTCCCAGGAAAAGTCAATGGAATGCAATTAGAAAAGAAATGAAACCAAACTTTTCAGTTAGTCTCCACAAGACAGTGCCATAAACAATTCTACCGGTCAGAAAATTGACAGAAACAAGGTTGATTCCAAAGGTGAGGACTAATGAAGTAGAGAAGAGACCTGATTTTTATCTTTCAATGTCAAAAATTAAATATTTGAAGAAAGTCATTAGGTTAAGGAAAGTGGGAGTTTACACAACAATAAGAACAAGAAAGTTAGCTTAACTTCTTAAAAAGCCTACTACCCCAGTGAAAATTACCGACGAAGGGTTAAAGAGAAAATTTGCCTGGTGGGATTGTGGTGGACCAGGTGGCGGAGTTGGTGGCGGTGCAGTAAGCCGAATTGACTGGGCTGGCAAATGTCCAAACGCTGGAAACAAAGTTGTCATGTGCACATAATCTCTATCCTGCCACCAGAATAGCAACAAAATCCATATCTTTGGATCAAATAGCCTGTAAAATAAGCATGATTAAAAGTATATTCCTCTTTTTTTCCTGTGCTTTTAATACGTATCATAAATGAACCGATTATCCTTTAAAGATTTAAAATTCTAAATTTTCTCTAATATTTTACTACAGATGACCATGTAATTTTTTTGAAAATTAGCCACGAGTTCGGCAGACAGCTACATTTGGAGAATCTTTGACATAAAATAACTAGAGAAAGTTGGGAAAAAAGGTTCAACGAGTTAGTTTGCAAATTATTCCTCCATTGTTAGCTTAAAAATATTTATCAAAATGGAACCGAAAGTCATTGTAAGTCATTCATGATGAAAAAGTTACCGAAAAACTGCAAACAACCGAGAAGGACACAAGACAAATAAACTAAGGTAAAGGACAAAAGTAGGACAAGTAGTTTCATACAAACAAGAATGGCCTAATTAACAATTACGTACGCCGATTCCAGGAGAAGAAGAAGGGGATGGATTAGTAGTGGTGGCAGTAGCAGTAGTGTTGTTATTATCTAAACCACCACTAGCTTCTTCTTGTTGTTGCCTCAAAAATCCATGATGCTCCAAGTTTAGTCCTAAAGGCGTCAATTCCATGCTGTTGTTCCTTAATCCACCACCAGAACCTAACTTTAAACCCACCACCGGCACCACCTCACCACCTCCATTACCACCACCGTACCCAATTGGCTGAACTGCCAGGATCTGTTCAAAGAAGTCGTCTCCTAGTCCCTCAGGTTGATGATTTCCCGCCATGCAATAAAATATAAAAACAAAGTTATAGTAGTTATGGCGTTGGTACACTATTATGAGCTTGCCTGCTGTAAGAGTTTTATGTGGTTAACTTAAGTCTGCCTCTTGGGTCTTGAGGAAGAGAGAGAGAGAGAGAGAATAAGTGCAGGGGGCAGGGTTGACTGAGTGTGTGAAATCCGAGGATACGAGAGTTCGGCGATGGTTTGATGGATTGCGATTTGCGAGCCCAATAACCCGGAAAGTGGAGCGTGCGTTCCCGGACTGTTTCTTCTGCGTTTGGGTTTTGGGGTTTCACTGGTATACGGGGAAAGGAATAGCAGTAGCAATGAAAGAATTGGAACTTAGGTACCAGGAGAGTGACATTGGAAGATAATTAAGTGGCTATCAGTAGTAGTAGTAGTTAAAAAAGATTACAAAATTTTATTGCAAAACAAAGTTGTTACCTGGAATCTGCTACCAACTTGGTGTGACCCACCAGAGTTGAAGAGCTGAAATCAAAGAAAAGCACTAACTAGTGATCATAACTTCACTATTCATAAGTGGCAAATTTGGTATCTCCATTTCCAGTCATAATGCTACAATAATAGAACTTTTTGTCTTAATTCCTTTTCCAACCAAAATTCCGTAATCATCCTGTTCATCTAAAAAGTTCGGTATGCTCAGCTCAGCTTCAGGACAATTTACTTATTTATTACTCATCGGCTTGTAATTGGAATGACGGAAAGAGCTAAAAGCGCACCGTCAGATATTGGCTTTAAGCTCCACTTCTGTTCAATTTCTCTCATTTTTAATTCCTTTGGTAGTTGGATTGACCCTGTCCCACTTTCATTTTGATTGACGAAGGTTCTTCAAGTTTGAATCTTTAACCAAATGGGTCTCGTGAAGTTCAGTATTTGAACTGTACTGATATCTCAATACATAAGCTTTGCCCAACTCTTAAGCTCATTTCTGTGAAAAACCCTACTGATATTGAATATCTAAAACATGAAGCATGAACTAAGAGCTACATTTCATTGTCATGAAATTTTTAAGCTTGAGAAGGAAAAAAGGGCGGACAGGAAAAAGTGTATTGAACTTTAAGACCACGAGACCCGATCAACCAAATCATTTTCAACCCACCAATTATCCAGAGTAGCCTTAGTGCACGAGGGAAGAAGAATATCCTCTTGTCAGGACAGAAATCGCTAAAGTATTGTTGAACGACTTCTAGGCATGTTTGAAGTTTATACATAAACTGCCTAATTTCTAACTTTTTTTGTTGAAATTTGAAGGAATTTTCATTAACTATAGTTAAACTATTAACAACATTACAATGAGGTTTCCGTTATGGAATTCCAAAAAGATCTTTCAACAATGGCAAAGCCACAAAAGCTAGCTACGATGTATCCAGCAACTAAATCATAAAAACCACCTTGCTTTCATACTATCGGAGAGTTTATGAGTAACATCTTTGGCTATCAAAAGGCCTCGAATCTCATTAATGATGAACTCAACAAGTTTGATAAGGCCTTGTTTGCTCCTGCCGATAGATCCTTCTATTCCTCTCCTTCCGTATATTATAAACTATGAGAGTCAATGCTATTTTGAAAAGCAAGCTGTCCGCCTTCTGTGAGCAGGATACGCTAATGATCCATTAGAGTGTATTAGCCCAGTCGTACATGTTGCTACATTGTGCAAGCTTATGGAGAAGTTGACTCCATACAGTTGTGGAGTAGGTGCAACTGAAAATAAATGATTTCTGTCTTCTGCGAGTGTCTTGCATAAGTCACCAACGGGGTTAAAAGTCCCATGTCATCGATCTTTAGTGCTTTACCTGTTTTTGATTGCAAACTAAGTAAATATGGAAGCTTTCGGACTGATGCATTGTTGTCAGAGAAGAGAATATCAGGGAACCACGGGGGAATCAGTTTAGAGAAGGTTGTAGCATGACTTGTTAGTAAAAAAAAACCTTTGGGGTGGAGTTTCCACACAACCGTATCCACGTTGCTTCTGTTTTGGAGCCTAAGGAAAAACTAACATAATGTGTGAAAACCTCTAAAATGGCCAATCCATTGCCCTTCGGAAATGAGTGATGAAACTGTGGCATTGTGAGGGATGCGACGTCTGATATGCGTTAGATCATTCCTGCGTATTAATGGACTGAAGTCAGTCCAATTATCATACCATAACCATATGGAAGTGCCATTGCCCAGTTGAAAATGAATAAACAGATAAATAATATCCCTCATTTTGAGCATGTGATGAAAGACCCAAGAACCACTCTTAATGGTAGGTAGTCGCCGGAAACTCTGAGAAAGGAGATATGTTTCATGAAGCCACTTAGTCTAAAAGGTGTTTTTATCTGTTAGCAACCTCCAAATTTTTTTGCAAAGAAGAACCTTTTGCATGGTAGTTGTAGAAAGTATGCCTAGGCCTCCTTACTGCTTGGTAGTTGTCACCTCTCCCCACTTCACTTTGGCTTTCTTTGCATTATCCGTAGAACCTGACCACAGGAAGGATTTAATAATTCTGTCTAGCTCTTTAATCATCCTCTTAGGCAGAATTAAGTGATCAATCCAATGAATGTGTAATCTAGTGAGAACAGAAATAATAATTATGACCCCAATAGCCATAGAATGAAACCGATTTGGCCAATCAGAATAGCGGACTTTTGCATAAGAGAGGGGAACTCCCAAGAATTTAAAGGGGGGCGTGTTTAAATTTATTCCCAAAAAGCTAGCAAGCTCAAGAGAATTATGCACGTCTGAGGAGAAATAAAAGCTGCTTTTCTGGATATTAATTCTTATACTAGAACAATTTGAGAATCAGGTCAGGATGTCTTTAAGAATATTGATGGAGAACCCGTCGGCTCCAAACAGAAGCATTAAATCATCGGCAAACATCAAATGAGATACTTTAAGTGCACAACATTTATGATGATAGCAGAAGTGACCATTGTGTGAAATCAGCTTGCCAATTATTTGAGACAAGTCCGTGACCAGAACAAAAAGATAAGGTGAGAGGGGATCTCCTTGCATAATCCCCTCTCACATTGCAGTGGTTTAGTAGGACTTCCATTAACAATGATGCTTACTGATGAGGTTTGAAGACATATCATGATCCATTTCGTAAATTGAATAAGAAATTGCAAAACATGAAGGCAAGCTTGGATAAATGTCCAGCTAATTGTGTTGAAGGCCTTGTAGAAATCTATTCAGTTTTTTTCCAGATTGATACTCCTTAAGAAGTTCTTTCATAAGCAATATATTGTCTTCGATGGAACGTCCCTCAATGAAAGCATCTTGAGTAGGAGCGACATGTTCAAGTAACAATTTTTCAATCTTCTAGCTAAAAGCTTGGGAATGACCTTGTAAATGGTATTGCAGCATGAAATAGGTCAGTAATCCGATAGGGAGCCAGGGGTTAACTTCTTTGGTACAAGGCATACGAAGGTGTGACTAATTTTACGCAACATCTTACCTGAGTGCAAAGTTTCCAAGATAGCTTGTGTAAAAAGTTGTCTAGTGATAGTCCAATTCTGTTAAAAGAAATGAGCCACAAATCCATCAGGGCCAGGGGATTTCGATGGGAGCATTGAGAAAAGAACTTCTTTTATCTCTGTGTCTGAGAAAGGGGCGATTAGGAAGTCTTTCATATGCTGGCTAATAGGGTCTCCAAAAAAACAGCTCAAATCTGGTAGATGATTGATCTGATGTGGAGTCCCCATTAATTGAAGAGAGTACTCGCGGGTGATAGTTGGTAGGGATTGTTGATCAGAGTATTGCATGCCATTCTCATCAGTGAGCTGAACAATGCGATTGCTATTACGTCGTGCAAGTAAGGATACTTGAAAAAATTTTGTGTTCTGATCCCCTTCCTTCAACCAAGTCACTCTTACCTTTTGCTGAAGTATGGACTGATGTAAAGAGAGAGCTTGTTTATATTCCTTAATTCGCAAAGTTTCCAGAGACCTGAGTTGAGAATCACGAGGAGATAGGTAGCGTTGATCTTAAGCTAGCAGGAGCCTTGTTTTATACTCATGGAGCTGGCGAATAGATGGAGAAGAGAAGCTTTTAAGTGAGGCTTTTACCCTTCGTAATTTCTACATAAGCTAGAAGGACTTATAGCCTTCATCTCGTATTTGCTAACAACTCATGACAAGGTCCAAAAAAACCTTCTTGCTTAGTGAGGCCATTAAAAAATCTGAAGGGTGTTCCTCTGAATTCCGGGTGGGACAAGTTACGAATCATGATGCATGAATGATCGGAGAGGAGATTATCACTAAAATGTGCATATGATTGAGGGAAAATAGATAACCAATTAGGATTAACCAAGGGCCCTGTCCAGCTTCCGTCTAATTAACTAAAAGCCCTGTTGTCTATTGGTCTAGGTAAGAAGTCTACCATTAAAACATAATTCAGTCAGTTAAACTCCTTGGAGAAAAGATTCGAGCTCTTTACCTATAACTAGTTATTGGCCTCGCCCACCCTTAGTTTCTGTAGTGTCCTTGATGCAGTTGAAATCACCAGCCACTAACCAACGGTCTACGATGTTACTTTCCAGTTGTTGCACAGAATTCCATAACAAAGGTCGTTGAAATTGAAAGTTGGAAGCATAAATGATAGAAAGAAAATTTGATACTTGTGTTATTGAGTAGACACGATAGATGCAGACGTTGAGAACTTTCTTCAAGCACCTGGATAGAAACACGTTTCATGTTATAATAGCAAAGAATTCTACCATTATAGTGAGAAGATAAGTTAGTAATGAGGGACCAGTTAGCTCCTAAAAGCTTAGAGATGTAAGAAAGGCTTGAAGCTCTGATTTTGGTTTCTAATAAACTAACTATACAAGGCTTTTTATCCATAACGATATCTTTAACCATAGCCTATTTATGAGGGTCATTAAGCCCTCGTACATTCCAGATAAGCATCGTCATAGAGGGGTATCCCCTCTAGGATTTGTTTTAATCTTCATACGAGCTTATCTTCTTCTGGAACTAATATTAGGATCTGAAGTTTGAAGAGTGAAGTTGCCTTGATTAGTTTGACTAACAAGCTCCTTTAGCGTCAAAGAATCTTCCTTAACTACAGATGCAAAATTACGATTCACACTATGCTTAGAATTTTCCAATGAAAGAGGGAGATTGGTTTAGCACTTATGAAGTGTTAGCATATTCTAAATTTAAGTGTTGCCCGAGTGTCTGAAGAACTATTAGACTGATCTGAAGTATTAAGTGCATTAGTGTCAAGTTCAGCTGTATATGTAGGTTGAGATTTAGAAATGTGGTCATCCTGATTATCATGGCTTGCAAACTACTCCTTTTACTGGAAGGTATGGTAGTCCTTAGCTAGAGTAATAGGAATGAGATTCATATCTACCTCAGAATGCTCTAGTGAATTGGCAGATTGGTTTGTCTGTTCAGGGGAGTTAGATGTAAGATACACGAAAGAATCAGGAGCTGCCATCACTTCAAGATCTTGTTGATTTGGCAAAGTTAGCGAGTTCGCGTCCACTGAGGGATCAATATTATGATATGAAAGCAATTCTTCATAACATCCAGTCTTGAAAGTTTTCCCAATAGGCCTCCATTTTTTCTTGATGATATTAGGCTGCCAAGGGTATGAGATAGGAATCTCAATACATTTGAGTTCACCAAATTCATCCAACTTGAGCATAGGTAGTTAATCTGGTAATATAGATTGTCTATCCACTTCAATGTAGATCTTTGCATAACAGATTTGCTCCATATAGGCAATTTACGTGTCCATGCACATCAATTTACCGATAGAGCTAGCCTGATAACTCAGGTTATCAATGGTCCAAAACTCAAGAGGTATATTATGAAACTGAAACCAAATTAGGAAGACATTAATGCTGCCCCTATCACACTCCATGTTAGATATGCCTTCAATTTAGCTGTTTTAGATAGGATTTGTTAGTCATGTTAGCAGAGTATTTTTCGTTCACACGTTCTTTTTGATGTTAGTGGCTGTCAGTAGTTGCTAGAAAATAGGAGTATTTCAAGTTCCCTGTATCGCATCTTGCTCTATTTATGGAGCTCAGAAATGAAAGTTTTAAGTATCCTTTATACGACCAAAAATACTTCACTCCAAACCTGGTTTCCATTTCTGTAAGAACAGATGTTGACTGCCCACATGCCAAGGGCCAGATTCAATGATTTCCTTTAAATATTCATCTGAAGTAAGCTTGAATAAAATGTTGTCATACTCTATAAGCATAGTCTTCTCCAAATCCTTTTTTTCCCTATCTTGCTTCAACCTAAGCTTTCACGACTGGGAAAGCGGGACGTTTGTTCCAGAAATAGCCAACTAACAATGAAGACCATATAGCAGCTCCAACTTGCAACAATTCACGAGGAGGAGTAAGAACTCCATTTTGCAGCTCATTAGAAAAATGTTTGAGTTTACCTTTGTTATGTTGGGTAGTGAGTTTATTTCACCTACTCCTTTAATAGGAGATGATTGCTGAGAGGGCTCGGCTTCAACATTTCCTTCAGAAATGGGTTTGGCTGGTTCCTTACCTCGAATAGCAGTAGCCAACAGTGGGAAAGCTGCAGAATCCAGGAGGGGAGGAGCCACTCCATTCATAGTTATTTACCAGGCCTAACACAAGCCTTCACTCGAGATGGGAATCAGTAGGAGGAAGAAGGTAAACAATAGCAGGGCTGGTCTCGAGAACAATTTCTAAAGTTGGTAGGAAAGGAGGGTAGCGTGGGACAAGTTTAGAGGGAGGTCAGAGGAAAAGTTAGAGAGAGGTCAGGAGTATTTATTTCATTCTTTACCAAAGTTCTAACTTGATTGGAAGATACCGTTAGGAAACTCAATCACGGACACTACAGAAAAATAAATTTATACAATTTTTTGATTAGATTTTAATAATTAAATCACTTGAAAACGTGAATAGTAAAAATTAATTGAATCATATATACATGTTTACACTTGCAATAGAAGTTCTTAGTAGAATCATTCAAAAGAAAATCACCACTATGAGTAACATTATAAATACAAAGGAGTTCAACCTTTTCAACTTGGTATATGTTGACGACATCTTGGTATTTTATGGGAATGATCCTAACTCATTAAGAACTATTATCTCTTCCCTCAGTTGCTTCACTAAGATGTCAAGGCTACAAATCAACTTTGAGAAGAGAAAGCTCATGGTATTTGTTAGTATCTCATATGTGAACATACTGACACAAATTACATGTATGTAACTGCAAACTTTTAACTTTTACATACCTTGGGTTACCTAGGGCTGCTGGATGTTCATTTGATAAATCTAATCAAGGAAAGAGTGTTCGCCTGGCATAATAGATTCCTATCCTTGGCAGGAATAACCCAACTTGTCAAAATAGTCCTTCTAAATCTATAATCTTATCATTAGTGTGCACATTTAATGATTCTTCAAAGAATTAGAGAATTTAATCAGGACATTTTTGTTGTTAGGAAGCATTAACAACTCTTGTGGATTTAAAGTTAAATGGACTGAAGTCTACTACCACAAATAGGAAGGAGGTTTAGGCCTCACGTCACTCAAACTTAAAAGTCAGATGCTTAGATTTGGAAGCAGTTAAAGAACAAGGCATCTATCTGGGTTAGATAGTTGAATGTCTATTACTTATCAAATAATTGCTTTTGGAATTTGAAAGAATTTCATTAAAATACAGAGATTAAGGAGCTTAATATATCCTGTAATTAAAAAAATTGGGAATGGTTTGGATTCGTGACTCTGCCCTATACAAATAAGACGTACTAACCTCATTGAGAGGAAGATTCCCACTGAACACTAAGGTAGCTGAATTAATTTCTCACTATTTTTGGAGTTGTAATTATAGAGAAATGTCCCACATTATAGCTAATCCTCCTAACTAGGATGTTGATGATCTCTAGACAATTCATATAGCTTCTCCAACAAATCCTATCTGCAATTTTTGGATCTCACCTCCCCAAGGTAAGTTGGTCAAAACTTATTTTGTCCAACTTTGTAATTTTTAAAGCAACTACAACCTACTAGCTAGCAATCAAAGCCAAACTTTGGACTAAGGACATATTCTAGACTGTAAATCCACTATGTGTCCTTAGTAAAGCTGAAATTAAGTCAGTTCCTCGTCTACTTTTTCAATGTTCATATGCTCAAGCCATATGGTCAAGAATTCACAGAACTCTCAACCTGCATTACAACGTAAGAGACTGGTTCCAAATCATTGAATAAGCTTTGTTATGGCTCTAAGAGAATAGGAGAGGATTTTGTTGTGTTCAAGATAACTTTCACATGTTGTGTTTATGTCATTTGGAGAGAAAGGAACAATCGACTCTATAAAAAATAGGAATTGGAAAAGCATATCCTAGCTGACAAACTAATTTACTAGATAAGAGCTACTTGCCTCTAACAATTCTCACATGGTAATTAGTCTTAACACAAAGAATATCTCACTGGTTTTATCTATCAAAATTATCTTAAGTGGCATTATATCTATCAGCAGCTCTTAAGCTATTACTTCTTTGTCTATACAATGAAACTCTTTATAAGGCTTTTTAAACCTACCTACCCTTTTTGAATATATATTTATTTACTTTATAAAAAAAATTCTTTTGAGGGTGAAGACAAGAGTGCTAACTCCCTTATGCCTTCCTCCTATTTATAGAGGAAGACAGAAGATTTTATTTTTATCGAAATTAAACTTTTTAATTATAATTAAAGTCAAACTCCAATTAGAATTATAATTTAATTTTAATAAAATCAAATATCTCATATTTAATCCTTGAAGTTTATCAAACTTTATAATTAAGTCCAATTTTAATTAAATTTTCTCTTTTTAGTTGCTCCTTTATGTGTGATTTTTTAGATTCTTAATATATTAGCAATGATTATAAATTTTAATTTTAATTCATAACTATAATTAGATAAATTAGACTCCTTTTAATTTATCTTTAATTTTCCTAGGGATGTCATATATTTTTTAAAGTTAAAAAATACTGTCACTTTTTACGTTTCAGTCAAGCCATGGGTCAGGCCGAGTTCTGCCCATGGCTTAATCGGACCAAACAATTTTGGCCCATGGCTCGATTAACTCGGACCAAAATCAGACCGAACCAAAATTGATATTCCTAAATTCTTCAATTAAACAATTTACAATCATAAATGAAAATAGACATTTAGCAACATGTCATGACCACTCAAATATTATAAATGCTAAAGAGGTTTGACTTAACCTTTCTATGTATAGTTATGATGTATAATTTAATCTTTTTATTATACAATATTCAGATATAGAGTATGAATTTAGTGTCTACCCTTTTAAATTCAATCATGTTCATTCTTGCTAATTAGTAATTAGTTTATAATTAATATTAGAAATCACCGCTTTAAATCTTAATCCATTCTATCCAGAAAATTCCTTAAGTTACTACTAATCAAGAGCATTGAAACATTCTTTCTAATTACTTTAGAGTGATGAATCCTTTATTTACATACTCAACTATCACTATCATATTATATACAATTATTATTGAAGGAAATATCCTAAATAAAATAAGTCATAAGGAGTATCAAAACATAGTAATTCTTCTATGAGATACTTGGTAATCTTAAGCCTAAGGTTCAATTATAGAATTAGTATAATGAGCAAATATATAGACATATAAGTAATTTTCCAATTAGCATCCTTAAAATTAGGTTATCTCAGTTAAATTATTCTCTAATAAAAACCCAAACGTTTGTTTTAATATCTTTATATTCTAATTTATGAGATCAACACTTTCTTTATAAGAAAGAAATATAATGTGTATTAGTTTTCCTATTCCACCATTATCTCATCTTAAAGAAACTACAACTAGGAATAACTCAGGAATAATACATAAATACAAATTAAATATCATAATTATGATGACATCATAATTTTAATTATTACAATGAACCGATACTAAAAAGAATTAAACTAATATCCTCTGACTTGCACTAAAGTCAATCACCTATGTACCCAATATCGTACCTAAGCGCCACTACAACTTGTATAAAGACCTTTGGATTTGTGCAGCCTGATTATAACATGTATAAAGACCTTTGGATTTGTACTTCTAGTTTATATATAAATGGTGATGTCATTTTATTGCAAGCTTATGGTAAGAGTTCCACTATGCATTGATTTAGAGTTTTGATACTTTTCACCCTAAACACTTGATTGCATTGATTGAAATCATAGTAAGAGTTTAAAGATTAATGTTTTTGATTTCAATGCGATTATTGATGTGATTACTATTAATATTGACTAAGAAAGTTATTTTTAGGATAATTTGATTTCAATTGTATATTAATTTGATTTGATTGGATATGATGATGTGTAATAAGAATGGAGATTGATGATGGATTGATATTGTAAGATTTATAATTTTGAGGACAAGCAAAAGCTTAAGCGTTGAGATATTAGATAGATGCATAATTGCTCATGTTTATACCCCATATTTGATGTATTTTTGCTTAATATTTTAAACTTTTGTTGTGTATTTGGTACTTAATTCGTTCCAAGTGTGTTCACAAAATACAATTGCCTTCACGAACTTAAAGGAGAAGAATTCGGAAGAAAACATGACATAAAACGAAGATTCGAAACATAGAAAGGATGTGCAATCATACGTCTATCCATGCACTTCTCCTAGGTCGTGTAGATTTATGATTTTTGGAGATATTGGTTATGCACAGTCTGACGCACGATTGTGCATCAGCTCGTGCATATCCAAAAATCCTAAATTTCAATATAAAAGGACATATTTGACCTAAAAAAGGAGGCGAAGTCTGGAGGAGTCGATTCCAGACATGGAGATCATTCTCAAGGCGTGATTTTGATCTAGAGAAGTAGAAAACATAAGGAATTCATCGAAAGATCTATCGAAATACAAGATAGAACCTCTACATCGCAAAAATATTCAAAAGAAGACAATGAGGGAGATTTAGAATTATGAAACCATTATTTTCAATTCATTTTTCTTTCAATGTATGATTAATTTTGAGTTCGATAATGTGTAACTAAACATCTCATTAGTATTTAGGTTAGATGAACCCTATGTTAATACTTTGATATGACTTGATCCTTTTATTAATACAATTGGATTGTTATATTGTGACCTGACTACGTGTTTTATTTATGTTCTAATAGACCTGGAAATATTAGATCATAATCTGATTTCATACATATAAATTAAGAAATCCTATTGATGAATAGATCTACCATAATTGAAAAGAGTTTATTGCAACCCTAGAGATAGGATGACATAAATCTTCTAGATTAGGGTTAAAACTAATAGAGGGATTCAAAAATTGATAAAGCAATCTTATAAACTTTAACCTGAGTAATTTGATTGAAAACTTTAGGATTAGTTGCTAATAGACTCAATGTCAGCTATTAGCATGTCATAGGAATCTCCACAATTCAATAAATTAATAAAAAATTGAGTAATAAAAGACTAATATGTTAAGGGTTTAGGGGGATTTGAAACTTAGATGCTAATAATTGATATTAGCAATTTTCTAAGTGAATTCTTAATTCTCTGTTTAATATCGTTGCCTATTTTATTTTACTTGCTTTAATTTTATCTTCTTTTATTAAAATCCAAAATCAATCTGTAGGTTAGATAATAGGAAAAAGGTAATTAATAGTAATTGTTGTCTTTGTAGGATTGATCCATAATTGCCGGTACTAGCTACAGCTACACGATGCACTTGCTATTATTACAATATTGACCACTCAGAAAAAGTCAATCAAAAGTTTGAGCATATAATGCCCTTGAAATCCTTAAAGGATGTAGGACTAAGGGTTTTAGGTATCAAACTGATGTGGGTTTATCTCCTTTAGGAGTATTCCTCTAAAGAAGAATTCCTTTACTACTCTCTTCACCATAAGGCTAACCTCCTGCTAGGTCTTAGAAAAGAAGAAGCCATTGAAGCCATCAAGACCTGGGGACTTGTTAGGTTCATTTGGAAAACCTCCTTATCTATCTCCTTGTCCTCAACAGGCATAGTAAGTGATTTATACTACTCCTAGGTGATCCTCTTTTTAATTAAAGGGTTATGTAATAGAGGAGAAGCAAGTAATCTACAAGTGTAACCATAAATCCCTTTAGGTGCCTCTCAACTTCATTAAGTATATCCTTTTGCTAAGTATTGTAGTACTATTAGGCAATTTTAGAGAAAAGATTATATTTGCATTCTTTCTAGCCAATATAGAGTTGAAAAAAACTTAGCACACCTTTCACCTCCTTTTTTCCAATTAGATTTAGCTATTTGCTCCATCAGACTGGAATGATCTCTATTAGCTCTCTCAAGAGTGTCTTCTCCTTGTTTAACAGAAGGTCATTACCAAGTTTCCCAACTAGCTCCCCCCAAATTAAGAACCAACTCTGCTTTAGCTCTATCCATAACTTATTGTGTGGTGGAGTCTCTTCTATTCATCAGACCTTTCATCTCTAGTTTAATCGCCTTCAATTTTTAGACACATATACATTAATGTGAGCCCATAAATGTTGACTCCAATCCCTTTTGAAGTCCTTCATACAAAACCAATACACTCAACTAGGAATTTATTAAGCCTAAAAAGGCCTCCTTTCATGTTTTTGGAAATGATTCTCCATCAGAATTGGGGAATGATAAGAAACAATAGGTCCAAAAAGGTTGCCACACTATTAGGAAACTGGATTATCGAGACCTTGTTAACTAATAAACAATCTAAGTTTCTTCTTAGAGCCCACCTTCTAGACTACTTTTTACTCTATATATAATAGTCACCTTGAAACTTTAGATCAAATATTCCTAGTTTCTCCACATAGTCATTGAAATTACGAGAGAAGTTTCTCAGACTAAAGTGATCGTTAAATTCAGTTCTAAATAAATTACAGTTGAAATCTCCAAATAACAACCAAGACCCATTCATTTTCTTATGAAATTCTACCAATTTGTTCCCTAAAGCCTTCCTTTGAAAATCATGATTAACACCATAAATCACTAAGGAGAAGATTGCAATCGTTTCCTAGATAAATCTCCATTTCATATGGATTACTTGCATTTCTAGCTCAAAAACTTTAATATCCCCAAAATTAGGGCATACCTTATGATAAGCCTCCCTAAACCATTGGCTTGATGGTTAGAAATAAATTTCCACCTAATGCTCAATATATTTGGGATCCTAAGATTCTTAAAACTAATTTTAATTTTTAAAAGAACAAAAAAATGATTTTGTATTAAAAACAAAATCCCTTAAACCTGATAGCTTATTAGGGAAGTTAACCTCCCTTACATTCCATTTAATGATTTTCATTTATTAATAGCTTTATGTTTAGAGCCCTTACCTTTACTCCTGTTAGATTTCCTTTTGGTAACTGATTGAAATCCCTTATTTAAGGCATAGGAATAACTCTATGTCTATTGGACTCAATCTGAAATCCAAGTTGCTAAGGTTGTAAGAAAAGTGGGAAGTTAAAAACATACCATAATCCTTCCTTAATGATCTTAAAGGCTTGAGCTTTTGAAACATAATGTATCTATCTTCTGCTATCAATACATTTATTAATCCTTTGTTTTTCCATGTTGATGGTACCCATTTTTGTATTACAAGAAAGGCAAATCTCTTATCCGAAAAGAACCCTATTAAGAAGTTCTCCCATGATCTGACTCTCTCTTGAAGAATTTTCATATCCAAGAAAACGACAACTCTCTCATCTTTAACCTTAGAAGGACATAAATGTACTGATAGTTCAAAATTCCCTCCTAGTACTTGCTTCCAAGTCTTTTGATCTCTAATTTGCTAGGAGGAGGATGACATAGTTGGGATTATGCTTGATGAGAGTAAAGGGAGAAAATCTTCTTTAACAGAGCCCTAGATGGCAGTTAGTTTAGAGGCCTGCATAGTGTCTAAAAGGAAAAGAGATATTTGGCAGGGAGCTAAAATAGGGATACAGTTACCTAAAATAGAAAGACTGGAGGCAAGAAAGCAATTATAAAAGTAGAGTCTAAAATGCCCTCAACAAAGCTCTCCCCAAGTGGAAGGAATGATCGTTGAAAGTTGAAAAACCAAAGGAAGTGAGGATGGGAGGAAGTTAGGTTAGATATGGATAGATGAAGTGTATAGAGATTAGCAGGGATTAGACTCAGGGAAGCAGGAATGGGGATAGATAAGGTGGATGGTTGGAGAGAATGCAGATAATCTCTCTCTAGCTATATAATCTTTGTATTTGGGGAAGTTGGTAAGATCAAATCCTTATTGACACAATGAATTTGGTTAAAATAGTTAAACAACACTAGCAAATGATAGTCTTTTTTCAACAAAGTTCTTATATTTTATGATAAGTAAAATACCAATGTTCTAAAAGTAGATTATTTATTTATAACTTGAGGTCAATCATGACATAGTAGTCATTAGTTATCAAATTGGCATTCTTATAGAGTTATTTTATTTTATATTATATCAGACTTGTAATTTGAAGAGCTTAACAACTCCTTTGAAGGAGTAAATACTTAACTATTGTTTTGTGTTGCTTATCTAATCCTAATAGTTCTATTGCTGCTTTTAATAATCAAAAATTAATTAGCCTTACTTAAAACTTTTTCTAAAATTGAACTTTTTCTTTTTAATAATCAACTTGAAACTTACATTATTGTTATAAGATCTAGTGAAGGGTTCACATATTTGAGAGATATATTGATCTTTCTTGAAAATTGCTATAAAAAGACATGTGTATTCTTTTGTATATATACTTATAAAGTTGACTTTGGTATTATCAATTACAATAGCATGAGTTGAAAGAGTATTTTCTACTATGACATTTGTGAAGAATTAATTGCAAGATCAAATGGGAGGATCTTGGATCAATAATTGTTTAATTACTTATATTAAAAAAATGAATTTGATATAGCATTTCTAATAAAAAAGGATATATTTATTTCAAAATATGGTACTCATATAATTCAATTGTAATGTTGGCTAATTAATTTAAAATTAAATACAAATATTTTATATTTATAAATTATATTTATTAGATCAAAATTAACTTTGTCCTAACTTTATTAAGACAAATTATTGTGAGGGATATATTGAAACTCTTAAATTTGGAATATAGTAAAGTAGGTATTTGATGGGGATTTACCACTTTAATGAGGGTTGCAATGATTCTATTTTTGATATTTTTATATATTAATTTGAAAATAAAATATGATATCATGATCTTGGGACATCATATCAATGGCATGTGCATATGATTAACTGTGTTGATTTATGTTTTGATTTGGATAATGAAATGACATATCATCTCGGTGTGATAGATCTAGCATTTTGAATACTTGATGGCTATTTAAGTGTGATGCATAGTTTTCTAATACGCTTATATGAGTTGGTGTATTTAATTTATGATGTGCTAGCTGCTATAATAAAGTGGATGACTTTTGCATTGTTCGCTTAGTCGTGGGTTGTACTTAATTGGACTGTGACTTGTGAATGTTGATGTTTCATAATTTAAGTTGTGATAAATAAGTTTTAAATGACTATTTATTGCCATGATGTTGTTAATATATGACATGGTTGCAATCTAACTGGAGCAAAAGGTGGATACTTAATTGTTGTGTTCATTTTGTGTTATGTGCTCAGATAAGATGCAATGACATTCGTAGGCATGGTATTTAGTAGTTGGTATACATATACCTCTTATGTTTAAGAAACTTCAAAAAAAAAACTATATAATCTTTAAAATTATCGTAAAAACTCCTTCGCTTAGACTTTAGTTAAAAAAATAACATTGAAACATATATAGTATGAATATCAAATATAGACTAATCAAATGTCACTAATATGATAATTTAACTTAGTTCTTAGACTTGACCTAAACCAATTGAATTTGGTTTAAATTAATAATATAAGATAATTATAATAAATTATTCATTTGAATCGAATTAAATCAATTTAGATTAAGTTTAATACTTGAGTTAAATCGTTATGTAAATAACATTTGATTAGAACAAATGTGATGTTCATGGTGAATATATTTCGTTATTTTTCAACCAAAATTTAAGAGAAAGAATCTTTCTAAAAAAGCTAAAAATTAAAGATTTTTTGGGAAATTTTTAAAAATTTCTTAAACAACAAGAAATATGTCTTTTACCATTTTTTTACATGATTTTATGATGATCATTGTTAGTTGTTAATTGATTTTATTTTAGTTAAATTGTTTTTAATAATAGTGGCAATTTTTATATAGAATTTAAGATTCAAGAATGAAATGACATAAAAAAAGGAGAATTTTATGTCACATCACCTAAACAGTAAAAATAAAAAACCTCTAATTTAAGGGAGTTTAAGATGTAATGTAAACTTTACACTATATTATATTATAAATCTTTTGTCTAAACAACATTAAACATTTATAACCATGGATATGTTGTTCTGACGTTTTATTAAACGATTATTTTCTCCTGTAGCTGGTAGTTTCAGCTACTCTTAACTTTGTTTCTTGCTTTGTAAGAACTCGAATTATTTTCTTCCAAAAAAAATGACTTTGAAAGGCAAGTTTAATATTGCATTATAATAGAAAAAATGATGTTATCAATCGAGAATGACAAAATATTACAACTTGAATGAATGCACATTGACGTTGTGGTCTTAAGCTTATTGCTGGATGAGATAGTGATGAATAACAATGTATTTGATAACACTTACGTTCAATTCAATGGCGCCACAATCAATTCTTTTTTCAAACAAATTGTCCATCATCTTCTTCTTTTACGATCACATTTTACAATTCTTATATTTATGAATTGAAAGCTGTTTTTCATTACAACATAAGCACAATTCCTTATATGCGATTAATGCCTTTCAAAAAAGGTGAAATTGAAGTTTGTTATCCAGAGGTTTAGCTGAAGATGATGATTGAGGTAAGGTGCAACAGGAATCATTAATGTTAAATCAGATGAGCATTGGAATTTAAATAAGTGGAGCATCAATGACTTGTTTCGTCGCTAGGACATAAAGCTGTTTTAACAAGTGATTTAGAATGAGTTTTAAGCTTGTTTCTTCGCTAGCACATAAAGTTGTTTTAACAAGTGATTTAAACTGAGTTTTTAAGTCCACTATGGAAAGGCCATACGGGTGAAGATCCAAAGAGAGACGACCTATAAAAGCATAAGAATCTGTCAACCACAGTGCTCCCTGATTGTTCTTGTTTGCTTCGAGTGTTGAAACTCTCTTATGGGATCCTCTTCTCCAAACATTTTGGTCAATACTGAAGCATATTGCTTCAAACTAGGTTCTGGATTATGAATTCAAACAATTAATCATATTTATACAACTCACTCTTGCGTATTAGAACCACTAACATCAAGAAACTCCTTCCCAAAATGTGAGTGCTACAAATACAACACAAGTAAGCATTTGTTTTACCTTTGCTAATTCACCCGTCTATAATCAAATGACATGATCATGATTACTGCCAACCAATTTTCTGTTTTAAACAATTTGAAAGCTACCCAAAATAATCATAATCTAAAATTGAAAAATAAAACATGGTATTTTAGGTGTAATTTGAAAAATAGAACAAGAAATGCTTTCACTACCTGCTCTCATCCATGGGTTCATTTTGGTTACAAGAATGAGATTGTAAGCTCTTGTCATCTTGCCTCAATTCCTCGGGTATTTTGGAAACTGAATCTTCAAGTGCCTCCAGGAAAGACAGAACAGTGAACTTGTCTGCAACATCAGGAAAACCTTAGTGTTAGTACCATTTCCACGTTAATTTTAATCTTCATTAAGGCTTCACAACAAGATCACAAAGGCCTCTGCTAATAAGCAAGGGTGTAGAGCTCAGTAGAACGTGTTTGGTCATTCTTTATTCCCTTTCTTCTTACCATTTCCATTTACAAACATTTCAAATTGAATCATTTAGGAGATGAAATCACACTTTTTACTCCTCGTGTTCTCAACTGTAACTTGCCTACTACATTAATTGGCTAATGAAATTAGCATCAAGGCTGAATGAGTTCTAGTCCGCAAAACAGCTCAAGGTAACACAAAAAATTTATGCAGAAGACATAATACAAAAGCATTGCACAGGCCACTTACATTTACTAGGATCAATGCCAAATTGAGCCAAATCAATTTGCCCTGTTCGAAGAACCTAGAAACCGCTCTCAAATTGTTACCCTCATTAAATGGGGAAAAATTAAAACGTCGAGATAAGGTAATAAAACACAGGCGTCTATTTTCCCATCTTACATAAGTGAAAGTATCAACTTGCTGACGGAATGGTGGGCTCTGTAGCAACTCTAAAATATCATCTGGAGTCCACTGACCCTGCAACCACATAGTTCTTCAAAATGCACTGAAACAAAGAGGAAAATTCATATACAATACTGTTTAATACCTCTGGCAAATATGCTGCTAATCTTTCTTGCAGTGGCAACGTCTCAATCAATGGCAAAATCAGATCAGCTCTCAAGACGTCACCCAGTCCCAAGCCTAGGAAAAGGAGGGAAATCTCACATGAATGGAAATATTTGTAACAGACCAAGTAAATGACTAAAATATTTCTTATACAATATGTGACTTTGAAGATGACATAAACATAAAAGGCAAACAAAAACATAAATGACGAAGGAAGAACACTAGTCTTTTGGAGACCTGAATTGTATGTCTACAGATCTAGAAAACCTTATTGACGCTTTGAGAAAGCTATAAGAATCTAGCAAGTTAACAAGAGAGAAGAAGATAGAGAATAAACCAACAAATAGAACAATCAAAGGGATAAAATTAAAAAAGAGATGAGGAGAATCAGAAATTCTATGTTTGAGCTTATATCTTATGTGCTAGTACCCCTTCATATTTATGAATCACGGAAACAATGAACCAAATTTTACTCTCTATTGTCATCTAGTATTTTTCACTCTATCAACAGAAAAATTTTCTTGTCAATATCACCTAGGTAAGACAAGGCCATGCCTAGATCAGTTATCTGACAGATTTCCCCTTATTTCGACCTACAAAGAACATACCAATAGCGTATAAACCCAAAAGTGCATGTAAGACCCTGCAGTTTAAACATAGTACCAAAATAGAAAAATACCGATCAAGATACACCTCAAAGCTCGTTTTGGAGAATTTATTAGTTATGAATTTTATGCAGAAACCATCACAGACAACTACTAAGATATATGATTAGACTAAATAAGTACCTGCATCTTGATCTCCAGCACTATCTGTAATACGTCGGAGAAAGTCAAATAACAGAATAATATAGAACAAGATTATTATTGCCACAGAATTTTCTAAGCAGAAATCATGATACCTCCAGGTTCAATATTACTCAAAATCCTTTGCAGGTCTTCCATTTTGACTGGTCCCGACGAGGATGTCACATCACTAATTACTTCTGTTCCAAGATTTGGGAGAACAAAGTTTCCAGCTCTGTAAGTAATAAAAGAAAAATAAATCAGGATGATGGCATCAATGCCAAGCAAGACATATACAAATATAAATATAAGTCAAAGGGAGTAAAACTGGTCATGCTCACATCAAAATGTCAATTAAGAAGCAAATCTGACCAGAAAACAGAAAAACAGAGAATAAAAATACATGTTAACATCATCCAACAGAGGGTACAAGTGTGTCTTGCATATTTTTCCTCTTTCTTTTGGGGGTTTGTAGATGTGGGGGTAGAGGTGAGCTTGGGTTCAAGAGAGATGCTTAAAGGATAGGCAGATTGGAATTGTGTTTTTATGATAGAACATTAATACCTTGATGAAACATCATCCTCAAGCATGTCTTCAGAAATTGGTAGAGATGCAGAAACATCAGCGTCTTCTTCGGCCAGGAACTCTGTAAGATAATTGTCATCAAAATTTGCAGAGAAACTCAATAAATGAATTAGTAGCACAAGCAAAAGCTGTTGAATTATTGGCAAGCTGCTATTTTTGAATTATTGAAGATCAAAAGTAATCAGGATATTGGTAGCAGATAGTGGAAATAACTTGGCTAAGAAAAGATGTGGATAAACCAACAAAAGGTGTAGCTGTATTTCAAGGAATGAGATGAGTATTCGGCCAGGCTCTATCAGATTTTACAGGCCCAAACCCCAGCTCGTTCAGTCTTTGACAGGCACAAAAATCACTATTCATCAATAAACAAAACAACGTCGTTTTGTTATATATATAAAACTGACATTTCAACAATACACAAAACAATGTCGTTTTGTTACACATACAAAATGATGCTGTATATGAAAGAAGTTTGGACTTCAGGTTGTGAAGATCGAGCCCGAGCTCACAGCGAAGCCCAAAAACGGCCTGAGTCGAGCTTGAAACCCTATCAACTTGAGCCTAAACTATTGACTTCGGATTGGGCTAGGCCAAGCAAAGCTCAAAGTCTCTTGCTATCCTTAAATGGGAACCAACAAGAGATGTGTGTAGAAAAACTGAAGATAACTAGCTTGAAGAATAAAAAAGGATGCAAAAGAAGTTTTAGGAACATAATAAATTGGAAAATTTATGGTACTTTGCAAAAAATAATAGATGATAGGTAGAAGAATTGTGAAAACTCAAATGGAATATAAATTTACCTAGTGGCCGATTAATAAAATAGTTGACAGAGCTACATAATTGCCAGTCATCTTCCTCCTTTGGCTCCTATCAAAATATGAAAAACCCAAATCTATCATCAACAAATTTACGTTAAACGCGATTGTCAAAAAACACAAGGCAACTAAACCTCACTTGCATCCAAAAGAAAAATTTGCGGTCATCTGTGTTGAACTTCAAGATATAAACCCGTCCAGACGCTTGGTTAACCTGAGCAAAACAAATACGACAGCACAAAAATCAACTGCAAGACCCAAAACTTCCCAACGTACAAAGTTGTAAACCTTAATGTTACCTTCTCAAAAACTGCTTCATCCGGAAAAATTATCTGATCCTATAAACCAATTTGTCAAGTTAAACCAAGAGTTCTAACAAACTAAAATTACATGACACATAGCACAAAACAATGACCAGTCAATTTCTAGTTCATTCAAACAATTAGGAGTTGAAACTGAAAAAAAAAGTTTTAAAATATGATACGCAACATAAAATCCAAAAGCCACCACTATAATCTTTATTGTTCAGCCGTTAAGCATTATAACTGGTTGCAAAACCTGAAATCATGTTGATATTTGGGAAAAGAAAAAAGGATACATCTTCCACAACATTTTTACTGCGATCTAGCCACAGAAAATGGACCAATCCCTCCTCACCCTGAAATGCTCAAAAAAAGTAAGGAAATTAATTTGAAAAGATGAATCAAGATATAGTTCACATACATTTACATCTATTTATAAACAAATGCTTCTGAAAAATAACATAACACTGATTAATGAAACAGCTGCTTTCAGTAATTCCAGCAGGAACACGTGGAAGAAGAAGGACCAACTACCCTTCCTATGCGAACAAGCCCCTTTCGCGTGTCAGGAATGACCCTTTTCCCTTCAAAAACCATTTTACCAGCACGAAACTCCAGCATAATTTCCTGCAAAGAATAAATACTTTAAGGTAAAACTACAACATGACTACTAATCACCCTTAGTTACAAAAGTCCAGTTGTAACAAGAATGACCCTGACACAATATACAGACAATAAAATATAGGAATGAAGTTCATTTATAGAAACAAGACCCAAGGTAATAAAGTGTCACCTTGGCACATTTCAAGTACTTCTATATCCCGACAACTAGTCATTTACATATGACAAAATACAAGAAAAGAGAGAAAGTAAATAAATGAGCCACATACAACAATTCATTTTTTCAAAAAAAAAAAGAGAAGAAGAAGAAGAAGAAGAAGGCAACCCAATCCAGAAGTGCCAAGATGGAACTAAAAACCAAAAAGTCTTGCTGAAAATCAAAGACCAATATCACAAAACTCGAAAGGATAAATGGAAAAGCTGGAGCAATTAAAGTCTCCAGCAGGATCGATATAGGTTCTATGAACCAAAAACAAATGTTAGACCACAAGCATCAATATAAAGAAATACGTACACAAATGTCCAACCTTACCTGCATTGAGGGGAGAGTTTCGGTTGAGCTAGAACCCATTGATACACTTGTTTGTGTTGTTGAACGATAAAACACCACTAGAAGAACCAAAAAGAAAACAAAAGTGCAAGGTCATATTGGAGCGATTGGAAAAGCAAAAAAGCAATCATATAATGCAAAAATTAACAGCGTACAACAAGATGCACAAGAAAATCTGAAGCAAACCCAAGCTGGGTGAAGAATATATCATCAGAAACTTAACAAAATCCAAAAAACTAGGGAACTTCATTATCCAAATTAAGTCAACAGAAAAAGGCAATCGTCAAAACAAAACATCAAAAATTCAGATAGGAAACAGAAATATCAGATCGACATTGACAGATAGATATTACCTTCCCGTGAGGATTTGAATCAGTGTAGGAATTAACCCGAAACTAAGAGCAAAGGGTTTTTGATTATCTTACTTTTCTTTAATTACCGCTAATTTTAAAAAGCAGTAGAAGGTTTGGGCCGGAAACCGTCGGGACGGGCATTCATAGTGTGTGGGGGTGGGCCACCGCTTCAGCGGACAACGTAATCCACCCGTAATCATAGTGCGTGGGTCCACGCTCTCCAGCAGTTTTTATCTGGTATTTGGTTATGTTGTCTAAACGATAACACATGAATTTATCACTATTATTGATCTGAGTATTTTACTTATTTAAATTTTATTATGTTAATATTTCTGTCAATTAACTTAAATTAAATGATAATTCTTTTATTACTATGAACATGACATTTTAATTATTAACTAATTTGATCGTTTCAAGAAGAAATAAACTCTCTAAATATAATCACATTATTGGAGATTGTGGTCCAATATTATTCTCTCCATCATTTAAAATTGACAAAAGCAAACCAAACTTGATTGATGTGAGTAGTTCAGCACTCTCATCCCTTAATCAGAGGCCTCGAGTTCGAGTCCTAAAAATGGAGAGACCTGTTTGGCCAGCATTTTACCTCTTACGGGCTGCCTAGGTGTGAGCAGAGATTAGTCTAGATGTGGATGGCTTAAAGGTGTCTTCCCATAATTAGGACCCTCCTAGAATACCTCGTGAGCTAACCAAAAAAAAATGACAAAAGCACTAATTAGATGATACAATATATTTTAAAATTAAGATTCCTATAATCCTTAATTGTTTATTCCCTCTTGAAAATAAGAGGTTTAATCCATTAAAAATATTTATATACATTATCCTCACAACTTAAAAACCTTCTCATTCTTGTGATGTATCCATCTTTCCGTACTTTCTTGCTAATCTTGTTCTCTTCTAATAAAGGAGAATTTAACTGACATTGCCATTCACTCGCTATTTTTGGTTGCTAACACCTATCCTCTCCTCATTGTCTTCTTTATCATGCTCCCAACTTTCACTCATTTATCTCTTTTTTTAAGATTTCCTCTTTTTGTTCCCAATTGCCTTTCACCTTCAAACTCTTCTTTATCCTTACCTCTTTTTAGCTTGTGCTTCCCTCGTTTGCCTGAGTTCCTTTCGTTTTCAAATTTTCAAATTTGTGTTACCTTTTTTAGTAACAAACTTAGGCGAGAACTCTTTCAATAACCTTTTAACAATTTCCTTCCCTTTTATGGCAATGAAGCACGCTTCAACAACTAACTCTTCTTCACGCTCTTTAAACTCCAACCTTCTATTCCCCCTACTACCTAATCTCATGAGCCAATCTTCCTTTGGCTCTCTCCTTTAGCTTCAAAATCCAAAATTAGTGAATCATGTTTCTGCCTCTATGAATCCTAGTCCATGCTAGTTGTCTCAGGTATTATAATGTTGATTGATGCCTTTTCCAACTTTATTACTCCAAATTTAATGCTAGGTGTTGTTGGCATTTTTATATTAAAAACTTTCGCACTATAAGTATACAGATTATAACTTATCGTATAAAATGTATTGTTGTCATAAGGATTGATTAGTCACCTAACAACTTGAATGTACTTTGTCTAAGGTAGTAAAAGATTGGATGAATTAAATTAAAATAAATTAGCTGAAATTGAAATAAACTAATAAAACTAAACAATGGAATAATTGATGCTAGCAATAAGAATAACGTTAATCAATAATGGAAACATAGGAGTTATTCTATCCTTGATTTGTCTTCCCTTTATCCTCTTAATTTAATTATGCTTGACTATAGACATCATAAGGTTTTGATTACCTTTTCTTAAGATCTAATCAAGTAATCCTAATTGAAATAGATAATAATAGAATTACAACCTCTCGATTCACAAAACTACTATTAACTATTCAATTGGATTTGAAACAATCCTAAGGATAATTAACTCATAATTATGATCTCTCTTCAATTGTTTATTAACTTGATATTTACAGGACTATTAAGTTACCAACTCTTATTACGCATCTTAACACATGTAACTTTGATTCAATCTCTCAATTCTTATCAAATATAAGCATAATAGAATTAATATCTATTGAATTCAACAAGAATAAAGTTTAACAAAACAATTCAAGAATAATCCTTAATATGGATTTAGAAATCTATAATCATGTTCAACATCCTACTAATCAAAATTAACATCCAAGATAATGAAATATAAGAAGAGAAAAGAAAGAAAACAACTTTATGTCTTGATCTAGAAATTTTGGAAATACTGGAGTTGATCTTGATGTCTTCACTTTAATCTGCTTGTTTATGATGTACAACCTCCTTTTTGTTGCTTTCTTTTCTTTAAATACTTCTTGAGGTTTCTAAGGTTCTTTCTAAGGTTTTTCAATTTATTTTGGTTCCAAAAATAGCCCTGAAAAGTTAAGAATTCAAATATTTTACGTGCTGAAAAAGTTGTGCACGATCATGCATCCTATCCATGCTCTCTATCATGATCGAGCATGGGATACACAATCTTGACAGAGGCTCATCCCATGCAACTGCTTCATGCTTGATTATGCATCTTCCTATTCTTTAAGTTCTTCTTCATCTATTCTTCAATTTTTCCTGTTTCCATTCAAACAACCTTTGAAACATAGAATTAAGATTAAATCATTGCTCTAAAACAATCAAACAATTAAATCACACAAAAACAGTTACAAGAACAAAATTATAAATCCTAAACACATAATTATCATCTAATAAAACATTTCAAAAAAAAACATTTAAACCTCTAGAAAAAATATTATAATATACACCTATCAACATTCTCATACTTAAATATTTGCTTGTCCCCAAGAAAAACTAAAATGACAAATAAACAAAACACATAAACACATAATCATGCAAGAATGCAATATGGTATAATGGCATCAAACCTTAAACATCAACCACTTAAAAAGTGCCAACATTTAAAAAGTGCCAACATACTTATTCCATTCCTGTTTAAGTGTTTTAATTTGAATATACATATCAATCAAAATATTGACACCTATTCATGCACCTATGGCACTTGTAAGTATGCATTTATTATTATTCATTAATTAAAAAAGTAAACTATCACTAAGTAACCCTTCATGAAAATTCTTGTTATTTTTAAAAGATTAATAGGTTTAATTTTATTACAAGCACAAACTTTTTAGATTTTTTTAATGATTACCTAGTCTTTTGATGCAAAGGCAAACATCTTGTCATGAATGTCCAATTACTCAACTAGGTCATGTTTTTTATTTAGCCTGGTTGGAGTGTCATTCTAGCCTTTGAAGTGAAGACAAACATTTTATCGTAAATGCCTTCACTTGCTCAGCCAGATCACAACTCTCAACTGACTACTAGCTCTATTCTTAACCCAATTTTCTTAAAAAGGGCTAGTGAAATAGAAATTTTATTTAACATACTTTTTAAAATTTCTTAGCCTACCTCATTTCTTCTTAGCCAATCATTTTCATAAAAGGTTACTAATGATGCCTGTCAATTTCAATGAATGTAATTATAAATGTATCCAAACAAATGTCATAAAGTAAAAGAATAGGTATCATATCTTAATTAACATGCATATTCATCCTAAAGATACTTAAAACACAAATTTCACAATATAATATGTCTTTACAATTTAAATGATCATGTTTGAAAGTAAGTAAGGTACAATATTATTTTAGAATTGAAAATAAATGACCATATTCTAAAATTGAAAAATCAAAATATCAAGGTGCGATAATTATTTTAGAATGGAGGTAGGGATGACAATTTCGACTCGACCCGCCTGGCCCAACCTATTTTTGGCCAGAGTTTGATGGGCCACGGGCCGGCCTGGCCATTGACATCTTTAGATGGAGGTTTTGGAATTTCTTACCTTCTTCTTAAGAGAAGATCGAAAAAGGAGCTCCAAAATCTTTGGCCAAATCAGGTGCACTATTACCCAACACCTTCACTTTTCCTTTATGGTTTTAACATTTTTCTATTTTTTTTAATTCTTGGAGAGATGATGGAGAACCTATGAAAACAACAAAGAAACCAAAAAAAACATAATAGAGAGGCAAATTTGTATGAGAAAGAAAGTGTGGATAAAATCTTGCAAAATCCAGTAAAAAGATGTTTTTTAGGATGGGAATGACTAGATATTTATATGGAAATAATGTTAATATAAAAGAAAGATGAAAGAAAAGAGCGAAATCCAAGAGAACTTTAAGAGAGATTTGAGAGAAAAAAATAAGCTATGGAGGTGGCTTACTACTTAGAGAGAGAAGATGAGAGGTAGAAGAAGGCAAATTATAGGTTTAGGGTTCAAATGGAAGGACAAAAATGGGCGGCCTGTGTTTTCATGCATATGGTGCACGATCGTGCAACTAGGTAGGGACATCTGTCACGATGGTGTAAGTGATGCACGATCGTGAAAAAATGTGCATCATGCATGGCTGGCACACTTCAAAATTGACACGTTTTACCATCATTTTCCTTGTATATCCTCCTAAATTTGTTCCCTAACCTGTAACACCTTTCCACATATGAGATTCATCAATCAAAATCACTCTAAAACAAGAAAATTATAAACTTAAATGCAAGAATTTATGAAAAACCTAACTAACATAATATGCTAATCTATGGTCATTAACTTAACCAAGCCTCATTCAAATACGTTCAATGAAGTGAAAGGAAACAAATTACTTCCCTTTCTTGTGAAAAGACTCTTCAGGATACGACTTACATCTATGTTCATTCAATTTGAAGGTTTCCTTTTTATTGTTCTCTAACTCTAAAGTTCCATGTTTGAATACGTGGGTTACTTTGAAAGGCACACTCTAACACGACTTGAGCTTTCCTGGAAACAACTTTAATTGTAAGTTAAATAATAACACTGCATCTCCTACCTTGAAATCCTTTTTCTTGATATAAGAGTCGTACCATTTCTTAACTTTTTCCTTATACAACTTGGCATTCTCATAAGCATTCAACCAAAGTTCTTCTAGCTTGTTCAACTATAAGAGTCTCTTTTCACTAACTTTCTTCCTATCAAAATTCAAGGCCTTTGTCTCCCAATATGCCCTATGTAACACACCACTACTATAGGACATATACTCAAAATTCTTGAGAATATCTGAGCACATACCCTACAGGAATGACATGTTAGAGCAGTCACAATTATTTAATATGGCATCATACACATCAAAAGTAATCATAAAAATAACTTATCTCATTTCATTAACAAAACATGTTTTACACTGTTATTTCATTACAAACCGTTCATATATTTACATTATAGAAACCATCTGTGATCACACTATTTTAAACAAAAGATTCTACATGAAATGAAAACTATACAAAGTACTCTCTCTAAATCCTCAGATGACAACTGACCAGACCTTTGAGCCATATCTTGATCCACAATGGATAGTAATAAACTTCAGTTAGCTTGCTCTACTAGCAGGGTCTCCTCTCAGTACCTGAAAATCAACGTTGCAATTTTAATGAGTTTTACAAACTCAGTGAGTGAACCATCATTGATGTGTTCACTTAAAACAAAACACATATATATCAATGAATAATATTCAGTTGATTCAAAGTAACGCTTCATTCAGAGCTATAACTCATATTCTACAATTTGCATCATAATAAAAGAAGCATTTAAAAATATAATCACTTTTTAATTCATTTCAGAAGTACATTTTGAATGCAAGAATATCATATAATCATTTCAGAACATAACACTCATTTATTACAGTTCTTCATATCACCATCAAAGTCATAAGCATTTCTCAGTATTAACACAACATAGTTCAACATTCATTTGCAATTAATATCATGAGCACATTTCAAGATACAAATGCAAAAGAAAATGAGACTCATTTCATTTTAACTTTGTTGTGACCAAGTTCCTATTTCATTGTCCCGTATCTATTGTGGATACCGGGCTC
>JANZXP010000194.1:14070839-14085074 GCA_027576715.1 Erythroxylum flavicans | reverse complement strand
GCTTTCTTGACTCGATGGACAAAGAAAATAACGACTCGGATGATTCTTTTGGAACCATTCCTTGACCGTTACCACCTACGTTGTCCTTCTCACCTCCGTTATTATCATCTAAATTGCTATGCTCTCGAGCCATTGCTTGACCGTCACCACCCACATTGTCCTTCTCACCTCCGTTATTATCATCTAAATTGCTATGCTCTTGAACCATTCCTGAACCGGCAGCACCCACAATGTCCTTTTCACCTCCATTATTATCATCTAAATTGCTATGCTCCAGTTCCAAATCCCTATACTCTTGATTGGTACGATCTTTGTACCTCTCATCCTCAGAATTTGATGAAACCTTAAAGTTGATCGACTCTGAAACTGACTGGTTTTCCTTTGCTGGTTCTTCTCTGCCTTCAGACTCCTTTGTCTCACTCCCATCTACTTTATGACGAGTGGCTTCATCAGTAATTCCCCCAGTAGATATACCTTCATAGCTCTTTACAGTGAGATGAAAAGTCACCTTCTTTTTCCCACTCAAGCTCAATAGGTCATCGAGTTTTCTCCTAAAAATTACTTGAAACCAATGGTAAGCACACATATTGAGAAAAATAACAAAATCACTTAAGACCTGCAAGTCAAACAGAGATACAACCTGAATAACACGAAGATTTGGAAACTTAAGTTAGTAAGAAAAACAGCTTACTTGGATTTTGTAGATGGCTTTACGGGTTCTGCAACAAGTTCCTGCTTTGTGGATTCACAGAATTGCGGAACTTTAGCACAAGCTTCATCAATCTGCAACAAACCACAAAATGATCCAAACAAAAATAACTAACAAATTTAAAACTTGGCAGCCAATAAAATAATAAAGATTGGGAATGGACTCACATGGTCTTCAGGAGGAAGAGTTGCATCCACCAAATGCATGCGTTTCCTATGCTTACAAGCACCAAAGCAAGATACAAAGCAGCCCATCATTTGTAAAAAGGAAGAGTTGTTTTATTGTTATAAGAAGCTTTTTGAAAAATGAAGCCTAGTTTAGAAAATAGTCTCCACAGACACATGGAGAAGAAAGCACGAAGTGAATGAAGTCAAGAGGAGAGTCTAATCAAAAAATATGACCGTTGGAGGAACCTTAGAAAAACAAAATCTTAGCAACATGTGGATAGGAGTCGTTTCTTATTATGAAGCACTGACACTGACATGTACAGAAGTACTTTTTAAGTT
Organism: Erythroxylum flavicans; assembly: GCA_027576715.1. NCBI lineage: Eukaryota > Viridiplantae > Streptophyta > Magnoliopsida > Malpighiales > Erythroxylaceae > Erythroxylum > Erythroxylum flavicans. The sequence goes on along the minus strand of JANZXP010000194.1, from coordinate 14,083,859 downwards.
AATTATTGAAGAGAAAAGTGCGACAAAAGTTGTTTCAATTATATGACGCGAACTTGGTACCCCGTGGCCGTGGGCCTTCTAAAACCATGATCCTTTAATCTAATGATTTAACCATATGTGTTATTTAGAATATTAATTCGGATTGTTGTGAGTAATGAGATGCAAAGTTTTAAAGGCTTTTATTGCCATGAAAGTTAGCTTAGTGAGGAAAGAATAAGAATTTGAAAAGAAAAATAAGAAAAAAGATCTAGTGTTCTCGTTTCGATGTTGAAATTCTAGTTTGGAACCCAACCATTTAGTGTGTAGTATGTTTTAGTCTCTGTCCTTGTGACTATTTAAAATACATTGCATCTATTGTGTCATCTAGTAGTATATTTTGTGTAATGCAGTAATATTTTTTGAATAATGAAGTAGTATTTGTGGTATAATACAGTAGTATAGTGGATATAGGTAATGAAAGATAAAAAGATAAGAGTTCTTTAGATGTGACGACCTCACACATTAGGGAATAAGAAATTGCAACAAAGGTTGCAGTTGAAATTAGAATGAGGTTTAATAATTGAAAATTAATTTTTCATTCGTACCAAACATATGCAAGGTGCAACGAGTTTGTGATTACTATAAAGGGAGGAATGCAAAATGAGAATAGAGAACTTAAAAGTAAAACATTTTTTAATCAAGATCAATTGCATAAAGGATGAGGGTTGGATAGAATGAAACACAAAAGTATTATAATAATTAGGAGCAATACTTGGTTATATTATTAGTTCGATGAAGATACTTTACGTATAATCAATTTTGAAGATATGTAAACCATGATGATTCCAAGTAATGTGAGGTTTAAAAGACAACATTGGATTATGGATAATTAAGTTAGATGTGGATTAGAAATGAATGAAAGTTGTAGAATTTGTCCTTATATAAATGCATGGTCTATTTTATAGTAGCAAATAGGTATGAAAATATAGCATAAAAGGAGATAGGTTAGAAGAGGGAGTGATGTGCGTCAAACACACCAGAAAATAAAATCTAACTCTATACAACTAAATTTATAAGAATGGTGAATAGGGATGATATCCGTAGTGTGTGTTGAATTTGATTAAGAAAATAAAGTAAAACTAAACTAATAAAGTTAAATCAAATCAAATAGTACAAAAGTGATAAATTCACAAATGAGTTTCAAATCTAGTTCTCGGTTCAATTTCAATCTTCACACGAGTGAGCACAATTAATCATCATATTATTTTTATACCTCTCTTTGAAACTATTAACCATAAATTAACAACAAGCTCTATTAATCCTAGTTTTTTCTTACGTTATATCTAATTAAAACAAGCTTTTTAATTAGGTATAATTATCAGATAACATAGAATAAGCTCTCTAAATTGAGTGTTACAATCGTATTACAAATAAAAAATAGGTTAATCTAGGCAACAACCACACAAGATTAGGTCATTTAGCCTATTTTATGTTATCCCTATTGATGGACAACCATTAGTTTACTACAAGTGAATTAGAGTTACAACTATTATGTATTGCAATCTAGATTCTTGCAATGTGTTCACACATAAATAATCTATTTGAAGTGTTTAAATCATTCATATATGAATCTCAAAACATTAAATTAAGAATAACACAATCAATTCCAAAAGAGAGTAAAAACAATATTACTAGATTAAGAAATGTCCAAACATGTTTGTTGGCCTCGATTTCCCTTTCAAATCGAAAAAATTAAGATTCGCTCCTCACAGCTCTCAAAGAGGTCAAAAATATGCCCCCTTTCTTGTCTCTAAACTCTTCTCCCCTTCCTTTAGTCATTAAATGTCTTTTTATAGTAAAAACTAGGATTCTACAAGACACACGGTCAACTACACTGGTGTGTAGGTTACTGTATTTGTCATTTTTTTTCCAAATTTGTGAACTTAAACGGTCTTGGTGAGCTACACAACCATTTACACAACTGTGTAGCTCACTTACATGGCCATGTAAGTACAAACACAACCATGTAGGTTGCAAAAGAGGATTAAACTACATTTTCACGCTCCTATACCCTTCCAATGAGTTACATGATCTCATACACGACCGTCTAAATTGCAATAACTTCTTTTCTTTCGTTCTTTGTCTCATCTTTACCTTAATTCATCTCATTCTTGTTCCAAAAAGGCAAATAGAAAATCAATAGGACGACTCTAAGAATATGTTTTTGGCTCATTTTGGTTCTTGTTCTTCCAACTTATATCTAAAATAAAATATAAACCAAAATAAGTATCTTAAGCACATCATAACATTAATTAATAAGCATTAGAGAGTAAATATGGATTCAATCAAGCACTTATCAAAGATATACAAAAGTTGTGTATAAGATGTTGAGTAGAATGAAAGAGAAGAATAATAGATTTTTCTACAAAATTGATTATGTAATCTCCCTTACTTCTATCAAAATGCACTAACACCACTAATGATTGTTCTAAAGTAGGGAACGAAAAAAAATATTCAACTCTAAATCATTTTTCTAAACCATTATTTCATGCATTAATGCTAATACAAATTTTTAAATGTACTTACTATGCACTAATTGCAGTATTCAATTCCTTGCTAATTTTTCTTTCATGTTTGGAAACAATATGTGTGAAATCAATAGAAGACATCGATTTATCTACATTTTCCTCCACTCAGTTTATGTCCACCTAATGACATTATAACATCAAATTCAATTCTGACATAACATTTATTACCCCTTTTTCAAAACCGAAGATGCAAAAATTACTCACCGTAAACATTGAATTCGTTATGTATCTAGCCTAACAAACTCTAGGAACCACACTCTAAAGTAGCAACATTGATGAAAAGTTGCCAACAAATGGCTAGCTGTTCATATCACAAGGTATGCATAAAGAATCAAAATATTGTAAAGAAAATACAAAATTACATGTTTTTCCATTAATTTGCACAATGTTTATGTGGTTATTAGGTTTAAAACATGAAAATGTCATCTCAAACCTAACATTTTGAATGAAATCATTGTCAATAAACCTATAAGAACATTTCAACCAAACTTGTATTAATGTTAAATAATAACAACAGTACATGAATCAACATTAATTTTATCCTAACAAAATTACCACATTACCTTTTTTTTAGCAAACTTTTTGTTAGAACTACTTAGCAAACATAGATTCAAAAGTTAAAGTTCTCCTATTAGACATAAATTTGTTTTCAAATGGCACAAACTTATTAGCATGTAGGATCACAAACGCTCTCCATACTAGTATTTTTTTATAGGCTTATGGTTTTTAAAATATGGAGACCTAGTATTTTAGTTAGTTACAATATTTAAATGGAGAAATTGTATAATGGAGATGGATGATAATGTTATAGAACTTCCTAAACACTGCCTTTTTAAATTATTGTAAAATTGAGTGTATCACAATGGATTACAAAATAGACTTTCCCAATTCATTTTCCTTGTTAACAAACACATATTTGGGAAAACTTAACATGTAGGCAACAAAAATGTACTGAAAAAAACTATAATGTATTAATTTTTATATTAATTTTCAATTAATATTCTACAACAAAATCATACAAAAAATATCACTATATTATTCTAAAAAATCATTGCATTACAAAAAGTATACCTACAACATATACTAGCATATGTTACATAGTCGCAAGCACATATACCAAAATATACTACACATTGCTGTATTGCTGATTGGTGGAGGAATGAGGTTAAGTGGAGTTATCCAGTCGAAGTGTCGGGATTGCATAGTTGTGTGGAGACATGGATCCGATTGAGGTGTCAGGATTGCCAATTAGTGGCAAAATAAGGCTCATATAGGATGGTCTAGTTAAGGTGCCGTGATTGTCAATTAGTGGCCAATAGAGCAAAATTGAAGTGTAGGAAAAAGGACGGAGAAAGAGGGGATAACTCGAGACGTGAGGTCTCTTGAAGCCTGGAAACATGTATTCCTTTTAGTCCTTTATTGACGTCTCCTCCTGTCCTGGGACCAGTTGTTCGCTGTGTCTCTCCATCATTGATACCTCATTATATATATATAATGAAGTTATTCACTCGTTAACTTTGTATATGTTGAATTGAATGATGTGATCACGTTTAATTGCGTTAATAAATACCAAAAGTTTAGCCTAGCCTAGATGTATGTATAAATAATTCTTTTAAAAATAAAAAATATAAACATTAGAGAGAGAGAAAGATGAAAGGGTCGTTATTTACGGGATCAAATCTTCTGTACCTATTATTTCATACCTACTTTATTTCATATAATCTCATTCATATATTTTCCTAAATTCTATATATTTAAGTACAGAAGATTTCGTTTCATTATTTACTTAGTACTGAGTTGATAATTATTAAAAATGGAATGGGTTGAGAGATTTAAAAGAAACTTTAAATTATTTGTTTTAAAGATTTAATCATTCATTTACTTATTATAAGATTATATAATTATATCTTATATCTGCACCCAGCTACAAAGTACAAAGACCTAATGAGTCCAAAAATGTGATTTGACGTGTCAGTCCTTGCCGAAGAGTTCACATGAATATCTCCACGTCACTGTAGTACAAGTTCCCAACCACTTCCAAAGTTGGTTACTTGCACTTGCTGCTAATCACGCGTTTATGCTTGTTGATTCAACTATATTGAAATCGTTTTGATAATTGAGTAGTAGTTTGATGAGCAATCGTGATAGTGAAAGGAGATGGTGAAGTGGGCCACAGAAAAAGAATATATGCCCACCTGCTCCAAACATCATTAGTTGGAAGAGGTGTTTTTGTTCTTGCGATTATAAAATTAAAACATTTAGCTTGGAGAGTGGAGAGTGGAGAGTGCGCAAGGAGATTGCTTGTGAGTCAGCGATAGAATTTTCTACCCATAACCCAGATCACCTTGATCACAAAGATTTTTCTCCTCGTAGTTTGCGTTGCTACTTGTTTCTGTTACACACCATCTGGTTCTGTCCATTAGTTCCGCTTACTGGAAAATGTGCGCATCATCAATTGTTTTCGTCTGCTGCTGTTTCGATTAATTCCTTTTGACTGGTTTTGTGTTTGAGAGTGGCTTTCTTATCTGGATATCGTTTAATCTCCATCCAGCCACCAGCTTGTCTTTTTTATCACTGTTTATCCCGTGGGGTTTTTTCTTTATTTTTTAATTTTTAAACAGGATTCTTATTTGTTTGCAGCCGTAACTGGTAAGGGACATTGGAGTGGACCACAGTCTGTGTATATATATAAAAACTTGTAAGGAAATGAAAATGAATGGTGGGGACTTGAGAGTGGCGATAATGTGATTTTGTTTCTTCTTTAAGAGTACTTTCAGATAAGCCCATCCTGAAATTATTGATAAAGGTAAAAAGAAATGCCATTTACATGTACAGGAAAAAGAGATGGGTTCGGAAGTAGACTTTCATGTGACTGTTGTTGTGGGTTGGTTGGATTCATGCCATAAAAACCAGAGGAGAAGAACCTATCAAGAGCTCTTTCGCCAGCTTCTTTATGTGGAAAGTTGGTAAATTTACACCGATTTGGGTATGGAACCTTTGAGCCAGAAGTCGCTTGAAAGAGTGGTGTCACAGAGAGCTCTGCAAATGGGAACTTCATTTCCCTGCCAAATTTGTGTGGTTGGTTTTCTCTGTGGGGTATGTCTAACCTCTTTGCTCTTGGCTGTTCTTACTTCGTCTGGAACTTCTGAATTTGGTGGGATTTCGTTTTCAGCCGTTTCACAATTGCGTTCACCATGGAATTCAACTTCTGCAATTCTCAGTGAGTAGATTTCTGTCCTGACCGTTCTTGTATCAACTTGTTTATTTTGGTCTTTCTGAATCCAAGTAATTTCCTGTTTGTTTCTCCTTGTGCTCCGCTTGATACACTCAATTACGGGATACTTTTCTAGGAAATATAATCATTTTCTCAGATTAAAACATAAGAAAATATGTGATTGTATATATCTGTTTTTGGGAATTCTTGGAATTTAGAGCAAACGTATTTAGTATAAAATATTGTAGTTTTTTCCAAGTTCATCAGATGTAACTTCTTGTTCATGAAGAGAAGCATGGAATTCCATGCACGAAAAAGTAATGGTAAGAACTGTTAAAGGGTATCCTTGATGAAACATGATGTCTTTAAGTGACTTGGTTAATGCGTTTATTTTATCTTTGTAGACTTTTACTGGAGAGTCATCTTTTATCCATTTGACTCTTTATGATGCTTATATTGGAAGCCAATAATACTCTCTACTGCTTTTGACCCTATTCTTGAAAAGTAATATTGACGTTTCATAGATCATTATAGTATTCAAGTGTTCGTAGTCTTTGCGGAGAAGCAAAGCACTGAAGTTGATTCCCTTGTGTTTTTTGAAGATTGGTTTCAAGCATACTCCTAAGTTTGAGCAAATATGGGCTAATCAGAGATTTGCGTGAAATTAATTCTTCCATATTAATGTTGTCCCTTGTCAGAATTTTTTGTGTTTTTTGATGGATTGCAGATGTTAGAAATACGGATTGCAAAATCAGGCCAAAACAAACAGAAAGATGGCTGGACTCTCAAAAAAATGAGGAGGGATTTGATGATGAGAGAGTATCACTGTTGTATTCAGCTTGGAGTGCATTATTATCCAAATCAGTGGAATTAGAAAATGATTTCTTCCAAAATGTTGGACTGAGCAAATCCACTGTGCCTTATGCACCTCATTTGGAGAACTGTAAATTATTAGCACAAACTAATGCTCGTCTTGATAAGCATTCTGAAAATGAAAGCTTACCCCCTTGGACAACCTGGAAGGGAGTATTAGACATGCACCCAGCATCAATGGCTAACTCTCAACGTACTTACTTTAGACGTCAAACCATTTCTGAAGGTGCTTATCCACCCTGGGTATGTTTCTGGGACACATACAGTTGGACTATAGGGTTGACTTACACATGAAGTGCTTCTCTTATTCTTTTTGCAGAAGAACCAGCATTGATCAATAGACATTTCACCATTCAATTACAGTAAGATTAGTAGAAATTCTTGTCAACTCTGAGCTTGTTGGTTATCCCCACAGGTAGTTGGATCAGATGAAGAAAATTATCCTTTAACACGGAAAGTACAAAGAGACATATGGATCCATCAGCATCCTTTGAACTGCAGGGATCCCAGGATAAGATTTCTTCTTTCAGATTGGGAGAGACTTCCTGGTTTCGGTATTGGAGCTCAATTAGCTGGAATGTGTGGACTTCTTGCTATTGCAATGAAAGAGAAAAGAGTCCTTGTCACAGGTCAATATAATCGTGCTGATCATGATGGTTGCAAAGGTACAAATGAACATGAAAATAGTGAGATAAAAAGTTGGCAACATTTTAAATTAACATAAAAATTATGATCAAATTTGTGTAGGTTCTTCACGGTCAAGTTGGTCATGCTACTTTTTTCCTGAGACATCCCAGGAATGTCGAGACCGTGCCTTTGAGCTTGCAGACACTAAAGAAGCATGGGAAAATGGGACCATCACCGGGAAAAACAACTACACCTCAAAAGAAATATGGGCGGGCCATACTCCTAGGCAAGTGACGGTGCCCTTGGCATATTTGATCTTGGATGTTTTTCGCTGATGCTGCCATATGGTTGTGATGTAGGATATGGGGTGATCCATGGAGTTACTTGCAGCCAACAACAGAAATAAATGGCAGTTTAGTTGCTTTTCACCGGAAGATGGATCGTAGATGGTGGAGAGCACAGGTTAAAATTGAATTTCATTCTTATGATTTATCTGCGTTTATTCTTGTTTCAAATTGTCATATGAAGCTTGAAAATTGTGCATATAGATAAAACAAAGGATTAACCAAGGATCGCTATATTCACTAGAAATGACAACTTTTTGATGATTTGGCAACCGCAGGGCTCTGTGGTTGCTAATTTGAGCTTCATTTGTTTATGTTTTCTGTTAAGAAATGCAGGTTATTCTATTGATATAAGACCTTAAGTTCTCCAAATACCAGTAGGATTAATGGAACTAGTAATATTTACCTTGCATTAATTTTCAGGCAATACGCTACTTGATGAGATTTCAGACGGAATATACATGTGACTTGATGAATGTTGCTCGAAATGCTGCGTTTGGAAAAGAAGCTGCGACGATAGTTCTTACAAGTCTAGGTGGAGAATGGCCGAAGGTTTCCCCCGTCTCAACTGCCTCTCCTTGTTTGTTTCCTCTATTATTTAATGTAAGGGCATAGTAGTACTAGAAATTTACTTAACTGAAGGGACCCTTGTTTAACAGGAAGTTGGTATCAGGCCAAGATCAGATATTGAGCAATACGTGTGGTCAAGTCAAAAACCATGGATTCCTAGGCCATTATTAAGCATGCATGTAAGAATGGGTGATAAAGCATGCGAAATGAAGGTGGTGGAATTTGAAGATTATATGAGTCTCGCAGACCGAGTCAGACTCAGATTTCCACATCTCAATAGCATATGGCTGTCAACTGAAATGCAGGTTAGTGCTTTTCATAATGATTCATTTACCTTTCTTCATCTTGTTGATTCCATGTATTCTCAGGAAGTGATTGATAAATCAAAACTATACGTCGGCTGGAACTTTTACTACACAAATGTGAGTCGCCAGGTTGGAAATATAACAATGGCAACATACGAAAAGAGTCTGGGTAGACAGACCAGTACAAACTACCCCCTTGTTAATTTCCTAATGGCAACAGAAGCCGACTATTTCATTGGAGCATTGGGTTCAACATGGTGTTTTCTAATAGATGGGATGAGGAATACTGGAGGGAAAGTAATGGCCGGTTACTTGAGTGTGAACAAAGATCGATTCTGGTAGAGTTGAAGTAGATACCCACATACAGGGAGTAATTATCTGTAAATAAATGTTGAAAGTCTTGTATGATAGTCCACTTGTACATCATCTTGATGCATGTAAAATATAGCTTTATATGCAGTTGAGTATATATAATGTCTAATTGAATGGGATTACAAACTCTATTCGTTTTCTGGGTTATTAACTCTTCGCGAATTTCAGGTTGTCACAACCGATACGCATCAGAACATCAATAAAAAATCTTAAAATTACAAATACAATTCTAAGGTTGAGTTCCAATTGTTACAATAACTAGTCCCTCTCTAACAGACCAAAAAACACTCATGTACGAAAATCTAAGGAAAGTCAAAAGCACTGTTATCATTTCTCTTTTGAAACAATCGGGGTAGAAAAATCAAAAGAATGCCAACCACGAAAATTTAAGCATGATATGTAGAGACTTGGATACAAAAGATCAACTTCTAAGAAAAAGAAAAGATAATAGTAACTATCAAACAGAAACAAGGAAAATGGAGGTCCTGTTTCTTCCAAATTCTCCATAACAATACAACAGCTTTTCTAATCAATTTGGAGTGAGCACTGAAACATATCCTGTAAGTCATCCATCGTAAGATTCATATAGAGGAATTGAACGTCAGATGTGAAAGGTAAAGCCTTACCTCTTCTTCATCTTTAAAAGAATATTTAAATTGCAAAGTGTGCCAGTGTATTGGATCCAATTATTCAAACACATCCTCTCCCAAATTATGCGTCCCTCCATCCCCACCTCTAGCTACTGCTGTTGGTTTCCTGTGTTTCTTGTTCTTGGCTTTCTTGGCTTTCATGCGGCGTTTCTTCTCATTGGCATCAATCCATGTATACTCCGATGGAATATGGAAAGGGTCAACCTCTTCCTTGTAATGGTGACTATCGCCATCATTTGATTGTCCACCACGACTGCTTCTCATCCATGAAATCCATGTGCCCTCTGATTCCTTGGACTTGGCATCGTGGAATTGAGCTGGACTGGATGGAGGGGTTGCAAATTCTTCCACAGGCTGAAGCTCCTCAAATTTGGTGAAAGTAACAAGCACACGGATGGTTGGTACAATAGGAATTGCAACCTGCAGTAAAGAAATTCAATATATGGACAGAGACCAATTACACAATTCTAGTGATATGAAAACAAAGCCAAATATTTCTCTATCAAAAATAAAATGGTAAAAAGAATGAATTGAAGGGAAGGAAAGCCAGAAAACAAGAGTTATTGACAATCGCAAGGACGTTGTAAAAAAGAGGAAAAATGGACTAGAATGAATAAAAGAGCAAGTGTTATGCTGATGGTAAATAAAGCTTGTTTTTGAACGACGAAACGTAACACCAACAGTTAGAACGAGATAACCATAAAGGAAGAGTGTGATGTGAATGTTCATATCATAAACAGAACATATTTCACAGTACCTTGACAGGAAATGTTCCATGAGGTAATTTGGTTGTCAAAAGCTCCCGAAGTCTCCTAATTGCTTTGACCTTATTGGCTAATATGTCAAGCAGAGGCAGGAGCTCTTCCGTTCTTAAGGGAAAATCTGGTGTCAACCAAAGGACGGGTCTCAAACCCTTCTTGTACTCACTTTCAACCTTAGACTCATTGCTCGTTCCTTTCTTCTTTTTCTTCTTCTTACTTTTATCCTTCCCCTTCCTGGTATCTGCAACATCCTCCTTAACCAATTCTGATGACGATTTTTTACACTCAAAAGATCTCTGTGTGCCAGCATCTGGTGCCAACTTCGAGAATTTTTTCAAGATCTTTGAATCCTCAGGATCATCACCACTGTTCTTCGTACCCTTGCTTTTCCAACCAAACCAACTCTTCTTCTCCTTGGTTGCACCATTGGGGTTATCATTTTCATAGGAAACTCCCAAACCATTTTCATGGTACTCAAACACCCCAGGTTCTTCATGGTCGCAAAAACCGTCTGAGTTCCCCAAATCAAGTGCAGAATCCAACCGCTTCCGCTCCTCAGCTGTCAACACATCATCAAAATCATCATTTTCAGCACCATTTGCCAACCTCTCTTCATCATCAACAGCAAAAAGCTCCTCATCAGTCATTGCACCTGGAACTCTCCTTGACTTCACACTCACCATCACATGAAGCATGTCATACACTTTAGCCTTCCAGTTTCCAACCATCTCTGTTTTCTCCTGTCGCCTCCAATTTAGATGAGGAACAAGCTCAGCCTGGGTGACATCAATGCCTGGCCTATACATATTAGTTTGAGACATCAAAGCCACTTCGTGGGCAATTTCTGCTTCTGTTGGTTGAGCTCCAGCCCCCTCTAAAGCATTTGTGATTTCTTTTTCCTTGTGAGCAAGAACAATCAAAGAACCAGCTGGTAAGGATATACTGCTATCATCCGAAGAGTGACCTTCTCCCAGAAAAAGAAAAGTTTGATCCAATCTCTGAATCCGAAACCCATCAAACCCAGCAAGGGTCATATCAGCACGAAGGTTAGAACCACGCTTCCAAATACGGTAAGTATCTGATGGGGCAATGCGTCCAATAAATGGCATTACTGAACTTTCAAAATGAAATGTTATCTCCATATAAAAATCTCGAATACGAGCTGCTGAAGCAACTATTCTTGGGAGACGACGGCACCATTTTGCCCATGCAAGAGGCTGATAATGCCGCGCAATTGTCATGGCAATAGACTCCTCTCTTGTGCAAACAGCTTCTTGAAGAGCACTCCAACCATTTTCATTCTGAAGACTCCAATCTGCACCAGCTGCCATCAAAATTTCTGCAGATACAGGGTCCCGCAGTTTGACTGCAAGGTGCAATGGAGTCTCACGGCCTGGAACATCTCGGCGATCAATAACACCAGAGACAGCATCAGCCTGCTGCTCAGCTGCAAGAGATTGTTCTTCAGTATTAACTTCACCAGCCTTGGCAAGCCGTGGGAGGGATACAACAATGCGTCTGAGAGTTGCATAATCACATCGTGCAACTGCCAAGTGAACAGGACTGTGGGCATACCTTGAAAAGTCTTCCATTTCCTCACTCTGTCGGACTCTTTTTCTCTATTTCTCTCTTCCAATTTCTCTCAGCTACTCTAAGCTACAAAGAGTTTTGCATCATTGTTGAGCACACTCTTAACAAATACCACGTACACCAATCAAGAACTTAAAATATCCAGGGCTTCACCCAGTATTGAGAAACACAATAAATTTGAGGTTTTTTACCATTCAAACGTCTCCAGCTACAATCAGGTTAAAATCTTTCACGGAATCCAATTTATATTTTGCAGGTAGAGTTCAATTCAGTAGACAAACCACTATAGATTACAACAATCACTAGCTTGCGTCAAAATTGCCCAAACTCCATCCATTTTCCCCAATTTTCAAGTAAGAAAGGCACTTCAGGCAAACCGATCTTTGGTTCCAAGACCCTTCAATAAAGCTTCACAAAGCTCAACCCTGCGAGTAACTGACAACCATCATAAGAAAAATAAAACCTTTAACAAGGAATAGAAAAGCAAAACAGGTAAAGATTTTGTCTTCATAACCTAAGCTCAAACCCAACAATGTTTCGTCCAAATCCCAACGTTTATTACCAATTAACAACAAGAAAAGGCAACGAAATGAAAAATGTTGAAGATAGAGGACAAGTACCCTTTGAACCAAATGGAAAACCCACTTCCCAACTTAAGAACTATCTCAGTCTGAGGACTCCATTTGCTTCAAGAAATTGTTCCCAGCAAACAAATCTTTCACTTTCCTTTTGCAAACCCTATATTACCGAGAAATGGCAAAGTAGCGATTCAATGCAACGCTAGCTAGAAAAGGGGTTTTTAGTTCTAGGGTGACTTCAGATGAGATTTGGGCTTCCAAAACTGGCACAAAGAGAGAGAGAGTATGGAGAACGAGGTCAGGATGAAATCTGGCAATTAATGCGTTACGAAGAGCGAAGAGATAGTAGTACTAGTACATGGACGCGACGTTACCTAACTCGGTCACCCCCAACTCAGATCGCTTCTGGGTGACCTGAGAGCTGTCTGAGTGGAATGTTTCTTTTCTATTTAATATTTTTCTCTTTGGGTCTGTGTGTCTGTGTCGTTCCCTTCCTCCGTCTTTGTTCTTTTTTTTTTTATATATCTAAAGGAAGAATAGCAAAAAGATTACATATTGAGACGAGGGAG
>JANZXP010000194.1:14011822-14041117 GCA_027576715.1 Erythroxylum flavicans | reverse complement strand
GCACTGGGATATTGAATATATTGATTCACCAGCTCAGGCTCGATTGCCTGGATTATCCACCCAAAGACTTGAAGATCCTTTTGTGCCCATTCTGGGTATGCTGCATCCAGTTTTGATGGAGGAGCTGGTTCACCTGTGATATGGCTCGTCTGACCTCGGCCACCAATGGCTACTTCCATCATACGTGACCATACAGGGTAATTGGCATTGTTTAATTTAATTTCTATAGTAACTGGTTGGCTACTTGTGTTATCAGGCTGTGTATTGGTGTGCTGTTTGAGGAGTTGAGCAATTTGCTGGAATAAAATTGTTGTTGCCTCGGATAACGCCGGAACAGAACTGGACGCCTCACTCATGGTTGAATCGGTATAGGTAACTTTTAGGCAGATGATGGAAACAGTGTTTTAATCCCAAGGATTGAACACTGCTCTGATACCATGAAAACACATAGACATAGGGTAATGGTTCGTAGTATATTAGTTAATCAACGTGATACATCTTCTCCTTTAATAGGAGAATTACAGAATATGTGGGATCAGAGATTACCCTAAATTATCCTATAATTACGGGATATGCATATCCCCTAATAACTGTACATATCTTCTATAAATGTGTATAAAATATTTTCCTTATCTAACAGTTTGGCTAATGCCTTCCTCCACGCTCACCAAGCCATAGCCACTAGACAACTGCATCTGCCTTTGCATGAAGCTTTAGCTACTGGGAATTATTGGTAGTAGTTGCGCCACAGCTTGGAGATGATGCTACTAGTAGTTTCCAAAGAGTAGTCTTTGTCTAGCCGCTAGCACAACCTCAGTCTTCTCTAAGTTCCATCGTCGTCTGCCACAACCTTTGCCCAACACCATCATGCCAAACCAGCACAAATGGCACAAAAAACAGAACCAAACAATCTCCAACTCAAAGACCAGACGTTGCCGCCACTTTTCAATCAAAATCTCCAATAACTTACAAGCTTGGTTTGTTGATGTTATGCGACTTATTAAGAACATACTCGATTAATCTAGATTAGGGTTTGAGGCTTCTAATCTAAACTCTTATTCTTAAAAAATTAAATAGATCGTTGTCTAATGTTAGTAGTTAGGATTTTTTAGTTTCTCAAATTACAACTTTATTGAATTATTATTTTCAATCAAGTCTAATGTTACTGTAAGATTAACAAGTTATTCGTGAATCAGATATAATTTGATTTTAGAACATGGTGATTTTTAATTTTAATTCCAGCTCACTAACATTCAAGTATATTTAATCAAGTTATAGAGTTAAAGTCTACTCTGATACCACTATTAGGAAATTAAGATAAAATTTGATCCTTGAGTAAATATGAAATCTTTTCTTATGATTTTGTAAAATTCAAGGTCATTAAATTCTATAATATGATTAACATATAATACATAATAAAGCATGAATCTTAGTCCATAACTTATTGTAAAGTTTGATCATATTTCTCGTCATTTTTATCAAGCTATTTTAGAAATTGACTCGTCTCAATCACTATAACTACAGATTTGTTCAATCTCTAACAGAATCTAAAACAAGTTGAGAGAATTTTACAATTATTATATAGTGGATTAGGCGAGAAATGTTAATTCTTTTGTAACCTTAAGCTTACTTATAATAAGTTTTGAAAATTTTAGTAATTTTATTGAATTAAAATTTGAATTTCAATTAAACTATAATTATAATTGTAATTATTTTAATTAAATACCAATTATGTTTAGATAAGATGCAATAGCTTATATTGATTATTATTTATTAAATATTTTATATTTAATTATAAAATTTATCACAAGTCTAACTTTACTAAAAATATTTTTCTCTCTTTAATATGTTCTTTGTGTATAACTCATTAAGTTTTTAAATATGTTGACAATTGATATAAATTATAACCCCAATCATATTTAGTATTAGATAAATTAACTTTTTTTAATTTATCTTTAATTCTCTAATTAAACAATTTATATTTATAGATCCATATTATCATCTAACAATATATCATGACTAACTGAATATTTAGAAATATCAAAGTGATTTTGATTAACTTTTCTGGAAATAATTTTTCTGTATAATTCAATTATTTTATCATACACTATTCCGATTAGACATGAAGCATGAAATTATTTACTTTAAGGTGATAATCCTTTATTGAACACTCATTTATCTTCATATAATTCATGTTACATCTAATAACTATCAATCGAGATATCCTTAACTAGAATAGGTTAAAAATAGTATCAAATTATAACAATTCCTAGATAAGATACTTTGGAGATCTTAAGTCAAACAATCATTTAGACATTATCACACTGAGAATTTTATAGACATACAAGTAATGTTTGAGATAGATTTCTCATATTATGTCAATTTAGTAAACTTGTTCTCTAACAAAGATCTACATTTATTTAATCATCTTCATATTTTAGTTTTAAAAATCGGCTATTTTTTATAAAGAAAAATATAATGCTATATTTTTATACATTTTATTAATATTCAATTTTAATAGAATAATAACCAAAATAATTTTCACACCCAAGGCAACCGGGCAAAGCCCAAGCCACACTCAACCCATCTTGACCTATTTTTCTACTTTTTTAAATTAAAAAAACATCGTTATTCTTATAATTATAATATCCAGAACCAAGTGCTATCGCGTTTCTTACATGACATTTCTGCTGTTTGTCTGAACTCCAGTGTCCTGCTCAAAATTATTCCTTTCGGCTCAAAATTTTATATACAATCAATACTCGCTTTTAGTTTTGCATCAAATTTAAATGAATATCCAATATTAAATTGTTTCAATTGATTGCACCAAAAAGTAAACAGAACTCTTGACAGGAACTCGCGAACTAGGATAAACAACCAGACTACTGCTCTGCCAGATCAAGATACATTAATATACCAGAATACATTGCAACAGAATTTCACGCTTGGCAATATCTTGGTACGTTCTTGTCATTCTAGCAGAACATCATAACTCGCGCTTTCACCAAATTTAATAGGAGCATTCAAAACCCTCCAAGGCCTCTGCTTTTCATAACGATGTCATGCTTGATAACTTTCTGGCGGATGGACCTTCTCGGTACTGCTGAATAGGTTTGTAACCATATCCTGGATATTTTATTATAAAGGACAGGCGATGTATATCTTCTATTGTTGCTTTGCATAGGTTTGTCATCAGGAATTGTATATCTTTTATTGTTGCTTTGTATAGGATTGCCAGGGATGCTTCCGCATTCATTTCTTTCTTCCACACTATTAGCAGCGCCTTCTTTGACAAATAGAGCAATGAAAAAGCCTTCTTTGTCCTCCACTGGATCTGTCCGTAGCAAATGTTCAGCTGCAAATTAAGACATGATCAATAGTTATAGTGATCCAAATTATAAACGTAAAGCTTTCTCGACCTGAATTATAAGTTTCACTCCGCAATAGCACTTACATCCTTCAAAAGTTGGGAAACCACGACGATACCATTGTGGGAAAGGGGTTGCTAAGCGAAAACCGAAGGATGCAGCAAGCGGCAGAACTGAATAAACAACATCTTCATTTTCAATTTGGTTAACAGAGCATGTGCTATAAACAATCCTTTCAACTGCTGGGACTACAAGAAAATTTTCATTAGTCAAATATTGTGGCAACATGGGCCCAAAAGTCACATGCTTACAGATAAAAAAACATGATAACTGTGAAACCGTAAAGCCAAAGATCCAACAGTATTTGGATAATCTGTGAGGATTTAGAGGATGAATAAAAAATGGCACATACAAGAAAAAGCATGGGACAACGCCTTCTTTTGAAATGCCGCCAGCCTCTTTAGTCTTTCAGCGTCAACAAACTCAGCAGTGTGAGATGGAAGTAAATGGTCCAATCTTTGAGAAGCAGTCCCAGATCCAGAGCAAGAAGGATCCAAAAGAATGGCGCAGACCTGCAAAAAATGAGCTTTTCTTTAAGAATTATGCACAAGAATTCAGCTAAGGTGTTGTCATATGTTCCTCTCGATACAAATATACAATTATAAGAGGAACATAAGGGAAATGTTGGCTCACTTTCAAATCCACCAGAGATGGAAATGCAGTGAGGCATTTTTCACTGGAAACAATAACGGAATTTCATGGTACACCAAAGCTAAAATATACATTACAAAATTTTCACCAAGTACAGCCCTTTTTCCATTATTTTAAAACTTAGGCATCAAACTCATTCACTTCTTTAAAAATGTGAAGGGAGCATAAGGGGAAATAAAGAGGTCTACAAAGTAGTACTTATTTAAAGATCAGATGTTTTGAAAAAATCTCATTGGAATTTTGATAATAACCAAAAAAATAAAAACTTATGTAACGAATTTATAACAAGAGTCAAAATGCTAAATAAATGAAATGAAATTGAAAATTAAAAAAATATAGTAAATGACTAAAAAGATTAGCAGAAAAAATAAATACAATAGGAGATAAGAAGAAATACGCCTGTCCCCTAGATATTTTATACCCTCCCTAGAAAGAGACTTGTAATACCTACCCCATTGATAATTCCATCAAGCCCTCTCCTGTTAAAAAAAAAGGGTCAATGCTGCTAATTTTTGTGTACCTCTAGTTAAAAATTTTGCATAAAAAGCATCATTGTAACCATGATTATAAGACCAATCATATATCCTATTTAGTACTTTGTCCAAAAGAATTCTTTTCGGTCCTTTTGAACAGGAAGTAAAAGTTTCACATAGACAACAAGTGCCACAACGAATTTGTACATTGTTAGAGGTATCTACCTTGGAGAAGTAAGGATCTTTTGGGTCTAAACTTAAGAAGTCACCAAGCAGAACTTCAATGTCTAAAAGCAAGATTAAGGCTAAGCAGTTACTTCTTGATAAACAAGGGAAGAATGAGTGAGAAGGGATTTCGAACAAAGTAAAAAGCAAACCATAGTAAGTTACGAAGTTGATCAGAACTTATGGTTCACCTTTTAGCTGAAAACAGTGAAACAATAGTATAGACAGGAAAAAAGGTAGGCTTAATATGTTAATCATAGGATACTAGTAGCCCCAGATAGCATGATAGTATCTTTTAAACGGTTAACCCTCTCTTTATTTAGTTCACAAGCCAGAATTCTTCCTTTCCCACCCATGAGAGCAGCAAGGTGGACAGTTTTATTCCCAGGAGCTGCACAAGCATCGAGAACCTTCACAGAATGTCAAAATTGAAAAAAAAATGACAAGGATGTTAACAGCCGTGAAATGAACAACTCAAAAGAATTTCAGGGACTAGAGCCTACTGCCAGAAAATGGAGGAAACCTTAGCCCCAGAAATAAAGCAATTGGTTTGTAAAGTCAATCAATCTGCATCAATTTTCAGTTGGCATTTCAAGAAGATTTCATGCAAGAGATATGCAAACTACTACAGTATCCCAAAATTCATGCTGAAAATTATAGTATACTCTGCAAAATGTATCTTATCTTCCCATTTTTTTATTAACAACATTTTTTGTCATTCTGTGTACTGTTAATATTCAATTTTCTGGCATTGAAATCTTCAAATACTAACTTCTATAAAAAGAAGTTCTTGTTTATGTTCTTTCATCCTGCATGGGACTTATATTTGGCCTGATTGAAGCAAATTCATGTTGAACCATTAAAATATTAAACTTGAAACCCACACATGCCCATGCAAGGAGAAATAGAAGATTGATGAATAGTCAACAATATTCAAACAAGAGATCATATAAGAAATCAAGAAACAATATTGATGAGTATCTTAAAAGATTATCAAAAGCCTCACGTCCCATCCTGGTTTTGGATCAAGTGCTGCTCCCACCATTGAACTTGCTTTTCCCTAACAAAAATGATAGGCCAGATGTAAATCAAATAGAAATAAACATAAAAAGGAAATGTATCAGCATGATTATTTAAGAATAATAAATCCACGGATATGTTGAGATTTAAGTAAATCAAGTAAAACCTAGCAGCATTTTAGGTGATACCCTCGATACAACTATTTCACTCTTTTCATAGCCAATTTAAAATGTTAAGATCCAATGTTTTGAACCAAAAGGAACCGGCAGTTGATGTTTTGGTTTTTACTGGTAGACGAAGTTAAACTTGTTCATTGACAGAGATAGCCTAGTGTTTTCTGATGCGACACTATATTTCTACACTACGTAATTGCACACAAACATTTTTAGAACTTCTAAGCATTAAAAACTCCAGCTAAAACCACGTTTTTGCAGGCACTTAGGACAGATCCATCTGTTTATGTGAGTCTATCGGCATTACTAGATCAATTTTTTACAGTTTTACGGCACATAAAATTTTAAACCGAAACAATAAAATTATGAAGTAAGAATTGAAACCAAGTTTAATAAAATTATCTTACTTGAATGAAGACACTTCCATTAGCAATCAAATGATGATTATGCAGATCTGTGTGTGGTGGGAGAATTAAAAGGTCAGGCAAAAGGTCATCCTTCTGAACCTACTAACGTGAAACAAAGTTATTCCAGTACATCTCATGGTTCTTACTGGAAGTTAACTAATTCAAAAAGGAGCAAGTTAAAATAACCATTATTTTCTTTAATCAGTGAACATACCAGGAATTGTTTTTCAAATTCCTGTAAAGCAGAGTCAACATCCAATCTGAGGGTGTTCACACGAACATAACAAGGTTTTGAAATATCTGCAACAAAAATTTAACACCGTTCTGGCAATAAAGCATGACATCAAAAGCAAATAAACCATGAACTAAAAATTCGCAACCTTAAACTCAACTAAGAAGAATGCAGTTCAATATAATTCACGTTCTAAAACAAAAAAGATCACCAAAAAATTGAAAAGTAGAACTAGTAATCACCATGGGGGTGATAAAGAGAAATCAGCTGATCAATGTGCTTCACTTTTTTTCTCACTAAAAGCTCAGCTAAAGCTGACTGAAGATCCTCCTTTTGTCGCAGAAGAAACTTCTCTGCATCTCCTCCAACTAGTGGAGCTTCCTACAAACCAGTATTTGTGTCAGACAGATACCAAGCATATACATGAGCGTCTATAAATTTAGACAAAGCTTCATTATTATGTCTAGATTATAGCTCTAGATATTGAATTCATAACCTAAATCTAGAAACTTAAGAAAGAAAAAGGAAAAAGAATCTACGACCAAAACCTATCCCTTCAAAATGGAAAAGGATATTTTTTTCAAAAAAATAAAACCATGATAAATATAAAGCATGATTAAATGAACAGAAGTAAGAAATCCGAAATCAAGAACGTACCTGCCCAAATAGAATGTCATACGCCACTATGTACATTAATTCCTTTTGCCTCTGAAAAAAGGGAAATTAAGATTCCATCTCACCTCCATTAGTAAAGTAGTAAAGTAATTCAATATAAATCAAAAAGAAAAGAAAAGAAAAGAAAAATGGAAGAGGAAACCGATGTAGGGTGCGTACCTTCCACTTGTTACTAAGAATGTCGGAAAACTCCAACACATCTTTAATTATAGGCAAGTCTGGAAAAGAGAGATAGGAGGAACAATAATCTATAACAGCAGAAGGGAAGAGTGCAGAAGAAATTTTGACAGCTTACATTTGAGAGTCTGACAGACAAGAGCAAAAGTAGCCCTTTTGTTACTGACGGAAGAGCTGTAAACGAGGGATTTGATAGAACCAATGGCCTGTCGACGCTTGTCTCCCTGAAGAACGCTCCGGAGGATCTTAGCGGCCTCTCTCCTTGCAAAATATGCCGAGCGACTTCGCCTCGCAGATTTCTCGGTGGCTACTGCTGCTTTTGCCTTCTTTGCCACCATCTCCTTTTCTCCGAATGTATGTAGTTATCAATCCTTACAGAGTTGCACCTTTCTTGTAACCCCAAACACCTAAACTGCCCAAGCCATATATATATATAGGAGTTAAATTGAATAATCTTTTTAAGTCTTGTTTGGTTGACATGAATTTTTATTTCGGGAAGTAATCTTTTTCTTAAAACTTATACTATTAAGTTTGGTTCATTTTTTTTAGTTATTAGGAAAGGAAAAACTTTTCCAATCTAAGGAAAATAATAGCACTTTACTTTTACTTAGATTCTAAATCTTATCACCCTCTTGATATTTAGATTACTTTCTTCAAGAATTTAATCTAAAAAATACACTAGTCAATTCAACCATTCATTCTCTCTTAACTCTACGAAAACTCTTTTATAAAACATACCTCCTCTTCAACTATTCTTATTGTTCTTCGTTAGCAGGATTTTTTATATTTTTGCTCAGAAGTTTCAATCAACAATCTTCATGCCCATATTTTTCCTTTTTACTTAACTTTGGTGTAGTTTTTGTTTATTTATAAAAGCAATTATTTTATTGCTCTTGTTATTTTTTTTCAATTAGTAGCACTTTATACTAAATTATGTTGTTTTCATACTCGGAATGCCTTGATCGGAAATAATCATATTATTTATTAAACAAAGATGTAGTTTTTGTTTGATTTATAAAAGCAATTTTTACTCAATCAGACTAATTAGCCTATATTTACAATAGCATTTGTATTTTTGTTCCCTTTTAACACAAGCTGAACGAATTAAAGCTGGAATAAAACTTGTAAATAATCTAAATCATATAAATTATTTTTCACTCTTTAGGATGCTAATAAAGAAGAATATCTAAGGCAGATTTAAAGAATAATTAGTTTTTAAAATTTTCAAATTTATTAAATTTAGGATGTTCAGAAGATATTTGGCATTTTTATTTTCATTTTGAGATTGTCTAGTTGAAATAATGCATTATTTGTATTTTTTTCAATGTTAGAAAAAATTTTGATATTTGGTTTGAATTTTAAGATTTATCTTTGTACTCGGTTAAGGTTTTTAAATATTTTTCAATACTATATTTATTATATAATAGTATTATATGATTAGAATATCATAAATGAAAAAATTAACATTTAATAATATAAATTGTATTACAAATTAACATTATTTAACAATTTCAATTTTTATTCGGTTTGTAGGGATATAATTGAAAATACAAGTCAAAATTAAATTACATTCTATAAAATAATGTTGCATACCAAACACCATAATAAGAATCCACCCAACTTTCCTATTAGAATTCTTATAAGTATCCAAACATGTGAATATCTTTACTTTCCATAGATTTATTTTCCAAGAATCAGATTCTAAATTTACTTTACTTTCCTGCCAACCAAACGGGGTCTTAACGTTACAGGCAGGGATGGCAATTGAGCTCTGCTTCGACCCGACCTAAAATTAATAGATCAGGCCTAGGTCAGGTTCGAACTTGGAAACAATGTCATTTTGCACTTAAAATTAAAAAAAATTAGCTGGGCCGAACTCAGGCTCCAACTGCCTCTGGTCGACTCTGGCTCAAACTTGGGCCCATTGCCTTAATCCCGATCGGTCCTCAGGTCGAGTCTGGGTCCTAGCAAGCAACGATTGGGCCGGCCATGACTAGTTATGAGTACATAATTGAAAACAAACAAAGCTTGTCAAAAATTACAATCTTATTAATATATATGAACATAACCTTAGGGTTCTGCTCTATTATCTTATCACTTATAATATGCTCTCTATAGTTTTTTCCACTCTTTAAAAGCATGTATAATTCTTTTTTATCCATAGTTTGTAGATGTATGAGCAAGTGTACTATGAATGTCTCCTATTCTTTTTCATTGTTTCATCCTCTTATAGCCATCAAACTATGAATTAGAAGTTAAATAGCTTTCTTTGTATAGGAACTTTGTCTTGTATTTTGTCTCGTATCAATTTAGTGTAGTTGCACTCCAAGAACAGATGGATTGTTGTCTCACTTTCTATTTTATACAATTCACAGATGTTTTGAATTTGCAAAAATCTTAATCTATATTTTATGTTTAAGCCATTTTTCATTATTGGCCATAGGAAGATGCCTTGGTGCCAAAAGTTTTGTTCCTGTTAATTATATAACATCTTACTTTGTCTCATCGTTCTCTAATTAACTCCCTATATGATCTATTTGTTAATGTCCTTGAGGAATGCCTTAGACAAATGTATTTGTCCTTCTTATCTTATAATTAGGGATTACATGGGTTAATTCAAGTGGGTTATTACTCTAATTGTTCGCTATAATCCATTATTGTACTTTGACATTATCTAAAAATATGGCTGATAATATAACCTCTAAGATTAGAATGTTGTAGATGGCATATATCAAAGTACAAGGAGGCTCTCTTCCCGTTCCTTATTATACATTTTATGGAATCTATTAAGGCTTCCTTTATCTTTAGAAGTTGTTTCATGAACCATAAACATCTAGTATCAAAGTTTAGCTCATAAATGCATCTATCTTTTAGGAAGGATACTTGTATACATTTGCTCCAAAGAGTTTTTTTTCCCTTCTAGTAATCTCCATAGCCTTTTAGTAATTGATAGGTATAGATCTTAGTATATATTTTCTAGGTGTTTAAGTGGATTTTTAAGTGTTTCTTAGATGATTATCATGTGTATAGGCTTATAATTGTGTTAATGTTAGTGTTTTTTTAATATTTTAAGTGTTTATGTGGATTAGAGTATGAATTTAATCTTAATTTTATGTTTTAATTTTATGTTTCAAGAGGTGTTTGATGTGTTTGTGAGTGATGGAAATTAATAAATTAAAGAATGAAGATGTAGGCTGTCATGATCATGACATAAAGCACGATCATAACAAGCATTGCATGGCTTTCTGTCATGACATGATCATGACATCATGCACGACCATGCCAGATTTCCAAGTGCAATTTTTTCGTAATTGAAGGGGTTTGGGGCTATTTTTGGAACCAAACAGAGTGGGAAAACCCTAGACACAACCCTAAAATGCTCAGATACTATATAAGAACATGAAAGACACCAAAGAGAAGCAACAACCACAACATCAAAGTTGATAAAAGTGGAGAGTTCAAAGAAGAGCTTTAGGAAATTCTAACATTCCAGATCAAGGCTTACAATTTTTATTCTATTTTCCTTTTATTTTCTTTATAGTCTTTGACAGTGTAATTGGATTTCTATGATGTATAATATGTTTAAGGATTTCTAAATCCAAATTAGGAATTATTTTGTGAACCTTAATTATTGTTTATTTCAATATGTCTTTGAATGTTTGTGATAATCGTCGTGCATATACTTGATAATAAATCAGGAGAGTGAATCAAGTAATTTTTGTTAAAATGTGTAACAAGAGTTGGCAACTTAATAGACCTATAATTAGTAGATTAACGAACAATTGAAGAGAGATCTTAATTGTGAAATTAATCGTTTAAAGGATTGCCTCAAATCTAACTAAATGAGTAGTTTTGTAAATCGAGAGATTACAAATTGATAAATATCGAATTCAATTAGAGTTATTTGATTAGATTTTGAGAGAGATTAATCAAAACCTTAGGAAATTTTAGATCAAACATAAATTAAATTAACAAAATTAAAGGAAACAGAATAAGGATAGAATAGTTCCTAAGTATTCAACTTTGATTAATCTCAATTTTATTGATAACTCAATTGTTTATTTGATTATTTGTTTCATTTTATTATTTGTTTAATTTCTATTATTTAACTTAATTCAACTCAAATTATTAGTACCTTAGACAAAGTTCAATTCAAATGATTTAGGTGTCTATAATCCTCGCGGGAACGATACCCTTAATACTACAAGGTACGATTCGTACACTTGCAGTATTGAGAGTTTTATTATCATATAAAACCTGCTCGGTAAGTTTTTGGCATTGTTACTGGTGACTTTTAGCATTAGGAAGATTTAAATTCCTTTGATTTAAGAAATTTTTACCTTATAACAGCTTGTGTCATGTACACTGCAAAATTTACCTAACTCTGCATATTAAAAACTTGTACATGTGATGAGTCGAGATCGTATCTACAGGGAATGTTTGGTTGATTCTTGTATTGAAAATAATTGATGCAAAGGAAATAAAAGGGGGGTTTTGGGTTTTATGCAATTTAGAAAAGAAAGTAAAACTAAACTATCGAAAACAAATTATAGAAAACAATCTAAAATGATAAAAGTGTCGAATATGTGTAGAGTTCGATTCTATGATCAATTTTGGCCTAGACACGATTAAATACATCTCATTATTCTAATGTTTTCACATCTCTCCTCGAATAATTGATTATGGACTAACAATATGCTCTACTAATCTCGATTTTTCCTTAGTTTGTGTTTAATTAAGAGAGGCTCGTTAATTAAACCTAGCTATTAAATAACTTAGGATATGATCTCTAGATTCAATTAGACAGTCACATTACGAAGTGAAAAATGGATCAATATAGACAGTAACCTCACACGTTCGGGTTATCTATCTTAAGTTATGTTGTTCTTAACGATTCAAGACCATTAATAGCTACTAACGAACAACAAATATAACAATTATATATTATATTCAACATTCTAGCAATGAGTTCGTAATAAAACAATCCAATGAACACATTAAGAACATCTTTACAAAACCCAATTCAATCAACATCCAACAGCGATAAGAATTTGAAAAGAGAGTCTTCTGAAAAAGTTAGCATGGACCCGTGACTTGTTGCTGGCAAAACTTGGGGGTCAAACAGAGTTAATCTAGAAACTACAACTGATATGTGTAAATGGGCGGCTATCCTCACAGAAGACATGAGTTAATTAGGATAAAACACCCCAGGAAACTGTGGATGGCATTTATTTGTAAAAATTACATCCCTCCAAAATACTCATTGATCTCCTGGCTTAGCCTTCGGAATAGGCTTCCAACTAAAGACAATTTGCAATTTTTGGAGATAGAAAGGTCATGTGCTTTCTGCAATGCTGCAAATGAAACAGTGGACCATCTGTACTTCAAGTGTGAGTTTACGAATGATGTGTGGAGCACCATCAAGTCTTGGCCTGGGCTGACCATGACGTCTCTCTCTAGTGCCATTAAATGGATACGTAAAGAATACAAAGGTGCGCGGCTCCGGAGTAAAGCTGTTAAACTTGGTCTTGTTTGCACCATCTACATGATCTGGCAAACAAGAAACCTTATTCAAATAGAAGCAGCCTTTGCTACCAGACTAGATGTGGTCATGAAGATTAAGACAGTCATGTATAGAATCCTCTATAGAATCTTCCCAATGGACCTCATCACATTCTAATGCCTTTAGATGAGATGTTCTTCTCTTTTTTCAGGGAACCTTCATGGTAGTAAAAGGGAAAGGGAAGCTTAGCTCCAGCCCACGTCCGGATGAAATGGGGCCCATGGGGTTTTCCTTACTTAAATGGGCCATGCACTCCCAGGCCTTTCCCTTGTGGTTTATGGAGTTAGGCTGATGGTTCCTTTATCCTAATGGCTGCAAGTGTAATAACCCTGTGAAATTGGTTGCACTAGGGACGTTGGACAACCCGATAGATGGGCGATATGCTGCTACACAATGTAAAAGGGTTGGGTTGGAGGAGACAGTACCCACCACTTTAACCAGGCAGATCCACAGCGGGTCTTCTGTGCAGGGTGTTTCTTTGCGGGCTGGCCCATAGGCATGCTACCTTCCCTAAGATGGCGCGGTAAAGAGGAGGGTGGGACGGTGGAGTACTTCTGAAGAGCTACCTTATGCAGGTGGGAATATTGCTCACAGAGGTCGATGGTAATGTGGACTGGAGGAGAGTGGGGGCAAAAACCAAATAAAGTCGGGGAGCTTGGGTTGAGCTGAAGCTTCGGCTAAGATCAGCTTTTCATGGCCTTGGAGTAATCGAAGCGGAAGGTGTATTTTACTAACCTTTTTCTTCTGTGCAGGTAACAAATTGATTTTGGCAGGAGCATGGAGCAACTGGTACACAAGTCGCCCCCACTGCCGCGTCCCTGTCCACCACTGTGTTGGCGAGTCGCCTTTTGGAGCTGGTAGGAGGTTTTAACTGTGGATGTATATTCGATGGGTCTACTGCTCATATCTGGAATTGCTGTCGGTGCTCTTATCTGTCGGGTTACTGTTCACCGCCGAAAACACTATTCACCGCCAGGAACACTGTCCACCGCTGGGAATACTGTTCACTGGTGGGAACACTGTTCATCATCGGTAGCTGCATATCCTACTACCAGTAGGAGCTTCTCCTGGTAGTACCTATTCAGTACTTACTTCTTGATTCCTATATAATTTTTTTACGGTATTTTTGGACAAAATTTAAAGGAAGCCATTTGACTAACCTCATTTTGGGTGTAAAGGGTACATGATTAACCTTCTGTAGATGTACTATTGCCGTGACTGAAATTGTTGCAGGGTTAGAACATGTATTTCTGATTATGTAACAGGTCAGGATATGCCCCACAGGACCATGTACATAAACATTTTTTGGTATAATACATTTACATTTTACAAAAAAAAAAGAATCCGAAAAGAGAGATTCAACATTAAACAAGATGAGATAAGCTTAATTGTGACCTAGGCGTCAACTTCACCTTCGAACTAGAGTCGGAAAGTTAGGCCTCCATCTTCTCCATTAATATCGAAAAAATGACTAATGTCGCCTCTTTCCATCTTAAAAACCGACGAGCAAATGATGAAGGAGTTGGTTTACCCATGCGTCTCCAGATATTCCCCTTTACCGTCACAAAACATTCTTTATATAGTAAAGAGCTAGGTTAAAAGTGGATAGTTGACCCTTCTTATGCCTGTGAATGAATTCTCATGGGTGTGAGAGGTGTCTCATAGCCGTGACACCTCTCACGCCCATACAAACCATGTCAACTCACGACCATAAAATTTTAGTTTTATGGTCGTAAGCCACAATGCTTCATTCTTCATTTTTATGCTCTATCTTCTCTCTTCTTCTTGCTCCGTTAAGACAATAGAGAATGAATATTGAGAAGATGGCTTAATGAGTATGCTTTCAATTCACTTTAGTTATTATGTTTTCAAATTGTACCTAAAATCAAATATGAACTAAAGTGAGTGTCTTAAGCATTCTAAAGCATTAATCATTAAGTGTCATGAATCAAATGTATCAACAATTAAGCACATATCAAGTTCCCACACACTTAGTTTCTGACAGTCCTCTGGCAAATCATCAAAATCAAAGTCACAAACCAAAATACTTACTCATTTTCCATATTTCCCAATAATAGATAATCATAAGCAAAGATGGATAACTTTAAAAAACCATAGCAAGGACTCAACATTCAGTGCTTCTACTTATGATCAATCAACATTTATAATCCTTAGAAACTGAGCAATCTAGAGATAGACTTGGGCAAAATGTGTTTAAATAAGATATATCATAGGTACACTCAAACATCATTTATGATCATAACATTCCACAACTTTGCATATCATTTCATTTCTCTACCACTAAAATTCACATGCATAACTATGAATCAAAGGACTTTTCTAAGGTCGTAATGTGGGTAAAGGTAAGGTGAAATGTGTTTGGATAAAGTAGCATGAAAGCCATCAAGCTAATGAAGCATAAGTAACACTCAATGAAACATCAAACACACAAGCTAACATTCATTCAAACTGGGTACCATAAGATATGATGAATGCAACAATTATATTCCACAGCTCAAATTCAAG
This sequence comes from Erythroxylum flavicans, assembly GCA_027576715.1. Lineage (NCBI taxonomy): Eukaryota > Viridiplantae > Streptophyta > Magnoliopsida > Malpighiales > Erythroxylaceae > Erythroxylum > Erythroxylum flavicans. The sequence continues at coordinate 14,025,567 of JANZXP010000194.1, read as the reverse complement.
CTTTCACACTATAAACCACATCAAGCCTATATCAATCACAAAAGTTGATAATAAACAAGACATTGTAACTATAGGGAGTGACCCTTAAGAACTACATCTCCCTCATTCACATTATACTCAAGTAAACCTTTCATTACAACTTTAAGAACAAAAACTAATAATGAGTAACTTTGCAAAACATACGCATTTCCTCCTTGATATTTTTATTTAAAATTTTTTTCTTTTTTCTTTTTCTTTTCCTTTTTCTACTATTCTCTTTTTCTTTTCTCTTTCTCTTTTTATTATTTTTATAAAAATTAAAAGAAGCTACACCAACAATGGAATTCATAACATGACATTCTAACAAATATGATCAACCCACATATATGTACACTCCCACACTTAGACTTTTGTACATCCACAATCATCAACAAGTAACAAATGCTCCACTAGCTTTATAACTTGAGTAGGACATTTGGAATAATATGTAATGTGGTTAGAATAAAAAAGAAATGTTGATAAAGCTCAAAGGGGCTTAACAAAGGAAAATTCATATCAATTGATATGCTATTTGGCTACATTTAGCTAATGAAACGTGTAAAAACAAAGAATGCATAATCATTTTCATGTTAATGCATATGATAAAAATGTGGTCTTGAATAGAAAATCAAAGCAAAGTCAGGATGTACATGTCATGAAGGTCACATATGAGCAAAAGACAATGAGACTAATATTGATGTGTGGATTTTCAAACTTCGTATCTCCACTGCACCAAAAGGAAAGACATGAGTAACAACAAATGAAACGAAACGGGAACGTAACTTACCTGGAAATAATTTGAGCTTGGAGTGATATAGCAACACTTTCTGACCACCGAGAAGCTTTTCTTAAAATCACTTATTATGAAAAGCTTTCGTCTTCTCCTTATCTATCATTGCATTCTGATATGAGTAATTCCTCATTTCCTCCAACTCTTGTAGCTGCAACTTCCTCTGCGCACCTGCATCACTCAAATTCATGTTGTATCTTTTATAGCCCAATACGCCTCATGTTACAATTCCACCAGAAAGTGACACGGCTTCTCGAATACCATTCTATATGGAAATATCCCAATTGATGTTTTATAAGTCGTCTTGTAGGCCCATAGTGAATCATCTAGTCTTATGCTCTAATCTTTTTGCTAGGCTGCACTATTTTCTCCAGGATTGACTTGATTTTCCTATTTGACACTTCAGCTTGTCCAATGGTTTGGGGATGGTAAGAGGTGGAAACCTTGTACATGATGTGATATTTTCTGAATAACGTTTCCATTACCTTGTTGCAAAAATGGGTTCCTCTGTTGCTAATGATTGCTTTTGGCATCCCAGCCCTAGAAAGAATGTTAGCTTTAACAAAATCTGCAACAACTTTAGCATCATTAGTTCTAGTGGCTTTGGCATCCACCCATTTAGAAACATAATCAACTATAAGCAATATATAATTAAATCCAAAAGATGGAGGGAAAGGTCTCATACAGTCTCACAAAAAAGAATAGGAGTTTGTGATAATTGATCCTTAAGAGACAAGTTACCTGACCGTTGGCATCTGCCACATGACTTGCAGAAGATGTATGCATCTTTAAATAATGAGGGCCAGTAGGAACCACTCTCTAAATTTTATGAGTCATCCTTTTTACTCCAAAGTGCCCTCCACATGCATACAAATGGCAGAAGGTTAAGATTGATGGTGTTTCACTTTCAGGTACATACCTCCTGATGACTTGATCTGCATAGTGCTTCTAATGTTTATAAACTCTCCTGGCGGATGGGCAATACCTAAAGTAGCTATTTGGTTTCCCCATCTTTCCTAAACGTCCCCCATTCTTCAAAAAAGAATAACTAGGTGTAAAGTAATATGTTGAAATATCCAATAAGAGGACTTTTAATTGATGATGTGTTTCGTATTTTTTGATTAATAGAAGAGGAAGAGGAGTCAATTACTGGATCTATAATCCTAATCTTAGTTCATAAAAGCACCAACATCTCAAATTTCTCTTCAAATACAAAATCACTTAAATCTTATAGCTTTTTAGGGCAGTTTAGGCCACATAAATTCCATAAAATTATATTCATATGGATGGATTTTTAACTTTAGAGTTATTGCTCCAACTTCCTCTTTGTGATTTCCTCTTCTAAAAACTATGAAATTCTTCCTCATTACACTCATTCATTTCAATTATCTCAAGTAGCAATGCTTGGATATTAGTAGCTAATTGAATAGGGGCTGCTTCTCCTAGTTGAGTGGATTCATTTATCTCCTAAACAACACTGATATTTTTTTAGATACTTGTTAAAGCTTCACCTTTACCTTTCATATTAGTGTATTCCCTTCTTGAGTCGTACTGACCATTACTTTTTGAACCCTCTTTTGCTCTCTAATAGTTTCCTCCTCTTCAGCTGATATTAGCATGTAGTAATATTCTTTCTTGATGATTTTGCCTATATCCTTCCATGACTTCCCTTGTATCTTAAGTGAAGGCTTCCATTGGTAAGTAACTAGTACAAAATCCTTAAAGAGTGTATTATTTTCCCTAACCTTGTCAATGGACTTAATTTCCTTTGGTATATCCACGCTTATATAGATTCTTATGAAGCTTATTCTTTTCTTTCTCATCGAATTCTCATGCATGCAAAAGGGCTTTCTACGTAACTTGTAAGCATGCTTATTGCCTTTATTTTATAATATTCCAATGACACATTATAGAGATTCACCTATAAAGAAATATTTTTTCTTTCACTCTCTCAAGGTTGATTCATGGCTCTAATGTTTAAAGGAATAAGGGGAGCTAGGAGAAAAGCCACGACCATTAACTGCTTTCAAGGCTTTAAACTAAGATGTAAAAGTGAATATGATCAATTATCCTCTTAAACCAATACTTCCAAACGTCCTCTTACTAAATGATTATGTGCCCAGTTAATGATAAAAGGGAAAGGGTGGCTTCTCTCTAAAAAAACCAACTAAGAATTATTAACTTTAAATAAGTTGCATGGAATGTATGGGGTATAAAATGCCCAAAATAATTATTAGTTTTAAAAGATTTTGTGTTTGGAATAAACTAGCAATTATTGGATTATTAGAGATAAAATTGAGCATGCTGAACAAGGGAAGTTTGGAGTGTTTAGGGAGCCATTGGACATTTTTGTCTAATCATTCTCACCATTTCCGTGGAAGGACCATAATTAATGCTGATACAAAAGTAGTTAAGGTGGAGATGATTAGAGCACGTGGCCAATTGATTAATGTTTTAGGTAAGTTTATTAAGGAGAACTTAAAAATTTCTATATCTTTTGTGTATGGATCCAAATTTTGAATTCTAAAGGAGAGAATTTTGGGAGATGATTAAACTAATTCATTCCAATGACATAAATCCATGGTGAATTTTCTCATGTTTTCCTAAACATATCATTTCATTTCAAAAGCTATACGTATAACAAATGTCTTCGGTATTGATGAAAAGAAAAATGAAATTAGCGTGCTCAAGATTGTATGTAAGGATTAAATTGAAGTCTTTTATGTCAAATTGATGATATAGTTAAATTATTTCCTTATGGGGATGACATGCAATTGCCATATGAACAAAAATAATGACAAGAGATATAATCACCAGTCACTTAGATAACACAAACATTTCATTGACTTTGCTTAAATCATCTAAATATTAAAAGGAAATCTTTTGCTAACATATACTGTGACATATGATGGCATAACTTTTATGGGGGAAAATCCCCTTTATTGATGTTGCTTGGAGCTTAATGATTGCACCCTACAAATCTTTCATAACATATTTTCTTCCCCCATTTTGATTGAGAGGTTTTTTATTCATATGTAAGTTGCCATTTGCCAGTTTTACAACCTAGATCTTTTATTGCTCACTTTTTATTTTTTTCATGATGCTTTAACTCTAGGCCATAGTTTGCCAACTTTTAACGTAGTGAACTCTTTTTTTATGCTATAACTTTTCTCTAGGCTTTTGTTTATAAACTTTTGACATAGCCAGCTTTTTCTGTCTTCTTTTACAAAATTTTTGTGTGGGCTATCACGTGTTGAGATTTAGCCTTATTAATTTTTTCTTTTTTCAATTCTCTCTTTTTTAAGTTATAGGATGTAGAGTATTGACTAAATAAGGTGTTGATTTTTTCATTCTCTCACTTTTGCCTATGTTAGCATCTATTGGTTTTTTGAACTAGAGAGCTTTTGATCTCCTAATGTTCTCACATTTTTCTAAGTCATTGTTTGATTTTTTAAATTACGAACTCTTTGGTTACTAACATTTCTTGCTACCATTCTAGCTTCAAACTTAAGAAAGAAAAATTTTCTTCTCTTAATTGTCTTTTTCTTTTCTTTTGGCTTTTCCATATTGGATTTACTCTTTCCTTCTGATGTCTGATAAGAATGTTACTAAGATAACGAATTCTAGATATGATATTTGAATTTTCTACTAGTTTAGGGAAGATTTTGCTTGGTAGTTCGTTCAAACATTTTGATGATCGATTATGACCCATATGAATTTATAACCTTTAAGGAAGATAAGTTGGTTGGAGTAATGCAATCAAGAGTTACCTAGTACATTATGCTTTAGAAGTAAGCCAATGATAACTTGCTCATAGAGTTTATCGAATGGTTTTATGTTCATTTTGTACATTTAGATAATTTTATTGGTTTCTTCTTTGAAAGAAAAACATGATCATTTGGTTGTATCAAGTGAATATTTAGGATACTATAAATTTCTACTGAATTTATATTTAATCAACATATCATGCATTAGATCACTGGCCATACCAAACTAAAATAGTTTGATCTTCATCCTTTTGTTGGTTCTTGACAAGGCCATTATAACTTCTACGACTATTAAGCAGAGACCTGGTTTTTGCCTTGAGATAGAATCCATGAGAGGGTATATTTCTTAAAAGAGAACAAACTTCTTAATCCTCTGCGCAATGATATGGTTTGCATCTTCAATTTTAAGGGAATTTTTTTTTTAAGATAGGAACTTGGGCATCACCAAATTCTCTTTTTCCTCTAGAGGCTCAACAGCAGAGTCTTAGTCATAGGCTTAACGCTCAGTTCAGAGGCCAACAAGCAAGAAAGAGTAATGTCTTTCAAATCAAAGTTTCTTTGACGTTTTTGGCGAAACAGCTAACTCACATATTCATTTTCATAGAAGACTGCAAATTACCTTGATCAAAAACTAAGGCCTAGAGTAACTCCGTATCAAGCTTAGGAGGAAGAATAAACTGTAGTTCTTGCACCTTCTTACATTTTAACCACAATGACATCACTCCATTCCAGAACACCAAAAGCAAAGCGGTAAACAAAGAAATTGCTTCTGTAGTCTATAATTGATACTGTCAATAACAGCAAACTTACACGGCATATTAAGCGGGTCAAACTCGAAAGTTTCGCTTTGGAGACACAAGAAATTAAATTAACTAGATGATTACCGTGTTCAAAAGTCAAAATAACAAAAAAGGACAAGCATCGAAACCAGTCTAGGAGTGACTGACAGGAAGTTCAATGCTCTGGTAAAACCATATTAAATGATGACAAAATGTCATACCCATGAATGTCCCATCAGACGTTTAAGAAAGTATTGAGTTGCATGCTATGGTATATGTACCTTCAATTCACCCCAAGAATAAATTATTTCAGCCATTGACTTCAATTCTTTCTTTCGTTTTTTAGGCTTTGATGCTCGATCACTAACAAAAACAGCATCAGCACACAAGATAACCACATATCCCAGATTAATTAAAGAAGCCAAGCAACTATGAGTGTAGGAACTAAGTCCTATGATCTGCATATTGAGAATTAGTCAAATATGAAACAATTGACTGCCTAAATTCATGCAGAAAAACAACCAAAATTTTCAATGGCCGTAAGCAGCCATGAAACAATCTGGGAATCTGAAGAAAACAATACGCACTATGATCATGACTATTACCTTAGTTTTATGACACGAGCTATGTGTTACTAAGAGAATGCGAAGCATTAAATACATTAATACTGTAATAAAGTTGAAATTTCCATTACAACACGAAAAATTCTATCATTATCCATGTTAAATATCAGGAACTTTTCTCGTGAATGCGGTTCAACATTCAGCATTAGTAAGTTCTTAGACAATCGATTATTAACCTAAAGATCCAACTCCAAACATAGGAAGCTAATGAAAGGAATAAAATCCCTCAGATTCCTTTTGTATATAAAGTGCAAATTACTAAACAAAACGCAAATTTCACACGTAAACGGACTCTACTCACAGAATGATGAAGTGAAGACAAACACATACATAAATGTCTGTACAAGGTCAACGGGTAGCTTGAGCTTCGCATAAACTAACTACACAGGGGGTATGTTGGCGAAAGAGAAGCCCTTGTATCCCTTGTAAGCGTAATATGCAATTCTTGTATAATAAAACCCTGGTATAAAAAGCACCACTCCCAGTATCACGAAGAATATCCCTGTATTCAATTTCATCAAATCAAAACTAATCCAAACATCATATCGATATATTCAATAACCCCTTTTAGCAAAATCAAAATCAAAATCAAAATCAAAACTGAAAACAAAAAATGAAAAAAAAACATACCGTGACCTCGGTCACCGCCGATTCGATTGTAAGTCATGAAGGAGCCGAGAATGATCCCGACGAGGCCAAAAACGAAAAGAGAAACGGCGAGCGCGATCTCTTTCACAGGCGGGCCATTGTTTATGCTGTAAGATGTTTCCATCATTATGTCCTCGTCGGAAATGGAGAATGCGTGGTCCACGTATGCCATCTTTCGTTTTTGGTTTGCTTCCGATCAGTTTTTGCTTTGGGTTTGCTTTATGAACTCCGAATCTTTACCTCTTCTCGGACTCTTCTTCGGAGAGAGAAAGAGATAGTTGCGTGGCCAATTCCGATTAAACCGATAAGGTTATTATTATTTTTTATTTAAAAGATTTGATATTATTATTAATATCTTTTTATAGTTTTCATATTAGTTTTGGTTACTACGATATGCTTGATAGGTTCATGACAGGAGTGATACATCTCTTGTATAGACTAACGCTACATATGATTGATGTTTTTATTGGTGGAGATAGATAACAAAATACAAAAATTTTGTGTTCATTAGTGTTTGGTTGTTATACTGCCCATTTTTATTTCATCTCTAGTTTACAAAAATACAAATTTTTTTGTCATTTCAAAACTATGGGACAACTTTTTTGTGCCTGTCACAGAAATAAAACACGCGGACTATTGGACAAAAATGCCCTTATATTATTACTATAAATAGCAAAAAAGACATTCTTAATAAAATATAAGGCTTGAATGTATCTTTAACCTATTATGTAATTAATTTCATAAATACTTAGATGTTTTATTAAATTATTGTGTACTAGAATTTCTAAGTTACAGGATTTTTTTTAGTCAATAACCTATTTCATTAAATTTTTAGGTTTCTCATTTCATTAAATATTTAGATTCTTTATTTTATTTCATTGTAATTTAAAAAATACAAATACAATTAAAAAATTATTGATACAATTATAAAAAATATTTACGTAATTCATTTTATTGTTAACTTCTACAAATTTTTTACTATTTAATAGCTCAATATCTCCATTTTTAAGTTTCTCATTTTTTTTAATTCTTTATTTATAGATACAATTAAAAAAATAATAATACAAATAATTCATTTTAAAATAATCAATAAATTACATATTTCCAATCATATTATACTACAGGATACTTTGGTCATTGACACTGTTTTTTATGTTCTGTCAACTGCAACTAAACACATTTATGTCCTCGAGACATACAATTTTATTTGTTTTATCCATTATAACTAAACACTTCACTGTCTCTAATTTTTGTTCTGTTCTGTCTCCAAATTTTTGTTCTGTTCCATTTCAATATATAGATCACAGTAATCATATGCAGCGTAATAGAATGCTATAGAGATCGAAAACAGAATTTGCATATAATTTTTATTGATTTAGAGAAGGCATATGATAGAGTTCATAGAGAAATCTTATGGACGTGTTTGGAGGCAAAGAGAATTTTTATCATGTATATACGCAGTGCTGGCCTTGGGCAGGGGCAAGCAGGGCACCTACTCAAGGCCTATTATAAAAAAGGACTCCCTTTTGGAAGTAGTCTTTTTTTTTTTAGAAATAGTAATCCCTAATTACACTGAGTCTTCTAGTTTTAGTTTTGTTGAATGGATTAATGAACTAAAGACCAACGTTTCCTTTCAACAAAACTTAACACCCTTTGGTTGTTCACAACTTTGAAACAATGGGTCTGACTAGTTTAAGCCTTAAATTATTTTTAATAAGCTTAAGCTCGAAGCTTGAATTTTTTAGAGTTTGTTCTTATTTTTAATTTTTATACTTTTTTTGATCTTTAGGATGAGTAAAACTCTTTTAAATTTAGGTCAATATTTAATTTAATTTTTTAATTAATTCAAAATTTGGATAACTCTGAAAATTTATAACATTTATTTTTCAAGTATGCTCTAAATAGATCTTTAAATGCATATAATAATTTACAACTGAATAACAAGTTTAAAATTGTCTAATCTTTTGGAGTTTTTAATCTGGTACCTAATTTTTAAAAGTTTTCAAGTTAATAACTAATCTTTCAAAATTCTTATTGATTAAATAAAATATTGTCTCTAATAATATTTTGATTTAAATTATATGAGCTTTAAAAAATTAATCATTAAATTGAAAACTTTAAAAATTTAATTAATGTATTAAAATATTTAAAAATTAAGTAATTACAAATTTCTTATCCCTTTATAAATTATTGTTTAATTAAAGACTCAAAATTTTGGATTATTCTCGTACCTTTATCCCACTAAGAAATGTACAATATAAATCAAAATTTACAAATTGAAATTTGGCTTTTAATACGACCATCTAAGCTGCTCTTCTCACCCCTCCCAAATTAAGCTTATATTCTAAATTAAAGCCAAGAAGATCTTTATTAGTGTCCTTTTGTCACGAGAATATTGAAATGCATTACTTTAAAGTAGATATTAATTAGATTAATAATTGATGACAAAGAAAATTAGGGAGATCATTATGGTTATGAGTATATGTAAAACTTGTTTACAATTGAATAATTAATAAGATTTCTATAATTCTTTTTGGTGAAGAATAACTCAAAATTAAATGATAGATTTACAAGAATATTAAATCCTTAAAGTTGTAGGAAGAGGTTATACTCACTAAATCAAGATCAAGACTTCTTGAGTATAGTTTCGTAATCTATGAAGAGTGTAAATATTGCTACATTATTTTTATTAGGGACAAGATCAAGACTTCTTGAGTATAGTTTTGTAATATATGAACAGTGTAAATATTGCTACATTATTTTTATTAGGGACAAAATGTTGAAAGTAATTCAATCCGTGACATGCACAATTTAAAACTAATATGGGAGCATTTCTTTTGCTGCTAGCGCTTCCTAATGTGAGCAAGATGTTTCCTTCTTTTCTTCTCTCTATGTATGTATTTGTTAGTGCAATTTTTTTTAGTATTTTGCAGTCTAATATTATTGTTTGATTACTACTATTGCTATTTTATTGTTACTGGTACTATTTTTAGTGATTTTATTGTTAATGATATTTGTAAGATATTAGTAGCAGATGTTATGATCATTTAATATTTGGTTAAGTATGTAGACTTATAAATTGAATCATTTATGTTTTATATAAACATGTAAACTTTAAATTTACATATTTGTATATTGTCGATTTATTAGGGTCCTTTTTTATTTCACCTAGGGCCTATAAAACGATAGGAACAGCCCTGCCGGCACTGGTCTGATGTCTGAAAGACTTGGTTACACTACACACTTCGAATACCATAAATGTAGCTGGTGAAATCATTTCTCTCAAACATCGCTAATATTGTTGCCTACCTGGAAATGTCGTTTGATGCGTTGTGAAAGTCACTTGAGTTGCATTGTTACCGATCTACTCCAGCTCCGTCTGGCGAGTATGATATTTGATTGTGCGGCTCAATTGAAAATGTGTTCAACCATTTTTAGGGATCTAACTTTCAATCACGCCATGACTCATGATTTTTTTTATTTTTAACTTTTTACTCAAACATTATAATAAATTTATTTATTTAACTTTCAGTAATAAATGTGACTTAATAAGTCACACTCGTGACTCATGAATTTTTTTAACTTTTTACTCAAATATTATAATAAATTTATTTATTCTGTATATTTTATCCATTAACAAAAAATACGTTACACTATACACTTTCAAATTTTATTTTATTTTTCATTCCTAATTAATAATTTTATTAATTCATTTTAAATATTCTAACTCTTATATTTTTACTTATTTTCTCCAAAAAAATTTTATCCACATTCACAAATTTTAATTTTTTCCACAAATTTTAAAATTTAACAATATTTATTTATACATCTTTATCCATTCAAAACATAACATATGCATAAATACTCTCTACTTTTCTTAAAATTTTATTTTTATTTTCTTACATAGGTCACAATTATCACACCCATAATTCCTTAAAATGTTTAAATCATAATCAGGTCATAACTCCTTATATTTGATTACTTTTTTTAATAAAATTTTATCTTTATTTTTGAACATTTATTTACACCTTTTCTTGTAAACTTTTACTAAACTATTTTATCTTTTCCACTATATGAAGTTCACAATATTCACTCACATATTTCATTCATTTATATTTTTAATTCCTTCATTACTATACATTTCCAAATTTTAAAATTTTTAATTTTAACTTATTTTATTAATTCATTCTAAATAATCCAACTATTATTTTTTACCGCTTTTCTTTGATAAAATTTTATACGCAATCACACAATTCTATTTTTCCTACAAAATTTTAAATTACACAATATTTATTTATACATCTATAACCGTAAAAAACATAACATATATAAATACTCCATAATTTTAAATTACGTGGGCATTATACTTATTTGAATTATGATTGTGCATTTGCGCAGTCTCTGTTTGCTAGTCCTATCTATGACTGACGATAGTGCCAACTCTGGAATCGATTAGTCATTTACTTAGTATTTCAACTCAATACCAATGTCGAATGTCATAGCAAAAATTTGACACCTTAATCAAATTTCAAAATTAGAACCATAATTAAAATTCTCAAACTCTAATTCTAATTAAAATCTCCAAACTCAAACCCTTAATTACAAACCTTATTAAAAAACCTTACTAAAAATCATATTTTATTTTATTTTTTCATTATAACCCCTTTCTGATTCTTGATGCTTCAGAGAATTTAGACTTACAATTTGTGTAAACCATATTTGAAACTCTAGAATCAAGAACGTCAAATATCGCATGAAAAATGATGCCATGTGTTACGTAGCACAGCCATGGATAAAACGTTATTTTTGTGTTCTTGGTTGGGGTTTCCAACGGTGATTGAAGGTAAGAGAGTCCAAGGTTAATAATAATTATCTATTTTTAATTAATTTTAGGATGAAACTTCGATTGAACTTATGTATGATCTAACTTTCTTTCTCAAATGGAATCATAAGGCTGTTGCAAATTTGACACGTCTTAAATAAATTGCAACTCTTTTTATCGCTATTTGAACTTTCAATCTCCTACATGGGAAGACTTTCGATAAAGCTTGACTCATTGGACGACCTTAGGAGTGTGAGTCATTTGTATTTCTAAAAATCAGCGATTGGAGCTTCTTAATCTCTGTGGCTAGAGCATGATCACGTACAAAGAAAAGGATAAGGTCGCGGAGATTTACATTGCTGGTAATGGTAATGGGTATCAATGATTAAAAGATAACTGAACAAAAAAAGACAACTCACAATTATTGCCCCAAACTCGTATGATTCCTGGACAATGACTAATCTTCAATAAAGCCGATGAATGAATGGGGTAGTTGGAATGTTCAAATCCAATCTTTAAGCAAGAATTATTCCGAGTCCATAAGTTCAAGAAAGCCAATGAATGAATGGGATAGTTGGAATGTTCAAATCCAATCTTTAAGCAAAAGTAATTTTGGTTGACTGTTATTTCTGTATAAATCACTTTATCTACCATTTCTGTATAAATGAACTGGACCTTAGGAATTCCAACCAAGTAAAAAGGACTGCTTGCTCTACACTGTTTATTACTGCAATTAAGTTCGTTATATAATTGCGTAAACGATTTAAAATTCGATAGTTAAGATCTTAACATTAAAGATATCATGATTGCTCCACACAAAAATTCTTGTTTACTCTTTCTTGTCATTTTTATTTTCGATCCGAGATTATCAACTCAAAAGTCTTAGAGATTGAGTGATGATATAACTAGCTAAAAACTATTACCTTTTGAATTTTCAATATGAGCATGTAGTTTAGTCCATTATTGAGCAAGATAAAAACTATACTATATAATATTTCTGTATCTTAGTTGTATCTAACTCAAGTTTAAGCATATATAGCAAATCCCTTCTTCCATATGTGCATGATAAATTTATAACAGACATTAAACTCCAATAATCAGGCTAGTGCCTGTTTGGATCAAGTTTTGTCAATAGAGTTTTTCTTAGTAGAGCTTTTATCAGTAGAGCTTTTCTGAGAAGAGCTTTTCTATAAAGCTAGTTGACTGTTTGGATATCATTTAAAAAAGAGCTTTTTTGAAAAAAACTTTATAGACTAGACTGTTTGGTAACATAAAAATAAAAAGCACTTTTAATTTTATCTATATTTTATTTTGTAATAAAAATTATTTAAAATATAAAAATTATTTAAAATATATTAAACAATATGCAAAGTACAATATATTAGCTATTATATAATTTTAAATCATATAAAACATAAATAAAAATATATATAACCAAATCTTTTTTATAGATTATAACGTAAATGAAACTAATATCAAAAATTAATATTAAAACATATAAAAAAGTCGAATAATATTATATAAGTCTCAAAATAAACGTGAATATGTGTTTGTGGGTATTGTGGGAATTATGTGTAAAATATAAGGATAAAAGGAACTGAAAAATAGGCTCATTAATTGATTTGAAAAATCTACCTGAAAAAATGCTTTTTTGAGAAGCTCCAAATTTGAGCTTCTTAAAAAGCTGTATTTTAGCTGCCAAAAAAACTATATCTACTAAAAAAGTGCCTTTTCATTTTACAACCAAACACTCATTTTTCTTAAAAATAACTTTTGCTGTAGAAAAAAGTGCTTATTCACTCTCCAAACGCTCAACCAAATAGGCACTAAGTTCAAAATGCATTTCAATTGGTTGTGAGACTAACCAACTTTCCACTTAAGACATGTATATTTGGTGATCAGTCACCTTCTCCTAAAGAGTGCTTTCTCTTCTTTTTGCCTGTATCATGTTTGTCTCTACACAAACATGATACAATTCAAACAATGTAATTGAATTCAAATATAATATTTATAGATTTATTCCAAACAGCGTAAATCAAATTTAATTCAATCCCACAAATATAATTGAATCCAATTCGTCAATAAATCTAATTCGAAAATTTCCAAATAGCCTGTCACTCTCTTACATGGGAAGACTTTCGATAAAGCTTGATTCATTGGACGACCGTAGGAGTGTGAGTCATTTGTATTTCTAAAAATCATCGATTGGAGCTTCTTAATTTCTGTGGCTAGAGCATGATCACGTACAAAGAAAAGGATAAGGTCGCGGAGATTTACATTGCTGGTAATGGTAATGGG
>JANZXP010000194.1:13976826-13992445 GCA_027576715.1 Erythroxylum flavicans | reverse complement strand
TACACAATTCAACCCCCCTTCTTGTGTATTTTGTCTATTATAAGTAATTTCTATATTAACGTGTGATTTACTTCAATTCCTCCCTGATACATTTATTTAAACATTTTTTTCTTTTCCTTTACTTTTCTCTTTTTCATTTGCTTTTTTTATATAAAAGTTAAAAGAAACTACATTAACATTATAATTTCAATGATATGACATAAAATGACATCCCAATTTTATAACCAACTCACACATATGCATACCCTCGCACTTAAACTTTTGTACATCCACAAACTCAACAATAAAAAATGCTCCATTAACTTTAAGGCTTGGGAAGGACATTTGATTAGGTTTAAATCATGTACTTTGGTTAATACACAAATAAAAGGCAATTAAAGCTCAAGGGGGCTTAATAAGGGAAAAATCATGTCAATAGGGTAGGTTATTTGACTAATGTAGTTCTAAAAAGCAAAGAATGTTTAATCATCTCCATATTAATGCATGTGATAAAAATGTGGTCTCCAATAGAAATTTAAGGCAAAATCAGGACGTACATGTCATGAAGGTCACACATTATCAAGAGATAACGAGACTGATATGGATGTGTTAGTTTAATAAAGCTTAAAATCTCACTGACTTTGCCTACCACTAGTCACTACTCTTCTAAAGATAATGCACATCGACCAATCACAAAAGTAAAACAAGCAAGAAATAAACCAATATAGAAACACATATGCATATCTAATTAGTGCGAAAAAGTAAAGGAAAAAGAAATTTACTTTTCTTGGGTTACCTCCTAAGAAGCACCTTTGTTTAGGGTCGTTGGTTCTACTCTATGTTTTCTTCTCATGTGACAAAGTTATGATATTCTGGTATCACAGTTTGAGTCACTTCCACGTGAGGTAATTCAGGATAGGGCCTTGATTGGTTATCCTTTATATTTCACATATACACTATCCTCATATTCTCAATCTTTACTCAGTCCCCGAACTCTTTGAATATCTAGAATGTCTCTTCACTTTGTTCATCCTCGTTTAATTTCTCTAACATGCTAGGCAAAGGTAAAGAGTCAGTCATAACAAAAAAATTAAACTCAGTATTTACCTTTGAGCTAAAAGATGTATCCTTTTCTGCTTTGAGCTCTTCCACTACTTCTTCCACACAACAATTTCTTGAGTATTACACTCAAGATTCTCAAGCTCATCACTTGGTAATATTTTCGCACTAACTTATGTTGGGTACACCTCGAGTTGATATGGTTGCACCTCTTTGATTTATGATTCTAGGCGTTCGATCCTCTATGCCATCTCAACTATTTGGCCTACCACGTTTTGGAGTCTAGACATTGTATCTTGGTGGAATTGTCTCATTTTCTGCTGAATTTGCATCATATACTCCTGAAATTGCTGCAGCTATTGTTGTACACCCTGTTGAAATTGCAAAGTATTAGTATTCATAATATTAATCAATTCTTCGAAAGATGTAACTGAATCTTGTTAGCTCTCTACATCTTGGATGTTAGACCTTTTATGTTGCCAACATTGCCTTTCATCCTACTGGAATTGCAGAGTTTTCTGTCGAAATTGTTGTATACTCTCTTGAAACTGCTGCATACCTTGTTGAAATTGAAGATTGCTAGCATTATAGGTCTTGATATAGTTTTCTAGAGATGTATTTGAGTCATTATGAGAAGCTTATGGTCTATATGGGAATTGCTGTGTGTCTTGTATACTATTAGGGATGTAATTCTATTGATTATTCTATCCATAATTAAAATTTGTATGATCACTCCAAACATAATTATAAGGTTGGGAATATGAAATAAGAAAGAAATTACCTCCATCCATGAATATATATATATATAAATTACCTCCATCCATGAATATATATATATCAAAATTTAACACAACAGACATTAGACCAAAAAATGAAAAGATTGAGAAATAATTGAAAGGAAACTAATTGCAAACAAATATGTACAAAAACACCAATTAAAATTAAAATCAAAAACTAAAACTGAAACGTTGCATTCCCTGAAAACGACATCAAAATTGGTAGCATGTCGTAACACTACTTAAAATAAACTAAACCTACTACTATAGCGGTGGTGAGTCTAGGTCGATCCAACAGAGAGTGTGTGTAAAGTTATTGAAATAAAATTAACTGGTGTTTAGGTTTTTTTTTTTTTTTGGGGGGGGGGGGGGTTGGTTTGGCTTAAAATAAGATAATAAAATAAAACTAACAACCAAAGGCAAATTAAAGAAAACATGCAAAAATGATGAAAGTGGTGAATTCGTTGGGAATCTGGTTCTTTGGTTCTATCTCGGCCTACATCCTAATTAAACATATTTCATTGAATTGTTATTCTCAAACCTCTCCTGGCAACTATTAATCGTAGGTTAATCTATTAACCCAAGTTTTTCCCTTAGGTATTGTTTAATTAAAATACGATCGCTAATTAAACCTAACTACCGAATAACCTAGGATATGATCTCTCGATTCAATTAGGCAGTAGCATTAGGAATTAGGAAAATTGATTAATCAAGGCAACAGTCACATACGATGTGTCTTTTAACCTAGGTTATGTTATCCCTGGTGATTACGAACCAGTAGTTGTTATAATTGAATTTCAATATAACAATTATGGATTACATTGAATATTCTAGCAATGGGTTTGTAATAAAATGATCCAACGAATACATTCAAATCATCTTTTTCACAATACCCAAACAATAAGCATCTGATTACAAAAACAATTCCTAAAGAGAGAAAGAAACAACAAATACAAAGAAGAAATGCTTAACCAGGTCGGCGTTGATTGCACCTTAGAAACGACGTCGAGTGATCTAGCTCTCCATAGGTCTCTCATGGATGAGAGCTTCCATAGCCCTCTTCATGCTCTCCCGAGAGCTGCTGCCTTTCTTTCCCAATCGCAAACACCAAGATTCTCCTACCCTCACATCATCTTTTCTATTAAAACCGAAGAGGACAACCCATTCCAACTGTTTCCTTTTTCTTCAATCGAAAACACCTTGATTATTTCTTATCTCCTACCATTACCCTTACCGTCGCCCCTCCTCTAGGTTTATATTAGAAAATGCTAGGTTAAAAAAATGAGGGTGAGCTAGCATCTTCTCAAATTATTATAGAGGCCATGAGTTTTCTAGCCCCTTTTTTACCTCACACATAAATCTTCATTTTACTTTAAACATGGAATGACAACTGGTCAATATACACCTCTTCACATGATACATGTGTAGTCCCATACAATCTATGCAGTTGACACCTATCGAAGTGCAGCCCCTTCTCTCCATCTTTGGTTTATGTTGTCCATTAATTAAATTCATATCTTGCATAGGCGTGAATGTGATGTTCCTGCCCTCTTAATGCAGTTGTCCGTCATTGTTTTACTAGCCATCCTATGTTATACATCTTTATACCTCAGTTGGTGTGTGTCTTGCTTCATCTCACTTTTTTTTTTCACTTTAGCTCACATCTAACACCTTCACCTTTCTTTTATTTATTCTCCAACTGATGCGCAGCCCCACTCCACACATGTGTAGCTGTCTCAGTTCTGCCCAGCCTCCAAAAATCTCTGTTTGACACTTTTTTCTAGCCCAAAAATCTCTTCTCTATCACGTTTTCCTTTTCTTGTCTTCTTCTTATCTTTATTTTCTCTAATCTTCCTCATTCTTGTTACATAAAAACAAGTGGATATGAATCTTCGAAAAATGCCTCAAATATAGTTTTCGACCCACTTTAGCTCCTTTGCTTGTAAATTGTGCCTAAAACCATATATGAGTTAAAATGAGTATCTTAAGCTATTTCATGTCATTAATCGCTAAGTGTTCTGGAATAATTATATAATCAATTAAGCACATGTTAGTTTTCTCCTCCTAAAGTTGTATTAAATAGGTGAAATGAGCATGTTGCGTATGAACTAGAAGTTGGTTTGGAAGGATCACTCCTTATAGTTTCAATGTACTATCATCAATGATTTTTACGAGTGATTCCTTCTAATTGGTTACGCTTCATGTGGTTTATGGTGTGAGAGCTTAAATTTGATCTGTGAAACATAATTGTTGCATTCAACATAGCTGATGGTACCCGGTTTTGAATGAATGTTAGCATATGTGCTTGATGTTTCATTGAGTGTTACTTTTGCTTCACTAGCTTGATAGCTTTTATGCTACATTATCCAAATATCTCTCGCCTTACCATTACCTTTACCCATATTACAACCTTAGAAAAGTCCTTTGATTCATGATTATGCATGTGACCCTCAGTGTTGGAGAAATGAAATGATATGCAAAGTTGTAGAATGTTATGATCATGAATAGTTTTTGAGTGTACCTATAGATCTATCTTATTTAAACACATTTTATCTAAGCCTACCTCTAGATTGCTCAGTTTCTAAGGGTGATGAATTTTGATTGATCATAAGTAGAAGCGTTGAATGTTGAATTCTTACTATGGTTTTTAAAATTAATTCATCTTTGCTTATAATTATCTATTCTTAGGAAATATGGAAAATAAGTAAGCGTTTTAGTTTGTGACTTTGATTTTGAAGATTTGCCTGAGGATGGTCAAAAGCTAAATATGGTGATATGTGCTTAATTGTTGATACATTTAATCCATTACACTTAGTGATTAGTGCTTTCAAATGCTTAAGACATTCACTTTAGTTTATATTTGATTTTAGGTACAATGGATACAGTGAGTTCAAAGCACATTCTTTAAACCATCTTCTTGATATTCACACTTACTTATCTTCACGAAATAAGAAAAAGAAGGATTAGAGCAAGAGGAGACAAGAAAATGCATAAAAGGAAGAGTATATATGGCAAACATCAAGTAAACATAAAATATGGAGCCGCACGGCTATGCGTAAGTCTTGCATGGTCGTGAGACATCACTCACAGCCATACAAGGCAAGTCATGGGCATGACACACATTGCACGCCCGTGACAAATGATTACATAGGTGTGACACCCATGTCATACCCATGCAACCATGTCTCACGACCGTGAGCCTCCCATGGAGTTAGTCACAGCCGTGACACCATAAATCACAAGCATGACTTCTTGCTAGCTCACCCAAAAACCTAGTTTTTGCTATAAATACATTATGTTGATGGAGGAAACATTTTGTTATTCATTTATTCTTCATTTTTTGGGGTTTCGAGAGAAAGAATAGAGGTGACAAAAGCTCTTCCTTGGAGACCCATAGCTAGGATGGAGGGCTAACCTTCCCAATGCCAAATCGGAGGTGAAGTCAATACTGAGGAGCACATTTAGGCATATCGTCTTTGTGTATTGTTTTCTTTCCCTCTTTTCAAATTATTTATGTTATCTTATGTTTACTGATTGGGTATCGTATAAGAATGATCTTGATGCTCTGTTGGATTGTTTTGCATGAGAACCCATTGCTAAAACTTTGAATACAATATGTAATATTAGTTTTTGAATTCATTTGTGGCAACTAATGGTATTATATCAATAGGGATAACGTCACCTAGGTTAAATAATCCGAGCTTTTATGATTATTGCTTAGATTGGTGTTGAAGGTAAAACCTATCTACTTGTTTTACACTCAAAAACTACAAGTGAACAGGTCGTCACTTGTAGTAAAAAGAGCGAATATCAATCCCACAGGAATTGATGCCAAGACACCGCTTAATTTAGACACAACTTTGTTTAAGAAACTAAATTATGAAATGCAAATAATCTGGAAAATAAATTAAAATTAAAAGACTAATGTAAACAATAGACAATACCGCAATTGTAGAAAATCTGAATTCAAGAATCTAAATGATAGAGATTACTTTTTTCTTATTTTGTCTCCCTCCTATTTTATTGATTGAATTGTGTCTCACGCTAGATTTCTGAATGTACTAATTACCCTCTCTTAAGGTGTAACTATTTGTCCATAATCGAATTAACAGGAATCGATTGAACGATCTCTCAATCTTGATGATGATCCTTGCCTTTAATCCTTCCTTAATGCTCCAAACATGTGTTCTTCACTCAAGGATGATGTTTCTATAGGTGGGTGTCGTCTCTTTTGAAGATGGAGGCTTAATGATGTTTTTATCATTAAAAAATCCTAGGTTTAATGAAGCCTCGCAGATTGCCTTAGATTATAATTCCCACGTCCGTAGGAATTTGCATGGCTCCCACGAGCATGGGAATTGCACCCAAACACACTCCTCATTTCTTCTATAATTCCCACGTCCGTGGGAATTTGCATGATTCCCATGAATGTGGTAACTTGTCACAAATGTACTCGTCTTGTCTTGTCTCTTTTATCTTTTGTTCAATCTCTAAGCTGCTCCCTCTTCTTTTCTACACAAAAATAGTCAAGTCTTACCCTCAATTAGCATCAAACACACAAGAAAAACATTGGAAATCAAACTTAATGAAAACATACAAAATCAATCCTAAACTAGAACAATAACCAACAATTATGCTAGAAAACATATGCCAAATACCTATAAAAACATATCCTAATGCACACCTATCAATTGGTCTGTTTTTCTCACTTATAAGGTGGATGTTCGATTAAACTTAGAGAGCTTATTCTAGGTTATTTGATAGTTAGGGTTAATTAACGAGATCTTCTTGATTAACTGCGACCTAAGGAAAAATTAGGATTAACAGAGGTTATTGTTAATTCATGATAAATAGTCTAAAGAGAGGTGGGAAGACGACAATGAAATGACGTATGTGAAATTGTGCATAGGTCGAGATTAAACCAAAGAACTGGATTTCAAATTATTCATCAATTTTATCACTTTGCTACTGTTTAATTTTAATTTCTTTTATATCTTCAATTTTACTTTTTTTTTTCAAATTTTCATTGAATCAAACCCCCCGTTTTACATATATGTATAATTTAAGAAAGTGATTGGATTTAATCTTTGTGGGATCGACCTATACTTGCCATTGCTATAGTTGTAGGTCTGGTTATTTTGTGTAGTGTTACGTCAAAATACCATTAAGACTGAGAATAAATATATAAAAGAGTTATTAGTATGTATCTTCAGATACTCAAAACTTGGAGCAATTAAGGAATATCACATGATTGTCAATACAACATGCCCCTTTTAGATATCTAGGTGTTCTTATAACTACTAGGAATCCATTACTTTCTACTGTTGGAGAAGTTTAAAAGAAAATTTAACAATTAGTTGTACAAATTCTTATCTGCTGTTGGAAGAATATAGTTGATTTCCAAAATACTGAGGAATATTATGCACTGGTATACTCATATTTGCTTTCTTAAGAGGCTAGTTAAGGAGATTGAGAAGTGTATTAAGAATTTTCTATAGCAAGGAAAGCAAATGATTTCAAAGGCATAAAAGTTAGATGGTAGGAATTATGTCTTCAAAAATAGAAGGTGGGCTTAGAATTACATCAATCATTATTATGCAAAATGTACTCCTTACTAAGAAGACATAGAAGTTTCTCTTTGAAAAGGAATCTCTTTAGTCTAAAAGAATCAAAGAGTATTATATCAAAGGGTCTAAGTTTTAGTAGGTAAAATTTAATAGAGATCACTCTTGTTTATTCACTCAAATTATGAGGTTAAGACTCACATCTACCCACATATTTAGGTTAAAGTTAGGAATCGAAAAAAATGCCTAGTTATGGTATGAAAATTGGTTAGCACAATGGTCACTTTATAGCAAACAAGAACTACTAACCCTACATTTTTAGTTCTTTAAGGAGGCCATAGTTGTATCAATTATTCAAAATAATGAGCAGAGCATTGATTTCAGGGCTTCTTATGTATTGCAGTGCACATTTCCTCAATATAATCCTAATCAACAAAGGAATGACATATTGATACAGATGGGAGATAGATATAAAGCGTTCACAAACAATTCTTGTGTTAAAATCTTTAGATCATACTTTGCTCAAGTGATTTAGTATAGCTTAATATTAAGGAACTCTCTAATGCCTAAAGCCTTTTTTACTAGTTGGTTGTTATTAAGAATAGGTTTGGGAGCACGGGTAGATGTTCTCAAATATTAAACCCTTTCTATCTTTTGTATGACAAAATTCTTGAAAGTAGAGATCAACTTCTAATTTTATTATACTGAAAGGATCTAGACTATGATTGTACTCTTATTACACATACAAGGAGCTCCTACAGAGTGGCTTGAATTGGTTAGTTAAGTAGTGAGAAAAAACAACCTAAGGCATAATGGGATTCTACTAAAACAACTTTTGTCTCTACTATATATGCAATTGAGAATGAACACAATTGTATATTATGTAAAAACCAAAGCTTCTCATTTTATGATCTCAATAGATCCATGTTCGTAGATATGATAATTCTCTATATTAGAGAAATTATCTTAGCATATAACAGAAATGCATCTCTAAGTCATTACATATGTCTTAACTAGAGACTCTCAGGAGATAGATTCAAAATGAACAATAAAAAGTAAAGAGGATCACCTAGATATAGTAACAAGGAAGAGATGGTAGCCTCCTCTTACACTAAAAGAATATAACTAATTGGCTAAGATTAATATGGTGCTTCCAAACCTACGCTTAAAAATAGATCAATGAAGATTAAAATTATGGAATAAAGAATTAAGAAATGAGATTCACTTGATTTATATGAATCCATAACTACCTTTTGAGCTCCGTCATCTTGAGTATGTAGAATGTACGCAAACCCTGGTAGATTCAGATGAGAATATCGGCGACCCCTAGGATTGATGGAAGGGCTTCATATTCGAGATTTTGACTCTTTTAGGAGATGATGCATTTAGAGGAAATAAATGTAAATGAGCGAACTACGTCTCACTTTTGTGCAAAGGATTATGATGAGAAATTAGGTATAATACTATACTTCGACTAAGTTTAGGCTAAATTGTATTTTTTTTCTTTTGGAAAAAGGTATTGAATTTAGCTATTGAAAGGCAAGTTATAAAGTACAAAAAGCTATACATGAGTTTACAAAAGGGGAATTAACCTAGTGCAATATCCCATAACAACCTTCTATAAATGAGAGACAGTAATAATTCATAAATTTCATATTCTGGTACATTATTATAAGTTTTGTCACTTTAATTGGTGTAGACTAATGAAGTTCTAAATCTGCCGGATAATCATGTTGTAGAATTATTATGATGTCTGACTTTTATCCTAAAAAGTAGGAGCATTTCTCTCATCCCAAATTGCTTTGACTAGAAAGGCCACAGATAGACTGAAGCGCCATTTAATAGTGCTGTCAAGATGATTAATTTTAGTTCACCATGTTTTGATAGAATTCCAATCACCTAGAGCATACTGAATGCAGCTTCTTTGAAGCAAAGATCTTTAAATATTGTAGAAAAATTGACATTGTAAAAATAAATGATCACTTCTTTCTTCATCTCTCATACACAATGTGCGTTTATTGAGAAATGTTAAGAAACATTGGTTATCAAATGTTTGTAGTTTATCCTTCATAGCTAACCATAATAAAAGGGAAGCTTAAGGGTGAAAATATTTGCACTAGACAATCTAAGTCCAAAGTAAAATACTTTATTGACCTTACAAAATCTCCTACAAGACTAATTTGTGAATATCCCATTCTTTGTATGTTTCCAAATGTCATTGTCCTCCTCATCATTTAAGAAAGTATGAGTAACTTCCATAGTGATAGAGTTTGATATGGACTATTGACTAATATTTATTTGTCACCAAAAGCCTTAACAACATTTGAATTCTGATTGACGACTGGCTTGAGGATTTTCATATCCTATAAGTAGTATAGAGGACCACAAGATAGCCAATTGTTAAACCAGAACCTAATCACTTCCCATCTCCAATTAGATAAATTGGATTTAGTTATTAAACTATAATTCTCTACCGAGAGTAGAATAAATGTTGATACCTGCTGAATGGAATTCGATTTATTTTCTAGAAAAAGCTCCAAAAAATTGGCTTTATATATAAGGATCATCATCCCATAATCCATGAAAATAGACATACTATCGTACCATTTGAATGATATGAAGTTTAATCTTAAAGTTGTTGGCAGTAATAGCTGGCCTCGTAATGTTGGACTTCATCCTAATTAAGTTTAACCTAACATAATAAAACATTGTCCTTAGTTGGTCTTCTATGATTATTGATCTTTTGGTCTCAATATAATGTTTTAAGTCCTCTATCTACTGATCTAAGCTTTATCTCTTTAAATCGAGTCCCTCAAAGATTTCCTATAATCATGCTTTCAATTTTTGAATCTTCTTCAATCAAGTTATATGTATTTCCTTGGAAACTAACCCAATGACTTGTAGAAGTGATAAAACACAAAAGTCAACAAAATAATTCAACGAATTATAAAAAAGAAATAAAACCCAAAATTGTAGTTAGATTGATGAAAATCGATATTATAATCCCTAACAATGGTGTGAAAAGTTTAATACCTAAACTCCTTACCTTACAGATCTTAAAGGCAAGTTTACCTATCAAACTATAGTATAATGATAGTGAATATCCAACCACTTTCCTTTTACCTAATAGGAAAGATAAGATGTGGTTTAATTTAAACAATAAAAATAAAAAGTTTAACACTAATAATAACCAACAATATAAATCATGTAAAGATTTACCAAATCAAATAGCAATACCTAGGTACTAGATCATATGTGGTGTCAAAATATAGCAATCTCTATGCAAGATAACTTTGGAAACCTCAAGTCAAAAATTACTTATACAATCATCATAATGAGAATTTCATAGACGTACAAGTATTCCAAATGGATTTCCTATAACGGCTTTTTTAGCAAATTTGTTCTCTAACAATCACCTACATATTTGTTTAAGTATCTCCATACTTTAGCCTATAAGATCGACTACTTTCTTCGTACGGAAAAACATAAAGTGTGGTAGTCCTTTTACATTCTATTAATGTCGAATCTTAATAAAACAATGTCTAAGAAAAATTTACGGATAATACATAAATGCAATATGAATCTTATAATTATAATATCATTTGTAATGTATAATTATCCCATGGACTTTATCATATACTTTTAAACATGTACAAGATAAAGAATGTCTTTAAATTATATTTTCACTAAATTATAACCTATCGATTGGTTGTAGGGAATAAACTAACAATCTCCTACTTGCAGTAAGCCAATCGTTTAAGTATCTTATACTATATCACCATATGATGATTATACTACTGCTAGAAGAGGCTTAATGAGAGAATTATATAAGATTCTATAAAGTGAGCACTTGCTTAAATCTTACAACTTCCATCTTACTTATCATCATAGTTAAGAAAATTTTCATAAATACATCATTGGATCTTTGATAAGACCTTAGCTTCTTTACCATGCCTAATGGCTCTAATGTTCCACAATACACTACTTTCTTAAACAATGCAATGAACTCTATCAAGTTCACTAAAGAACGTATTGATCTAATTAATCATTTCCACTAAATGAAAAATGTATTTTGGCTTAATTAGCAACAAAGCTACATCGAAACCTTTCCAATTTCTAAGTAAAATAAACCTTAATTAGGATTTACTTTTAAAGTAAATATCCTAATCTCCTTGAACTCAAATATCAACTCATATATAGGTGATTGGGGTAAGTTTTAATCTTATAAACCCTTAATATCCACAAGCACACAGTTCGTAGCGTAGTAGTAAAGGTGCCGATCTCATAAAGAAGGATAGTAATCTAATCCTAAAATTTAAGGCCAGAAAAACTATAAAACTTAAAATAAAAGATGCAATAGAAATTAATTACAAGAATTGAGTTCAACCAATAAAATTAGAAATTAAACATAAAAGTATTAACAAGTGAGTAATATATAATCACAATAGAAATCAATTTAAGGAATTTACCAATTTATAAAAAAGGAGATTTTACTTATCATTAATGTCAACCTAACCGATTATGTGTCAACGGAGTGTCAGTTCTAGACTTTCCTAGGACTAATTACTTTCTCCCGAGTTATAACTATTAAACCCTTAAATTATAAATCCTAATCAGATTATAGAATCTGCAATCTCTCAATTAACAAATTATCCAAAATCTTAATCAGATCTGAAGCACTCTAATAAACTATTGGAACATCACACGGGATCTCTCTCCTCACAATTACCAAAATGATTTGTTAAGGTTTCTATTAAATCGCCTAACTATCATTAATCTACTTTAATTCATTCAATTCACCATCTCAATTTATTACCGAATTATGCAAGAACGCAATCAATTCACGACATTTATCCAATAAACATAATCGACTAAATTATCATTAAATCAAAATAAAATCTCGAAGGAGAGTTTAGAATATCATCAATATTCCAAATCATATCTTCATACTATCCATCTCAATTCTATACATAATTAAAATCAAAACGAAAAGGAAATAATAACTTAGAATAGACGACGGAAGGCAATAATGTTAGGGAACCTCCTGATCCAAGAAGCACGTTGAGTTAGCTTCGTTTTCATCTTCTTACTCTTCCTTCTTCTTCTTTCTCTCTCTCGGTATTCTCTCTTTAGGTTTTCAAGTGTGGCTGATGCAAAAGCTCCTTTACGCCCTTCTTAATATTCTTTAAATAGTCTTTTATGTTTTGGGTAACCCTAGGGTCTTTCTGGGATTTGAAAGGTCCAAAAAGTCTCTTAAAAAGTGAAGCTCATAAGTGAATGCGCGTCTGCCTGACGTGGCCCACGTCTGAGCCTTCTATCATGTTTGTAGCCTCAGGCCATGATTGTAGGCCATTGTTTCAGCCCGAATGTCTTCTAAAACTCCTCCGTTCTTCAATATTGACCCTGAAACACTAGTAAACATATCAAATACCTCAAAAACATAATATTTATGCTCAAAAGCTTGTATTAACCCATAAAATACTTAAAACACAAATAATTAACAAAATAACACAATTCTAACTTAAACACATACCAAATGATCGAATTAACGGTTGAACACATATCAAACTATGCCCTAAAAAATGATACAATTTACATTTATTAATAGAATAATGGATTTCTTTAGTACTTCATAAGTATTAGATATCTCAAATACTAAACATCTTTAGTATGTTATCTATATACATGGACTTAGAATAGTAGTCAATTTCCAATTTATCTCCATAGATTTAATTCTTAGAATTAAGTTGTTACCTTTCCTTATCCAACAAGAGTTGTTCCTAGACAATTATGTTTTCAAAAATTGAAAATTAGAATTATTGTTCTCTAGGAGAAATATGTCTTTACATACTCCTACTGAAAAGGACAATTATACTCCCACTAACCTTCTTGTAGACATTATAAATTTACAACCATCTCCAAAACAAAGAAAACTCTTTGAATTCATTATGAAATTGAATCTTTAAATGTCTCGTAGCCTTTCAAATATACATCAAATATATCAGCAAAGGTAATAGTTTTAATTAGATGTATTGTCACAAGATTTAAACCTTTCAAATTTCATCTTACTCCCACTAGTTATCTTGAGAACCATTTTCTTATAAGTATACATTGAAATAAGCAATTTGTTTAATAGGTCTGTAAAATTATATCTAACCTTTTAGATATCTTATAACCTTTTATTACCTATTTTATTTCCAAAGTTAATGGATAATATATGTTTAAACTAAGCATCACTTCCCTAAATCATTAACTTTGACTCTTTCAATGATTTAGTGCTTCATATCTAATATGAAATCTTGCTAATTGATTCAATTGGAACTATATAAGATAAGTCATTGTACTAAGCATAGCTATAGAAGAAATAATATTGCATCATATAATATCCATGAATTTTCACTTCCTATGATTAAGGAACTATTAGATGAGTTATATGGATTCTAGTTCTAATATTTTTCTCTAGATTTCACTAAACTAGAATTTTCGAGGATGATATCAACAATAATATATTTAAGAGACACCAAGTCCATTATAAATATTGTAATGTCTTTTAGCATGACTAGTGTATATATAATCTTCCAAAGCCTCTTAAACCCTCAATTTTAGTTTCAAATAAGGACGTTTATGATGGTTTTCTTTGGTAATATTTTAATATATAACTATTCAGTTCAACAGTATGTTGAGTATATAAAATGTATATTATAAATATTAAAAGAAAACACTTTGTTTGATAAAAGGATTAAATATATTTTAGGGTTGACTAATAAAGTATTTAGGTCATATTAAGAGTACCTATTGATCCTAAAAGTTGATTTAGTATTTAATTGGCCTATACATAGATCTTTGAAAAAGATGAGAGGAACTTCAGGTTCAATAGCTATTATAAAAGGTTTATCAAGGGTTTGGCCAAATGAGTAAGTCATTAACAAACTCACTTAAAAAGGAAAGACTCAAATGGAGTAACGAGGTTGAATAATTATTTCTTCAACTCAAACATCCTCTAACTTCTTCAATATTGATATTACTTGATTTTCTAAGACAATTGTGGTAGAAGCATATATTAGAGGAGGCTTGAAAACTGTATAAATTAAAGATATACACCTATCATCATATGCTATTAAGTCAATCACCTAAATATGTTACTTTGTTTACAGATGACAAGGAATTTTTAGTTCTAATGATGGCAGTGAAGCATTAGAGTTATTATTTAATAGGGAGATATTTCATCATATTCACTAACTGTTAGAGTTATGTAAATATAGTGCCCTAGAAAGCAAGTGTATTTACTTATAACTTAATTTTCTTCCAGTTACTTTTGTAATGAAAATATTTATTATCAATAAAACAAAAACTTTGGTTTTTATGAGAATTATATATCTAGTCATAAGGTACCGAGATTCTTTTGTATGTAATATACATATGCATAAAGATGTATGAGACATAGAGATGTATGGGAAACATGTATATTATAAGAATCTAAAATAATGGATTCACGGTTAAGTAATCAAGTTAGTCGATTGATTATGGTTTAGACTGTAGTGTTGCAATTTATCTCTATGTAAGTAAAAGAATTTACTTCAAAGGAATGATGAATTTCATATTATGATAGTAGTTGACTATCGATAATGGCATTATTAAATGAATCTGGAATTAAGTACGTTTATAAAGAATAAAGTGGACCGTTACTTTAATTTTAAAACATACAACATAAATATACGTTTATTATAGACTACAATCTTAATGAGTGGTGAACTCATATTTGTTTCATTATAATTCTTGATATGACTGGAATGGATTTTTACAAAGTATTAATCTAGTGTCTGCATATTGGAATTATTAATTAAAACATGTATTAGGGAACATTCACTCAAATAAAGAGTTTATAGTGGTATCATCACTTCTAGATGTTTTATAGAGATTGCTGATTAAACTGGAGCTAGTAGTTTGATGGACTGGCTACCCATCAAGTCTTGACACCAAGATGAGATCTAAAAGGAAAAACCAACATAAGGGAAAAATGATAATTTTACCCTTTATTGTGCGGATGGCTATAATATGGTTAATATTAGGTTTGCAATTGGACATATTGAAACATGTGTTCTCATAATATTTAGTAATTCAAAAGTTCAACTAATTATCTTTAGTGGAATGACATTTAGTTAAGAAGCTAGAATTAATTCTAATGAGATTAAATTAATTCTGGGCTTATTGGAGCTTGAATTATCTAAGTCCAATAAGATT
>JANZXP010000194.1:13962685-13976726 GCA_027576715.1 Erythroxylum flavicans | reverse complement strand
AAAAATCTGAAATTGTTCATCCTATCCCTCTCCCGAAAGAACCAAGCAACTTTAGCATCCTTTGGAATCCTATTTTGTAAAGCTTGTAAGTCATTCCGCAACCATAATGACTGAAAATGGACCAATTATCAAACCAAAAGCTAACATCTTCACCATTCCCTACCCTACACTTAATAAAAGGAAATATCTTTTCCCTAAGGTTCAAAATGCTCTTGAAAATCCAAAAGTGATTATACCTCTATTGAAGTTGCCAAAAACTTTGGCCATTAAGGTGGTAAATTTGCACCCACTTAACCCACAATGTTCTTTACCAACAAATAATCTCCATATTCTTTTCATTAGTAAAACCCTTTGCATTTGAATAATCGAGATAATACCTAATCCCCCTTGTTTTTTAGGCATAATAATATCGCTCCATTTTACCTTGGCCCCTTGCTGTTATCTTGTTTCCCATTCCATAAAAAGGATTTTAAGAACCTCTCTATTTCCTTGATCACTTTCTTAGGAATTACCACATGAGCAGCCAATTGTATATGCATACCAAAGTAATAGGGACTCCCAGGTATCGGAAAGGAGTTTCCTAGAGAGACCACCAAATTGATTATCCACTTTGGATTCCTAACATCTGAAGAAACATATACTCCGCTCTTCTACACATTCAACTTCATCTCCGACCATACCGAAAAAGTATTCATCAAACTCATCATCATCGTAATGACATGTGGTTCGGCCTTGTATAAGAGAATCACATCATCAGTGTAAAGCAAATGTGATAATTTCAGATCCCTACATTTATAGTGATACCCAAATAAACCATTACTTTTCATAATTTTGGTTAGTAATCTAGATAATCCCTCTATAGCTAAGGTGAATAGGTAAGGGGAGAGAGGGTCCCCTTGC
The DNA here is from genome assembly GCA_027576715.1 of Erythroxylum flavicans. Classification (NCBI taxonomy): domain Eukaryota; kingdom Viridiplantae; phylum Streptophyta; class Magnoliopsida; order Malpighiales; family Erythroxylaceae; genus Erythroxylum; species Erythroxylum flavicans. The sequence goes on along the minus strand of JANZXP010000194.1, from coordinate 13,975,826 downwards.
CTAATCCCTCTAATGTTATGAAATGGTTTCATAGGAATCCAATTGATTAAGATGCTCATCGAGGTAGTTTGGATACATTGGAGGATCCACTGGCGAAATCTTAAAGGTAGACCAATGGCTTCCAAACAATCTCTCAAATAACCCTAGCTAATAATGGCAAAGGCTTTAAATAAATCAATCTTTAAAGCACAACTCTTGATCTTTTTTCTAGTATAATATTCGCCCAGCAAGTCTTGCAGTATTAATATATTATCCCCAATGCTTCTCAATGGGAGAAAAGCTCCTTGAGACCTATTTACCACCTCAGCCAACACTGCTTTCAATTTATCAGCCAATACGGATGCTATAATCTTATAAACAGTTGAGTGACACAAAATTAGATGATAGTCCGTGATCCTCTCTGGCCTTTCCTTCTTAGGAATCAGGCATATGTACGTGTGATTGATCTCCTTTAATAGTGATCCAGAAGGAAAAAAAACTCTAGCACTTCCTTCGTTAAAAGAGGTCCTGTTATGTTCCAAGTCTGCTGAGAGAAACCTGTCGAATATCTATCAGGACCGAGCGATTTAGAGTTGTGTAGCCGAAATAACACGTCTTTCACTTGTTGAGTAGTGAAAGGTGCATTTAACATCTTTAGGGTACTTTGACTTGGATAGAAATCCAACACATTTTTAACCCTGAATATGTTCTGCTGAACTTCAGGGCTCCTCATTAGCTTAATAAAGAAACCTCGGATATAATTAGAAATCTCTGGTTGACTAGTTAATTTATTTCCCTCCTCATCCTTCAATTCCATAATGGTGTTAATATTTCTCTGTGCTAACATCGATGCCTGGAAAAAACTTGAATTTATGTCTCCCTTTTTGAGCCATGTCTGTCTCGCTTTTTGCCTGATGATCAAATTATGAAGTTTTAACTCTTCTTAATAGTTCTTCATCTAGTCTGCTTCAATATTTCTTAATCGTTATTAAGAGGATCGGTATAGCACTACTTTTGAACCTCAGCCAATGATTTACCCATTTCTTGCAAATCTCGTGTTCTATCTTTACTAAACTATTTAATAGCAATTTTTATAAGCCCCAATTTCTGTATAAACTAATAAGCTTTGTGCCCGGCTATTTCTGTTCCCTGTAAATCATTGACATAAAACCTTCTATCTGAGATAAACGTTAAAGAATTTGAACGATGCCCCTGCCTTTGAGCCAACACACATCTGTTGAACCAAAATGGACGCATGATCAGAAAAACTAGGCTCTCCAATCACTGCCAAACCTGTGGGGAAAGAGTTAAGCCATCTTTGGTTCACTAAAGCCCTGTTTAATTTTTCCTAATAAACATATTACTTTTTTTCTTATTCTCCCAAGTGAACTATCTGCCAAGACCTCTAAGATCCACTAAATCAGTATTTTGGAGCAATTGATTGAGTTCTACTCCTGATCCCCTATGGAAACCCACACCTCCTTCTACTTCAGTTGATCTTAGACAATAGTTAAAATCCCGTAACACTAACCATGGGTCTTACATGCCCAAATATAAATCCTAAATCTCCTCCTACGACTTAGCTCGTTGAAAAGCAAAATTAGAGGCATATATAATTGTAACCTCAAAATTGAACTTATGTATTAACCAGTAGTGCAGATGAATGAATTGATCCCCCATCCTTACTATATGCGCCTCGATCTTATTAGTATTTTACCAACACAAAATCTTGCCATTATAATGATGGATGTGATTAGAGAAAAATTCCATTTATAACCTAAAAAAGCCATCCCATTCTGAACAACATTAGCCTTTATTTTCATTTCTATAAGTCCTACCAAAATAGGTTTTTTGTCTGCTACTACTTATACCATTAACTTTTTAATGGAATCATTAAGGCCCCTTGTGTTCCATACTAGTAACGACATGTAATGGAACCCTTAAAAAAGACACTCTGGGGATATAACCCCTTTATGCTTTTTTTCTTGCCTTTTTTCTTACCAACACTCCTTTTAGAAACTCCTACTGAAAACTGGCTGGGATCATTTACTTCCATATCTGATTCTGCTTCCTTCCCTAGAGTAGTCCTTGGATCTGTACCTTCCAAATCAACAGACTGCATATTATTTTTCTCTCCAATCGATTGTTCTACCTTCCTACTAATTTGCTTCCCAACTCCCTTTACTGTCTTATTACCATTAAAAGGAATAGGAGGGTGTGAAGGCTCCTCTGGACTCAAACTCCCACTTACACAAACCATCTCCTTACAATTTTCATTGTCTTTCTCTAGTGCCCCTGAAAGAGCTTTAACCATATCATTTCCTAACTCCTTAAACTTCTCCAGATTAGTCCCAGACACTAGTACTTCTCCTACATTTTCCTTGCGCACCTGAGTGTATTCATTCTGTGCCACTTTTGAAGAATCAACCAAGCTTGTATTATTCCCATTCATCTACAAATTCTGTCCCTGTTCTATTATTCTGACTTATCCCTCATACAAAATCTCTTTTGTCACTAAATCATCATGCCAACTAGACTTCAGAATTCTACCAGTAGCAACCCACCTCTTGCTAGTAGATACAGGTTTCCAGGGATAGGAAATGGATATTTCATCTCTAACCAGCTCACTTGTTTCTCCAAGACGAAGGATAGGCAGGGTTTCTGGTAGAGAAGCATTCTTTGGGATTTTAATGTAGATCTTTGCATACCCAATTCTTTCCATTGCTACAGTTTAAGAGTCCATATAGATTGGTTTACCCAAAGCACTTTCCAGATGATTCAAACCCTCTACCATCCAATACTCCATGGATAGACCATAAAACTATACCCATAAAGGAATAGCATCGATTGAACCTCTGTCTAAACCTATACCTGGTTTCCATTGTTGTAAAAATAAGGTTGGACTATAATGTGTCACGGTCTTTGTTCAATGATAGAGTTAAACGATAAAGCAAAGAAAAGTTTTACTTTCATATTTCAATGTATGACGTCATGATTAATGCGCAATCAAAGAATTTATTGAGTTTCAAGATATTGGCTCAGAGGTTGCTTAGGATTTAGGAAGGCATGATTTGATTTGGGTTTAGGGAACAAAAGTTGATGCAATTATTAGGAAACAAATAGCTTAATTTTCTAAATTTAACCTAAGTGAAAATCTATTCTTAATATTTTTTTAAATAAACATTTTATTTTTTGAAAATAAACATTTAATTTATTTAATGGTATGATTTGAAACCGATCTTTATCTTGACAAAGAATGTTCTCTATATGCTCTTTTCCTAAGTGTGTGGTCAACTAAAAATAAAAAGTTTACTAGCTATCAGATGTGACCGTTATAAAATAAAATTATTCTTATTTGATAACCACTAATAACTACTAAATAATAACGTAGCGCCTCACTCCCACCTGATAAGTACATGTACGCATATAAGATGTTTGTGCATGTGCCCGACGGAAGCGACGCACTAACTATGTCATTGTCACTAACTCATGGCATCATAATTTAAAACATAAATCTCATAATCTCCAAAGCAAAAATTTCCTCATTTCATTTCATAAAACATTATATACATTGTAGCATTACAACATCATCCATATATATATATACATTATCAAATCAAATCAGAGTTTATAGCTCTGTTTACAAAAGTATGCTACATATATGAGGAAATATACAAAACTCTATCTAAATCCTTCAGTCTCAGCTGATCGACCTTTGAGCCATGTCTTTAATCCAAAAGTAGTACTGATTCTCTTCTAATTTGACTTAGAAGCTAAATCGTCTCTCTCAGACCTGAAATGTCAATGTGCAATTTTGGGTGAGTTTTACAATCTCCTTGATGTAACCATCATCGATGGCTCACTCAATTCACATCAACACATGTAACATATAATTCACATCTTGGCACTTTGCATGGAGCATCACATATCACATTCTCATTCAAATACAAGATACCAATACATTTTAATCAATCAAACACACGTATATGCAATGCTCATGAGACTCACTTTCACTTATTATTATTTTTGTTATGACCGAGTGTCTTTTTACTAGCCCATATCCCTTGTGGATACCAAGCTGTATCAGATAATGTCCCATGTCCCTTAGTGGATACCAGGTACATTCACAACTGAGCCTAAGGCTTTGATCACAATATGAGCTTTAAGCTCTTTACACTGGCAACTACGGTCACAACTACTTTTATCTTTCATGCATTCATGTAATGAAATGATTCACATTTTCATATTCTCAATCAATCACATGATTTCACATTCACATTCAGAATATATTTATCATCAGACCCTGGTCCGGCATTCAACAAAATTATTGGGTAACATTTATTTCATCCAATTCACATATAAGGAGCACTTCAATTATTACATTCATGAATCAAAACCTTAGACCTTCAATGTCCGCAGTCAAACAATAAATCACATATTCATAAGATAATTCAAAACATAATCAAAACAAACAATTAATTAAGTGAGACCATCTAGGTTACTCACAGTTTGCTCCAGATAGCTTATTGCCTCGATGTCCCAGCAATGTTTGGATACACACAATCTATTTGCTCCTCTATATTATATTACACACATTACAACATTGCACAATTATATAAGTACTCATTTATGCACATATATATATGGATTATGTACAATGCATGTTCAATGACAATCTTAGGTACATTTCCTTAAGACGCATCTCAAAATCAATTAACATCATCTTTCAATCATCCCTTAATACTTAATAAACTTTCGTTACTTTAATCGCTTCATTCATCATCTACTAGGCTCATTCAAGATCTCATTCAAGCCTAATTACATCATAGGAAAGCATTGACAAGTTAATAAGTTATCTATGTACATGATTTGGGAAAACAAGAATAACTTTTGTTATGGATGTCAAATTAAGGCCATTTTGGTATGGTTTCGAAGAGAACTTTGAGTTCTACAATTTCTATGAAGACTCTAAAGTGAGATTTTGCCATTAAAAGGGTCAAAATTGCAAGTTACTATAGCTATCCTGAGAATGTCTACTGAGCGAACATGTTTTTCCCTCCAAACGGACATGAACAAAGTTGGAACACTGGAACTCCCAAGAAGGTCCGCCTAGTGGACATGTATGTCCCTCCAAATGGACATTTACTAGCAAATTCCAGATTTTCAGTTCCTACAATCATATATAACAAATCTTATGCATATTCTCTCATTCCTACTTCAACTTCTCTTCGTTATCACCTCCATTCCAATTCAAAACATCCACAAAACATAACATCCACAAAACATCTCATTCACAAAACATCTCACCCACAAAACACATCATACAAGATTATTGATCACAATCAACGAAACAAACATTCATCCTTAATTTTCTGCACATGTTCAACTTAGATATCATCTTCCTTTCAATTCTAATTGATCAACTTAACTTAATTTCATCATTCATGAAATACTATCTCTTCCCATAGTATATCTCAATTTCAATTCAGTATCATCTATACTCAATCAACATCCATGCTTAACCATAAACACCAAAAACAACACATATTTCTATACACTTCCAAACATCAAATTTTCTGCACATCTTTCTACTTCATTTACACCTTCTTTTCATTCCTAACTACAATTCTAATTTACCTCTTTTCAAGACATCATAATACTCTTTCTTATAAGCTCTAAACTTATGTTAATTCATCTCTAAACAATCAAAGCAATTCATATTAATATAAGGAAAACAGAGCAGAAAAATATTCATTCACTAATCAATTTTTTGCACTTTTTTATGCACAATTTTCATAATTAATTTAACCCAAAAGCATCACTACATCAATTTACGAATCATTACTCATTATTTATGTAAAAACAAGAATTTTACATGATCATTTCACCACTCACATTTTCCATAAATAATTTCGTGATCATGATCATCAAATCTCAAATTACTCATCAAATGAGTTACATTTAACAATACCCATGATGATCAAAGCATAACTTACTTAATTTAGCTCCAAAATCTTTAAGATTTCATTTAGCCCTAGCTTTCCACATAACCCACGTTCATCATCATTTCAAGGGAGGAGAGGTTGGGCTTTCATCAAAAAAGTGAAGACACAAATATATGGAGTGGCAAGGTGAAGAAAAATAACAAAGCTTAACATTGATGGGTAATGAGAAGAGAGTGCCGTGTAGAGAAGAAAGAAGGTATGAAGAAACTGAGAGCATTTCGTGAGAGTGAAAGACAATGGAGAGATAAGGATGGTCTAAAGGTGTGGCAAGGCAAGTGACACGTCACTTGCCACATGTCACCATCTTAAGGTTTCTAAAGGGTCATCTTTATTAATTAGTCTATTTGTCTCCAATTTCTACTCCAGTTGTCTCCCAATTTTCAATGACATATGTCATTAAATCCCAATGTCATTCATAAAAATTTCTACTGCCATCTGACACTTATTTTTGCCACTATTAATTAATTGTCTCCCTATTTGGCATTTTTCCTAGTCCAAAATACCCTTAATTCCAGAAAATTCTCAAATTTCACTAAAAATTCTAAATCAATAATTTAATACACCAACTCAATTTTTCAGAACAAAATATTCACTATCCATATCATAATTACATTAAATCAATCATTTAGACCTGGAAATGTCAAATAAATGCATGTACAAATTATTGTAATGTGTGCAATAATCAATGTCACGTATATGATGCTATTTTATGCAGGAGTATGAAATGCATTTTTCTAATCACTGTTATTTCTCATGTACGGTATTCCTAAGCTCTAACCCTTTATATGGGAACGGTATATTATAGTTTGCAATTGGACATATTGAAACATGTGTTCTCATAATATTTAGTAATTCAAGAGTTTAACTAATTGTCTTTAGTAGAATAACATTTAGTTACTAAGCTAGAATTAATTATAATGAGATTAAATTAATTATGGGCTTATTGGAGCTTGAATTATCTAGATCTAATAAGATTCCCCATTTGGCTTCAAGGAAGGTTATCAAGCTAAGTAAGAAATATAATTGGAGATTTTAAAGCCCATGATTGAAGGTTGCGTTTGTACTAATTAATAGTTAATTAGAAACCCAAATGAACATTTAGAAATGGGCTAGGCTTTGGTTTAATTTGATTAATAAAATTAAAACAAAGTTATTAAAGATAAATGGAGATCGAAGTTCAGTTTTAATGGGTAAATGTGTAGCTACACATTTAACGTTAGTTTGCAACATTTAAGATGTTTTTTAACATGCTTTATCATCATTAAATGGAGTAATAACCTTATCATTAAATGGTTTAATGGTGGTCTTTTAATGATAGCATGTAACCTATTAGCATTCATTGGATTAAAGAAGAAAGAGGTACATTTGATGGACCATCTTCCTTCTTTCATCATCAAAAATCGAAATTGGTATATCACATTTAGGTTAATAGTCTTTTCATATAGCCATCTTAAAGACAAATAAGAAGAGTCTCATTTATTGACTTCTTTATGATTGATTAAAAAAGAAAATGCATTTGATGCAAATCTCTTAATGCAAATCTCTTCTTTCCTTTGAGGTTAACCAAAATTGAGAGTGTGTAACAAAGGGGTCTTGCATTGTTTTGACTCTCTCTCTCCTATCTTGAATGGTGAGTCGAAAATTGCATGAGTGTCTCATTTTTTGCTACTTTCTTCTAAGAAAAATCTTCTCCAAAGTTTTCTTCTCGTTTCCCACCAAAGGATCTTGTTAACCAAGTTGTCTAAGAAGAACAAGTGGTACATCGGATTGGTTGATGATACAATATCAAGAAGAGGATACAATAAGGTGAAGAGAATATATCACCTAGGAGAAGATACATTACTGAGGATAGGAAGCACAGCGAGGAGTTAAAGCTGTAGTGAAGGAGTCGGTAATATTTTCCATTTTGTGATTATGCAAATGTTTTTCTTTATACCATATCATATGTGGCTATGCATGTTGATTTAGATATATTACTTCCACTGAAATTTTAATTTTAAAAAATTTTTGAAGTCTACCATTTCTTCCAAATCGATGCATGTTTTTTTGGTTAAAACATCAAATCACTACATCTTTCTAACGATTATGGTTACTTAAATTGTGAAATTTTGGTTTTGAAATTGATTATAGATAAACTAAAGACAATGATGTCGATGCACTTTTTAATGTCAAATATTATTCTATACTATATGATGAAAGGTGAGATACAATCTTCATTACTACAAGAGGTTAAGAATAATTAGAATTAAGATGCTTCTATAATTCATTTGATAAAACATGTCAATTTTGGGTTATGTGCATATAAATTTGTTGAGATAAGAAGCTAGAATGATATTTATTTAGATGATAAGGTAATTGATGATGGACAATGACAAACCCTAAGGAATATAATCCTATCTCATTTCTATGATAGCATAATAGAAAGACATCTGGGAGTACAAACATTGACAAAAAAGTTTAGAAGTGTTTTATTGAAAAGGTTTATAATGTGTTATGATACCAAATAAATAGAATAATAAATGTCATTCATAATCTACAAACTCGTCTATTTCTTTTCCCTCATTCCTGTTGCATTGCATTTGTAATTTTCATTTTTCTTCAACTGTAAATATTTCCTTACAGGATGGAATGATGAACTTCTGGACTTTGACACATCTAACACATCTTTATGCAACACTTTTGTAATTCCTCTTACGGTTTCTAATGTTCCCACATCTAAGACCTTGGTGTTACAAAACAAGATTCCATTACCAGAGGTAGTGTTGGAGTATGATGGGCCAGATTCACGTGAGTATATGTGAGGGAGAGCATTGTTGGGCTTGGAGTTGGGAGGTCCATTTCTAAAATGCCCTAAGATATTTTAGTTTAGCTCCTTTTGGCTTATAAATCCCTCTCTTCTTTTCATTTCCGATGTGGGATTTTATTCCCACTCCAACACTCTCCCTCAAGTCCAACTGGCTTAGCCTAGTTGTGACTTGCCTTCAATTTTTTCATTTTTTTCTTTTTTCTTTTTCATTTTTCTTGGGCTTTTTTTGACATTTTGCCTGGGCTTGTGTCCACTTGGAGTCTTGGAGGCCATATGTCTTTCCCAGGCTTGTACTCTTGTTGAACCTCAGAGGCCACAGGTCCATCTTTTTTCTTGCCTACCTAGGTCTTCCTCACTGAGCCTTCTTCATTTTTGGGCTTCAGGTCTTAGGCCGCAAGATTTTTTTAAATTTATCAATCCCAATCTGCCAGGATTTTAAAGATCTTTATGGGCCGTAACAAAGCCATTAGGCTCTGATACCATTGTTGGAGCATGATGGGCCAGACTCATGTGAGTGTATGTGAGGGAGAGCATTGTTGCGCTTGGAGTTAGGAGGCCCATTTCCAAAATACCCTAAGGCGTTTTGGTTTGGCTCCTTTAGGCTTATAAATCCCTCTCTTCTTCTTTTCATTTCCGATGTGGGATTTATTCCAACTCCAATAGGTAGTTCATACAAGTGAGAAAGAGAGTGATGTAATGATCAAGGGAACGACGCCTATCAACGATATTCACCTCCCCCAATCTCCAATGTTATCGTCCCTTTATTACTAGAAAACTCTCCCAATGACATGGCTATTGGTGTGACTAACGAGGTCACCTAGGACACAGTTGTTGAATCTAATCCTTCCAAGGATACTTTATCTTTGAATCCTGAGATTAAGAATTTAAACTTCCTAGACATTCTAGAAGGCGTTCGGCTCAGAAAAAATCTCACCAACTTACCAAAAGAGATTCCCCCACCCGTGTCGACACTAGTATGGAACACTAAAGGGTTGAACGACCCTCACCAAAAGAATGTGGTTAAGGAGCTAGTAAAGGATACTAACTCAGTTCTTGTTGGCCTCCTGGGAACAAAAATCAAGAATATTAGTTTGGTAACTGGTTCACACCTTCTGGGTGCTCAATAGGGTTCTTTTCAAATCATGCCTCTCACTTTAATGGTCGTATCCTCCACTTTTACAATACTTTTTTTCTTAATGTACAAATACTTTATGAATCTAATCAACTTTTGCATTTGTAATGCCTTTTTAAGGATTCCAATAAGTTAATGGAGTTAATTTTAAGGATTCCAATAAGTTAATGGAGTTAACTTTGGTATATGCCTCCAACTTTAGTTTTCAAAGAGAGCAACTTTGGTTATCTCTACAGAACTCCAGTCTAGTATATGCAATCCTTGCCTAGTAGCTGGTGACTTCCAATTGTTCTCTTAACCCTTCTGAAATTGAGGGTATCAGATACTTCCATTTTGGATTGACAAATGAATTAACTAGCTTTTCGTTAAATATGGATCTAGTTGATCTTAGTTGTACAAGTAGACATCTTACTTGGTCGAACAATCAGCACGAAAATATGTTAGTTTGGAAAAAAACTTGACAGATCTCTTGTGAATTCAGTATGGTTACAGACCTTTGCATATTCCTATGTTCACTTTAGTGAACCATTAACTTCTGATCATTCTTTTATGCACATCCAAAGGCTGTCAGACATTCAATAGGTGGGTACTCCCTTTTGATTTTTCAATGCTACTACTTCTATGGAAGGATTTCAGGCATTGGTAAGCACATGTTGGTCCTTTGAAGTGTCGGGCTTCAATTCCTACCAATTTATGCAGAAACTCCAACATGTGAAATATGGGCTAAAGCATTTTTTACGCACTCAAACTATTGATCTTCAACATCTCAAGGAAAAACTCCTATCTGTGCAAAGTGCTTGCTATAACAATCCTTGTAATCCTGAATTGAGTTGTATGCAAGATTATTAGACAACATTATTCCACAATTTGGATTTGAAGAAAAAAGCAAGAATTCATTGACTTAAAGAAGGTGACTGTTAGCACTAAATATTTTCATTCCTCTTTGTTAGCTCAGTGCAATGTAAATAAAATTTCAAGACTTCAAAGACCACACGGGACAGGTATTCATAGATAGAAGTAACCTTATAGAGATAGCTAGAGCCTATTTCATTCATCTCATGGGAACTACTGATTCACAATTACCTAGATTGAATGTTACTAGTTTGTTTGAAGATCATCTCATTTGGAGACAATGGAGTTCCTCACCACTCCTTTTACGACAGATGATGTAAAAGATATCCTATTTATTTTATACCCCTCTAAGTCTCCTGGTCCTGATGGGTTTAACGCTTTCTTCTCACAGCACACTTGGGTAATTACGGGCTAACTCTTCATGGAAGCTACATTGAAATTTTTCGCCTTTACCAAAATGCTTTGGGTTATTAATCATGCATTCATTTGTCTGGTGCCTAAAAAACCTAACCCTTACAATATAAATGAATTCAGGCCAATTTCTTGTTGTAATACTATTTATAAGGTGATTACAAAGCGTCCAGCGAAAAGATTTAAGAAAGTCCTCTCAAATGTAATGAATCTTGCTCAAAGTGCTTTCCTTCCTGAAAGCAACACTGGTGACAATATTCTGCTTTTACAAAAGCTTCTAAAGGAATATAACTCAGGCAAACATATTAATAGTTGCTTAATTAAGATCGATTTTTTGACACTATTAGTTAGCAATTCATCCAATTATGTCTTGAAGCACTTCATTTGCCCACTCAATTTGTTCAACGGATCATGGCATGTGTTAGCTCTTCTTCTTTAAGCGTGTTAGTTAATGGTAATCCCACCACTCCTTTTAAGCTGGTAAAAGAGATTCGACAAGGTGATCCTCTCTCTATCTTATTTATTTACTCTCGTGATGGAGGGATTGTCTAGACTATAAACCAGGCTTATAAATTGCAATGGTACCTTCCACTTCCATCATAAATGCAAGGATCTAAGGCTTACTCATCTCTTATATGTTGATGATCTGGTTCTCTTGAGTAGTGCTCATCCTTAATCTATCCATATACTCATGAATATTCTTGAATGCTTTGCGAACTGGTATGGATTAAAATATAATGCAGAGAAGAGATGTTTTTTGTCTCGAATGATGTTACCAACCTTGATGAAATCAAACATAGGTGAGATTTATGTAATATTTCCCCTCCTTTTAAATATTTGGGAATCCCTATCATGGCCTCTAGACCCAAATATAATGATTGCTTACCTATCATTGAAAGGATGAAATCTCACGTGATGGCTTGGCAAAATCCCTTCCTTTCTTATGCAACCCATCTAACTCTTATCATATCTGTTCTGAATAACCTATATATTCATTGGGTGGCTCATATAGTGTTACCTCGGAAAGTCCTTAAAGAGCTGGAAAAAATCATGAAAACTTTTCGTTAGACTGGACATGTCGATAATTCCAAAAAGGTGCGAGTGAAATGGCAAGAAGTCATTTTTCCTAAAAAATCTGGTGGTCTTAGGATTATTCCAGTTTCTCATATGCAAAAGGTTTCCTTATGCAAGCGTTTATGGCAATTATACATAGATCGTACAGCCTTATGTTCAAAATGGATAACCGAGATATACTTGAAACACTTAAACTTCTGGCAGGTCAACTACACTCAGAATGAGTCTTGGGTATTAAAACAGATGATGCAACTATGTGCAACAATCTACCCTATATCAAACACTCTATTGGCAATGGAGCAAAAACGTGGGTGTGGTTTGATAATTGGTTGGACATTAGTCCACTAATTAACTCTCCCAACTTTAGAAGGCTTCGTAACATATTGCCTTTAATGTTAAAGGCATCTTCACTGATTGTTCATGATGTATGGCATGCTACCTTTCGTGGATTTACTTCTCTTCTACCTTATCTCCCGTAGCTATCCAATACAATAGAGGAAGATAAAATAACCTGGAAATTGGATCATTTTGGTGTCGTCTCTAATCAATCCTGCTACTAACTTCTCTCTATAAATTTATATAAAAACTGACCTTACTGCGGAAGCGGTCTATCGATTTTCTGTTTGTTAGTCCACGTTTTACGATTAGCTACTACCTTAATCCTCCTTTCATATATGGACAAATAACTTACGGAAGTTATTCAAGTAGTGGTCATTTAAACTGCCAACAACTACCAACAACTCCCACTCGGCCACATAAGCCACGAGTTACATCTTCCTTCTAAAATTTCACGTGTCATACTGAGAATGGGGCATGCGACCATTAAAGAACCAATAGTGTTATATTAAGTCACCATCTAACTAACATAACACTTTCACATAT
>JANZXP010000194.1:13940091-13962585 GCA_027576715.1 Erythroxylum flavicans | reverse complement strand
ATGTGCAAAATTCACTATTGTATGCATGAACATGTCAATACAATTTTAAACACTCCTAACCCGTTCCAAATTACTATCTTACCCTTCCCATAGGTGAGGGGATGTTACAGACGATTTGTTGAACGACGGAAAAAAACATAGTTAAATCAACACTTTGTTGTAGTGCTTCTTGCTTTAATTTGTTTTCGTTAGTTTAAATTCACTTTATTTTCTTTACCACTTTCAACCAAACCCCTCCCCCCTAAAACTTAAACACCAATTCTTTTCATTCTGAAAGCTTTACATACACTCTCTGTGGGATCGACGTAGACTTATCATTAGCTATAGTTTTAAGTTTAGTTATTTTATGTAGTAATATAACGTGCTATCAGTTTTGGCGCCGTTCTAGGGAGTGTGGTGCTTTAGTTTTTATTGATTTTAATTGGTGTTTTCTATATATTTGTTTCTAATTACTTTTCACATTTATTCCTTGAGTTTTTCATGTTTGTTTGCTTTTCTGTATAAAAAGAATACAGTGAATGGAGTATGTCACTACTGGATATTATCAATGCTATTAGTGGAAATGTTTCCCATAACCTATGTTCCCAATCCTATAACAAAGTTTGGAGTGATCCTACAAACTTTTGATATGGAGGGGATAACCAGCAAGATTACTTCCTAGATAAGCTGCAGGATGCACAACAATTCCCACATAGACCAGAAGCCTCTTATTCCAACTTAGGTACATCTTTGAAAGATTTATTTAATGTTGTTGCCACTAATACTCTACGTTTCCATTAGGATGTAAGGCAATTTTTGCAAGATACAAGGTCTAACGTCTAAAATTTGGAGAGCCAACAAAACTTAAGTACATCTCTTGAAGACTTAGTTACTGTTATTGTTGCTAATACTCTACAATTTCATTAGGGTGTAAAACAGTTCTAGCAAGATATAATGTCTAGATTCCTGACCTTGGTAAGTCAGATGGATTAGATGGTGGGAAATATCAACCACTTGGAATCACAAAGAAAAGAGAAGCAACTATCTTAACCGGAGGTGTGCCCAATGAACGTTAGCCTAGAATCCTTACAGAGTGGAGAGGAGCTTGAGAATCTTGAGAGGAATATTTAAGGGATAGCTTGTGAAAAAGAAGTTGAGAAGGAGCTTGAAGGAGAAAAGGATATATCATTCAGCTCGAAGGTGAGTACTGAGTCTCTAATTATTATTAAGACTAACCCTTTACCTTTGCCTAGTAGGTTAGAGAAATTAAACAAGGAGGATAAAGGTGAAGAGACATTTGAGATATTCTAAGAATGTAGGGACTCGGTAAGGATTAAGAGTTTGAAGATAGGGAAGCCAATGAATATGAGTGATCGTCAACTCAGGCCCTATCCTAAAGAACCTTGAGCGGAGAAAGTACAAAGTGTTACACCTAAAGATCATAAATTTTTTACTTGATGAGGAAAACAAGGAGTCGAGCAAATGATAAGAAACAAAGGCTCTTTTTGGGTTCTAGAAGGCGTTCGGCTTGAAAAAAAACTCACTAACTTACCAAAGGGAATTCCCCTACTCATGTCGATATTAAAATGGAACATTAAAGGGTTGAACGACCCTCATAAAAAAAATTTGGTCAAAGAGCTAGCAAAGGATAGTAAATCAGTTCTTGTTGTCCTCTTGGAAATAAAAATCAAGAATATTAGTTTGGACACTGGTACACACCTTTTGGGTGTTTAATGGGGGCTCTTTTCAAATCATGCCTCTCACTTTAATGGTTGTATCCTCTGCTTTTACAATACTTTTCTACTTAATGTACAAGTAATTTCTGAATCTGATCAACTCTTGCATTTGCAATGCCTTCTTAAAGATTCCAATAAGTTATTTGAGATAACTCTTGTATATGCCTCCAACTTCAGTTTTCAAAAAGAGATACTTTTGTTATCTCTACAGAACCTCTAGTCTAGTATACGTAATTCTTGGCTAGTAACTGGTGACTTCACCTATTCTCTTACCCCTTTTGAAATTGAGGGCATCAGACGCTTCCATTTCGACTTAACAAATGAATTATCTTGCTTTTTATAAAATATGGATCTAGTTGATCTTATCTGTACAGGTAGACATTTGACTTGGTTGAACAATCAACACAGAGATTTATTTGTTTGGGAAAAGCTTAACAAATCTTTTATGAATTCAGTATGGTTACAGACCTTTCCACATTCCTATGTTTCCTTTGGTGAACCATTAACTTCTGATCATTCTTTTATACACATCTAAAGGATGTCAGACATTTAATAGGCGGGTACTTCCTTTCAGTTTTTTAATGTTACTACCTTTATAGAAGGATTTCAAGCATTGGTAAGCACAAGTTGGTCCTCTAAAGTGTCGGGCTTCAAGTCCTACAAATTTATACAGAAACTCCAACATGTGAAACATAGGCTAAAGCACTTTTTATGCACTTAAACTACTATTCTTAAACATCTCAAGGAAAAACTCCTATCTGCACAAAGTCCTTGTTATGAAAATCCTTGTAATCTTGAATTAAAAGCATTTGAACTGAGATGTATGTAAGATTATCATATAGCATTATCTTTCCACAATTTGGTTTTGAAGCAAAAAGTAAGAATTCATTGGCTCAAAGAAGGTGACTCTAACAATAAATATTTTCATGCCCCTTGTTAGCTCAATGCAATGTAAATAAAATTTCAAGACTTCAAGACCATACAAGACAGGTATTCACAGATAGAAGTAACTTTATAGAGATAGTTAGAGCCTATTTCATTCATCTAATGAGAACTGCTGATTCATAATTACCTAGATTGAATGTTACTAGTCTATTTGAAGATCATCTATATTTGGAAACTATGGAGTTCCTCACCACTCCTTTTACAACAGATAATGTAAAATGGATCTCATTTAGTTTAAACCCCTTTAAGTCTCCTGGTCCTGATAGGTTCAATGTTTTCTTCTTTCAACACACTTGGCAATTACGAGCCAACTCTTTACGAAAGTTGTATTGGAATTTTTTGCCTCTACCAAAATGCTTCAGGTTATTAATCAGGAGTTCATTTGTCTTGTGCCTAAAAAACCTAACTTTTGTAATATGAATGAATTCAGACCAATTTCTTACTATAATATTATCTATAAGGTGATTGCAAAGCTTGTAGTAAAAAGATTGAAGAAAGTCCTCTCGAATGTAGTGAATCCTGCTCAAACTGCTTTCCTTGTTAAACACAACGTTTGTGACAATATTATATTTTTACAAAAGCTTCTGAAGGAAAATAACTCAAGTAAACATATTAATAATTGCTTTATTAAGATCAATTTTTTCAAAGCCTTTGACATCGTTAGTTAGTAATTCATTTAATTATGTCTTGAAGCACTTCATTTGCCTACTTAATTTGTCCAATGGATTATTGCATGTGTTAGCTTCTCTTCTTTAAGTATGTTAGTTAATGGCATTCCCACCACTCCTTTCAAGCTAACAAAAGGGATTCGACAAGGTGATCCTCTCTCACCTTATTTATTTACAGTCGTGATGGAGGGGCTTTCCAAACTATTAACCAGACTTATAAGTTATAACAGTACCTTCCACGTCCATCATAGATGCAAAGATCTAAGACTTACTCATCTCTTATATGCTAACGATCTAGTTCTCTTGATTAGTGCTCATCCTCATTCTATCCATATACTCATGAATATTCTTGAGTACTTTGTGAACTGGTCTGGATTAAAATATAATACAAAGAAGAGCTATTTTTTCGGTCTTAAATGATGTTACCAGTCTTGATGAAATCAAACATCGCACTGGTTTATGTAACAGTTCCCCTCCTTTTAAATATTTGGGAATCCCTATTATAGCCTCTAAACCTAAATATATTGATTGCTTACCTATCATTGAAAGAATGAAATATAGCGTAATGGCTTAGCAAAATCGTTTCCTTTCTTATGTAGCCCATCTAAATATTATTATATCTATTCTAAATAGCATACATATTCACTTGGTGGCTCTTACAGTGTTACCTCAAAAAGTCCTTAAGGTGTTGGAAAAAATTATGAAAACTTTTCTTTGTACTGGATATGTAGGTAATTCCATAAAGGCGTGAGTGAAATGGTAGGAAGTCACTATTATTCCAGTTTCTCATATGCAGAAGGTTTCCATGCACAAGCATTTGTGGCTATTATACACAGATCGTAAAGCCTTATAATTAAAATGGATAGACAAAATACACTTGAAACACTTAAACTTCTGATAGGTCGATTACATATTAAATAGGTCATGGATATTAAAAAATGGGTATGGCTTGATAATTGGTTAGACATTAGCCCACTTATTGACTCTCTCGACTTTAGAAGGCTTCAAACATATTGCCTTTAACATTAAAGGCATCTTCATTGATTGTTCGTGATGCATGGCAGGCTACCTTTTGTGGATTCTCTTCTCTTCTACCTTATCTCCCATAGCTATCCAATACAACAGAGGATGATACAATAATATGGAACTTGGATCAGTATGGAGTCTTTTCCAATCAATCCTGCTATCGACTTCTCTCCAATAGATCCTTGGTAGTACCATGGTTTTCCCTGATATGCCATAACACCATTTGTCCTAAAGTTACCTTTATTACTTAGCTAGCTCTCAAAAACTGACTCCAAACTATGACTCATTGGCATAGAAGAGTTAATGACCTATTTGTTCTTTGTAACATGGCTCAGGAAGATCGTAATCACCTATTTTTTTTAATGCATTTATTCAAAAGCCATTTGGAGTAATATTTTACACCTATTGCCTTGAATACAGCTATCTATGATTGGGATAAAGTGTTGGAATGGATTATCAGAAAATCGAAGAAAGAAGATTCAAATGTTATTCTTTTCCCTAAAGCCTTTTCACTATCAATCTATGGCATATGGAAAGAAAGAAATCATTAAAAATTTAGCAACAAAAAGGAAGAGAAACACATGCTTGTTTCGAGAATCATCTAAGAAATTAGATAATATATTTTTGCCAAATCTATGCACTGAAAACTCACTATGGATGTCAGGCGAGATTGCCAACTTTAACCATATATGGTTACTCACTTAGTGCATCTAGTCTTTTGTACTCTTCTTCCTTAGATACTCTCCAGTTATAGAGTAGTATCATATTTTCTTAGTACTCTCTATAATGATGTTTTAGTTCCATTCTATAGCAATATAACCTTCATTTATCAAAAAAAATTATTAAGGAGGAAATGCATTTGTTTTACAAAGTTATTCATGATTAGTTTCTCCTCCTAAGGTTGTATGGAATAGGTGATTTGCTTATGATGTAAATGAGGGAGATGTGGTTTTAAGAGGTCACTCCTTATAATTTCAATGTATGGTTTCTCATCGATTTTATGACTGATTCCTTCTAATTCCCTATTTTTCATTTGGTTAGTGGTGTGAGAGTCTAATTATGAGCTGTGAAACATTTTTTTTACATTCATCATAGCTAATGTTACCCAGTTTTGGGTGAATGTTAATTTTTATGCTTGATAGTACATTAAGTGTAGTCTTGCTTCACTAGCTTTGATGGCTTTTGCATCACATTATCCAAATACATCTCACTTTAACCTTTGCCCACATTACAACCTTAAAAAGTACTTTGATTCATGATTATACATATGAATCCTAATGGTGGACAAATGAAATGATATGCAAAGTCATGGAATGTCATGATTATGAATGGTGTTTGAGTGTACCTATGAATTATTGCTATTTATACATAATTCGTCCAAGTCCACTTCTAGATTGCTCAGTTTCTAAAGAAGATGATTATTGATTAATCATGAGTAGAGGCATTGAATGTTAAGTTCTTACTATGATTTTGAAAGCTATTCCTCTTTACTTATGGTTATCTATTCTTAGGAAATATAGAAATTGTGAGAGTTTTTAGTTTGTAACTTTGATTTTTTTTGTTTTGCTAGAGGCGGTCAAAGGCTAAGTGTGGGGCAATTTTGCCCACCATAATAAATATATAATTAACACTATAATAAAATTTTCTAAAGGAAAACTCAAGTTTTCCTACCATAACTACCTCATATTTAATTGGAATTATCAGATTTTCATAATAAACCCTATAAATCATGACCTTTTTGAATGTTTAAATAAGACATGAAATATCTTAAATCATATTGGTCAAATTTCAAACTTACCTAACTTCAAACTTTCATCATGATTATATTTATAGAGATTAACATGACCTATTTTTAATTTAAGGGCCCACCGATATTATGTTGGTATCTTAAGCGACACGCCATAATACACAAACCTTTTATTTAGGAGATTTAGGGATTAAAACTATTTTAAGAGGTCTATGAAAAGGAAATTTAGCTAGTAACATACCTAGAAATGCTTCCCTAAACAGAAAATAAAAAATTTTGAGTATTAAATATTCACCAGGATGATGTTTCTTAATGGTTGTTTCATTCTTCACTATTGGTTAGCCTCTTCTACGGGAGATCAATGAAGTGAATGGAAAAAGACATTGAATCCTTTGACTAAATGTATGTGTTGGAGAATTAGTTGCCTTACCAAGTTTTAAAGGCACTTGTGAACGTTCACTAAAAGTGAAGGGAAGATGTTGATTAACTATTTCATTAATTCATTTGTGGACTTGATGCATGACATTAAGTTGGATAAGAAAGATTACGAGAAATTTAATTTTCAAGGAAAAATGAGTTAGAAAGGAGTAATAAAATGAATTAGATAAACATGTTCATTTTCTTCACATTTTTTGTTCTCGATTTGTCAACAAGTTAGATTAATGAGTCATTTACTAGGCAAAACAAGGAATTCGTAATATTTTTCCATTGCCCAGGAACTTAAAGAAAAAGGAATCCACTTCAAGTTAATTTGGGTAAATAATTTCATAAAAAATCATCAAGTACATCAAGGGATGCTTTATAAACTACCAAAGTCTAAAAGCATGGACATGGTGGTTTCATTTAAAATGATTCTAAATTTAATTTCATTCCTTATAGAATGTGATGATTTTGGTAACTTATAAAGAATCCAAAAGAGATGGGAACAAAATTTTGGCAACAAAGTTAACCTATTTACAATACACAACAATATTGCTAGGTAACATATACTTCTATCTTCATCTCTACCAAGGGAAATGCATATATGATGATTCTAAATGCATCAATTGAATGAGAAATCCCAAAAATTCCCATCATCAGAGAGCTTCATTTCCTATTAGGATAATAAGTAGATTGATTTTGGAGTTTTAGGGTTTTAAATTCTAAATTCCTATAATAAAGGGATTAAACATATATTATTAAAGGTAATTATGTGTGGTCTCTCCTAAAGACTCACAATCCTAGTTTATTAATAACCTAATTAGGTTAAAGGAAACTATAAAGGCAAGAAAAGCATTCTTTTGGTATCATAATTGGATGGGGTATGGTCCCTTAATCAAAATTCCTTTAGCAGTATAATGTTATAATAACCTCCCACCTAAAATTACAGTTAGTGTGGTTATTTCTGAAAGGAGGTTGAAAGAATTTCCTAGACAGGTGTCTCATCTAGCTCCCAACTACACTCCTAATTACTTAATATAGGACACCATATCTTGGATGAACTAACTTCACGATTCCTTTGGTAATAAGGCATGCAGGAAGTGTTTAGTTCAGGGACAACAGCACATAGTTGATTGGTACTCAATTATAGGACAAAAAAATTTATGGCTTAATGCTTCTTGTTTACTATGGTTGGCTATAACAACAATAATATCAAAAACATCCCAATAGAAGTCATGTTGAGACACAAAGTTTAGTAAGGTCCAGAAGTATGCAACCTTACCACTAACTAATAGTTACTATGGCTGGCCACATTGAATGAAATGACCATGAAGAACAGAATAAGTTTTCTAAATTTTGATAACAAATGTGTCATGTGTAAAACTGAATGTGAACATATTTTTCCTATATCCTTTTACTAAGAACATATGGAACAATATTAAGGAGATTTGTCACTAAGGATGGGATGGTATTGCATTCACTGACATCTTAGGGAGGCTAAGAAATTAGAAGACTAAACCTAAAGGGGACAGGACTATTTATATTATTTCATTGGCTACTAGCATTGAAGAGATTGGAAGGAAAGAAATCTCAAGATCTTCAGAGGTAAGGAACAATCTAATCAAGAAGGGATGAGTTCCCTAATTATAAAAATAAAAGAAATGTTCTTTCTTCTAAATGAAATACCTAATTGTGGTGTAAATATTGCCTAAACGTGGAATTTATTTTATGTTCCACCATCAAATATCCTAATCAAAACATGCAAAGCAAAATAGAAGGAAGAAAATAGTATTTTAAATAGTTATGTGAGAGAAAAATGTCACCAACCTGTTTTAATGGAAGGGGTATATGATTGAAACAATCTATTGGAAGTCATTAAAAAGCATCACAAATAGTTAACTCAACTGTGAGATAAATAAAGAAACATATACGCTCAAAGGATTTCCTATGGATGAAAAAATAAGAATGTTATGGAAAGGCTTTTTCGCGATACTAGCTAGTGTAAAGCAAGATGGATTGATGGAGTCTCTGTTTATTGACACGTATATAGTACTTATCAGAATGCAAATTGTTTAGTTATATGTCTTCAAAGGTATTACTGTTTTGGTATCCTTCCCAAAGAATGTACAAAATTCTAATTAGCTTATAAAATATTTCAATTTCTCAAAAAAGAGAAGTTTCACCTAAGATGTTAACATAATAATAGTGGGGCCTTAAACTAAAACAAGTCACATAAACATCCTTAGTGAGAATCTAATAAAAGTTTAAAGTTTTATTAGTCTTAGATTCATTTAGTATGGTTTACAAAATGTTTGAGTCTTTTTAAATAATATAAAGAAAATGGACTGGGACTCCGACAACTCTGAGAGGTGGTAACATCCTTTTCCTACAAAATATGGTGGAAATGGTACCTCCGAATTAGTTTATAGGCCTCTTTTATCGATATGGTTAGCTGGAAAAAATCCTTCTTCTATTATAGGCTTCTCGCGGTTAACGATTTCATAAGATTATATACGCAGATTAAAGTCCATACAAGGGGCTGCTCTCTTCTTTTCGACAACTGGTCAAGAAATAGAGCCCTTATCGATTTATTTAATATGCAAGTCATAGAGGATTTGTGAATGATCTCCATTCAGGAATCGCTGGTAGGTAACCAATGGAACCTAACTTTTTTACTGCAATTTATCCCTCCTTTTGTGCTGTAATACATTCAACAATACAGGTTTACACTGGAGAACAATAGTGATGACCCAGTTTTTTGGAAGCTTACACCTTCTGGACAGTTTAAATTATCTTCAGCTTCCGAACAACTCCACCCTAAACGACCAACCCAACCTGAAGTTTTCTTGAACATTTGGAGCCCCCAAATTCTATTGAAAATTTCCTTCTTCCTATGGAGATTCCTTAATGGATCCTTGGCGTTCCCTGAAATTTTTAGCCATTCAGGCTTTTAAATTGTTTCCAAATGCTATGTGGCATCCTGCCAATCAGAGGACGCTATCCCACACTGCTTCCTACACTGCAGCTTTGCAAATTTGGTTTGGCAATTTTTTGACCAGCCAATTTCGCATTCAGCTAGGCACCACGCTGGGATTATTCGATGTATTTAGGCAATGTTGGGAGTACGAAGATCGAGGTAATGACTGGAAATAGTTAATCAATTTACTACCAGTTTCCATCTGTTGGGCCATGTGGAAGATAAGAAATGAGGTCATTTTTTATGGTAAGCAACTGAGTTTTCGCAGGGTTATAGACTATGTAGTGCAGCTCCTAAGCTCCATCACAAGTATGCACCCCTTACCATTCCATCCTTCAACGTTTCTTAAGGTTTCACGACTAGGGAATCTTCGTTGTCTTCAACAACGAATTCGTGTCATGACTTTCACTTGGCAACCACCACCAACTGGGCAGTACAAGGTGAATATCGAAGGATCCTCTTTGGGCAATCCAGGTTCCTCTAGTGGTGGAGTTGTAATTCAAGACTTAGTCAGCCAAGTATTTCTTGCTGGATTGTTTTTCTTCTCAAATGGAACAGTACTTCATGCAGAAATATTAGCTTTGCACAAGGTGTTGCAATTATGTATTGACAATAACCTCAGGGACATCATTGTAGAAAGCGACTCCATGCTCCTTGTGCACTTTGTCACTACCAAGTCGGGCTGGCCATGGACATACTGAGATTTACTAGACGAGGCTTACGCCTCCATGCATAGGACTCAAACCAGGATTCAACATCAATAATGTGATGCTAATGCAGTTGTCGACTCCTTAGCCAAACTAGCTAGCTCCACTGCTTGTTCAACCTTGTTTAGCTTTTCCTCTTTGCCTTGTAACATCCAGTCACTAGCACGTATGGATCAATGGTGGTACCATTATATTAGAGTGCTATGATGATGTTTTTCTTTTGCGAATAAAAAAAT
This sequence comes from Erythroxylum flavicans, assembly GCA_027576715.1. Lineage (NCBI taxonomy): Eukaryota > Viridiplantae > Streptophyta > Magnoliopsida > Malpighiales > Erythroxylaceae > Erythroxylum > Erythroxylum flavicans. Next base: position 13,952,144 of record JANZXP010000194.1, on the reverse strand, counting down.
TAATATTAAAGTTAAATTTTAATGTAAATATTAGGCATCAAAATATTTTTTATTTTGTATAATCTTAACCTTTTACGCTAATAAAGGGAAAATTTTATAATTATTTATATATATATATATATATATATATATATATATAGGAATATAAGTTTGCTTAGTTTGCATTTGAATTAGTTTCTCCCTCTTAATTTGTTTAAAAATTCAGAAAATGTGTTTTTCTCTCTTCTTCTTAATAAATTAGAATAAGGAAAAGAAAACTCTAATTGGTGTGCTGATTCTGTAAGCATTGAAAACCTTTGTATAACAAACCATAACGTTCTCTTTTTTGAAATATTGAGTTATTCTTTATTTAAGGTTCAATTAGATGAAGTTTAGATGTTGTCTTTTCTGGATTTTATTATTTGACTTTAATTTAAAATGTCCATTTCGATTGATAGTTTAATTAAATAATAAAAAGGAACAACAATATTTTATATAATATAAAATCCATCAAATTACATGGATAAAACTATATTTTAGAGTAATTTATAACTACCATCAATTATATTCTTATATAATGAACAAAAATGTAATGCTATAATTGATGAGGTATGTAAAGCATAATATGTTTTAGGGTAAATTACGTTTAAAATTTCAAACTTTATACAATTTTATAATGTTATTTAGAATTGTAAAAAATATTAATCAAATACGCAAATTTTTAATTTGTTACAAAATTATCTCGACATTAACTTTATGGTTAACGTTATTTATGTAGCCCACCATAAAGTATGACTCTTTGACTGATAAAAAATTACATAGCAATTAATAGCTATTTTAAAAATACTTCAGGAAACTGAAGGAAGTGCGCAATGTAAGCCCTTATAATGGTGAGATAATTTCCTCCTCTAACATTTTCAAACCCCCTTTCAACAATGCTAAGTGAGGTGTGTCAGTCCCATCATCTTCTCAATTGATAACTTGTTTAATAGAAAATAATAGAAAACCTAAAGAATTAAAATTACGGTTTAAGTATGTACAATTTAAAGAGAACTCTGTTAGTGACTTAAAGAAGAGGAAGAGGAAAGACAGGAAGCAACCGCATATTGACCTAAAAGAATAGGTGGAAACTCCTTTAGTTGCACAAAAAAAGAACACCCAAATTGAAAGATTGTGCTTTGAATCTAATGAAAGCTCCAATCAAAAGAGGAAATTCCAAGTTATGTATGAATCGAAGAGGAGAAAAAGTCTAGCTGAAGATGGGAGCAATAAGAAGAGGAAAAAGAGAAAAAGGGGATTAGATGGAGAAAAAGTGTGAGGTTAAAAGGTATAAGGAAGCAATATAAGATATGGAGAATCATATTGTTAATGTTCAAAGAAAAAAGAAGTTCAATAAGGAAAAAGGTACAGATTGCTCCCTAAAATTTCTTAAAAATTTGATGTTAATCCATATTGTTATCTATAGTATTATGTTTTACCTTTACATTTTCAAAATGGTGTTGATAACACCTTAAATTCTAAAAGAGTTAAGTTTTTAGTAGTTTTTAATATATGGGTCATCAATTTAGCCTATATGATGTCACAACTAGATAATATGGACTAACCAAACATTGATATAATCTTAAAATTATTTCTTTAAATATTGGTTAAAGATGTAATTTTCACCTTAACATCTCACTAAAGGCCTAAATGAGCCCCTACTATTATATTTTTTTACCATTTTTCCCTTTATTCAGGATGCAATTAGTAATATTTTAGTAACATTAAGATGTAAAAAGGTACCAAAGATAACGATAAGAACTTAATTAGATCTTTTCTGAAATGGTGAGGTATAAATCACATCTCTAACCATTCAATAATAATATGAATGTTTTGATTTCAAAGGAGATGCAAGGTTTTAATTAGGAAAGCAAGCTTTTGAGGATTGTATTTATTGGAAACTTACCTTTAAAGATGAAGATGAAAGTGCCAAGGAAAGAATTCAGTCAATTTGGAGATATTGAATATGTAAAGATTCATTCTATGCCAATTTTAGATGTATGCCTTGCTGTACTTTATTGTGTGGTTTAAATGTCAAAAAGTTTTAAAATATTCTCTAAAATTAATGTTGGTTTTGATTTGTTATGTTTTGGCTACTTTCTACAAGGTTATGTAGAACAAGATACTTAAAAAGGGAGTAATTAATAATGCATAAGAAATTAAGTTTTGGTTAAATTTTAAGTTCTAAATATGGACCTTAAATTGAGTTCTTGTTTGTTATTTATGATATTCACTTGTAGTTAAATGTAAGTTCTAGCAAGCAAAAGGAAACCGAAGGAAGTGGGCAATGTAATAGATGAATTTTCCTTTTTAATATAATTATTTATTACCTTATAATTATTTATCTTCCAAAGGGTTTTGTTTATGTGATGAACTACAACATGACAGCTAACCATAAATTTAATTATTAGGAAAAAGGGAACATACTATGTAAATATTATTGTGTAATATCTATATTTGTTTTTATATCTTCCTTAGGAAGCTAAGGTTAGTTATGAGTCCTTGTTTGTACTTGTATATAATGTGTGGTTTTGCTTAATTAAAGATGGATCATTTTACGCAAAATTCCTTATGGTATCAGAGCTTAAACACAGTTTTGGAGAAATGCTAAAACACTCGTAACACTTGACCAGAAATGAGGAAGTAAAAGATGCCGAGAGTTATGATAAGAGATGATGACAAAAACAAAACATTTGACTCGACCTTACCCTATTATCTTCATTCTGGAGATAATCTTGGGTTAATTATCTATAGAATGACTCTCAAACAAGAAGCAAATCATGATGAGCGGGCTAAAACAATACAAAATGCCTTTAAGTCCAAATGAAAAGAAGGTTTCACCAATGAAACAATCAAAAGCCACTAGATGAATCTGAAGAAATCAATGACTGGTGGAACTTAAATTCCATGCTCGTTCATTAGCTTATGATCTTTATAGATCTGAAAATTCGATCTATGGTGTCATGCATAGACATTGTCATAATTTATAGGTTGATTTAAAGGAGTAGTTTTCAATTAGGAATGCTATATGAATTCATTAACTGAGAAAATGCATTAAAAATTATAAACAATAAGGACAAATGGTGGTGGCGTACTTAGGATGATTGAAAGTTATGTGGGAGGAGTCGGTAGGCTACGTGAAGATGCTGACATGTAGACTTAGAGGTTACAAGTGTGAGCTTGCAAAGGAATACTTGGAGGAGTGAGAAAAAGATAAGGTGTAAAACCTCGAACCTTTCCTTTCATTGAATATAAATTTTTATTTTGAGTAAATAGTGAATTTAGGTGAATAGTAATTTTTAGGGACCCAACCCTGAAAATTTGAAAAATGTTCAGAATAAGTATTAGAGTTTAATGATACTGAAACGAATCAAAAATAAGTCCAGTTGGATGAATTTCAGGAGTTTCGAAATTTTAAGACTAAAATGCCCTTTTGGGAAAATAATAGGTATTGATGATTTTAAACTCACTCGAAATTTTTTAAAAGAATCCAATCAATGAGTATTAACTCTAATTAGAGTATTTCCTGATCAATTTGATAATAAGAAGGTTACGAAATATTTTCGAAACTCAATTTGGTTAATTAGTGAATTAAATTCATTAAAGGGCAATTTGGTCTTTATATATGGTGTTAGTGGATTAATGAGGCATCAGAGATGGCCAATGAAGAGATGATATATGTATCATTAATGGGGAGTGTAAAAAGCAAAAAGTAAGAGAAAGTTACTTTATTTGGAGAAAGCATTATGAGAGATCAAAAACAAAAGTAAAAGAATGTAGAAACAAAGGTGGGGTTCGGCCAAGAAGAGAGGGGAAGAAAGAAGCTGGCACTTTTTTAGATTTGGATCATGATTTGAAGAAATCTTGATCAAGCCTAAGTATTCATCAAATACCCAAAAGATAAGGAAAAAGTGGTAAGTTTTCCTAGCTTAAATTTCTAGTTTTTTTAGATTTTTGAGTGGGATGGATGTGTTTAAGATCAATGGTGATTTTTGACTTGCCATGGATTAGATAATAAGCTTAAAAGCTTTTAAAGGTTGAAATAAAGAATGTAAACAAAGAAATAAAGATTTGGAAGAATCGGCCATGGCTAGGTATTTTTAGTTTGATTTGATCCAAAAATTCTATTTTGATGTTTGATGATGTTCAAAGCATGATTTTGATGCTAATGAAGTAAAGAAAAGAAAAAGAATTGATTTGGAATTGGTTTTGGTTGAAATTCGGCCAAGGGATGTGATTATGTAAAACTTCGTTAATGAATTTTTATGGCAAAATGTATGCATTAGAATGTCATGGAAGTGAATTTGGATTGGTATTAAGTGTTAGAAATCAAATGGAATTGAATTGGAAAAGTTTAATGTGAAATATGTTAAGTGAAGCCTGAAGGGCATTTTTGGTATAAAAGTAGGGTTTTGATGTAAAAGTAGGGTTATGATGTAATGACCATGTGAATGTGATTAAGGATGGTCATTAAGAGTATTTATGGCATGAGATTTATTAAATGAAGTGTTACGTTATGATTTGGAAAACCTAGTATATGGGGTGTATGTAGAAAGTAATGAAGTTGAAATAGTTTATGATGTCTTTGGATGATGCTTGGCATGGATCTTAGGTGAATAGTGTCGAAAAATTGGAAAGAAAATGAAATGACAATAAAAGTATGTGTGGTGAGGACAATTTGGTCTCAAGAGGAAATGTAGTTGTTGGTGTGAGTTGTTAAAGTTTGATTATGATTATGGTGAATCAATTGGATGAGATAGTGTTTTGAAGAAATTGATAAATTTAGAATGGGTAAAAGATGATATTTAAGTAATTTTTGAAGTTAGACTTTGAAATAGAGAATAATAGGTTAGCTTACGAAATTAAGCAGAAATACAATTAATGTACATGTTATGAGATTAAATGCTAATCTCAAATTCGGTTAAACCGAATATATAGTTTTAATATCTTATTTCCAAATTCTGTGCCTCTCCTTTACCTACACAAATCGCATTTTGCTTAGGCATTTATTTCCAAAATTTGGAAATAAATGCCTAAGCGAAATGCGATTTGTGTAGGTAAAGGAGAGGCACAGAATTTGGAAATAAGACAAATTTTGGAAATAAATGCCTAAGCGAAATGCGATTTGTGTAGGTAAAGGAGAGGCACAGAATGCGTGAGTGTGCTTAGTAACAAGTTTGCAAAATAGTGAGTGTATTTTAATTACTTTATATGAATAAATTCTTTGCAAAAGAATTGATGACATGTGATTTTAAATTGTATGATTATGAATTTTATGTTAATGATACATTACAAGTGAATATTGCTAGTATAAATTTATATTTTAGCAATATATGAATTGAAGTTTGAAAGTTGAATTTCGTACGCTTTGAAATTACATTGAAATTATTGGTTGATAAAAATGAAATGAGTTTTAGGCTATGGTATATCGTTAGGTTTTATAAATATTATTATACCAGTGTATAGTTGTTAACTTAGTGTGGGTAAGCGACGTAAAAGTAGCTCTACAACTAGTGATTAACCACTTGCAGGTAAGCGATGTAGATAGGGACGACAATTATAGCCCGATCCGCTTTTGGTTCGAGTTGGCTGGGCCACGAGCCGACCATGGTCTGCCCGTGTAATTTTGAATTTTTTTCTTTAAAAATAAATGGGCGCGGTTAGCATGTCGGAGGGCCAGGCCGAGGGTGGTCAGGGCTCGGCCCGGCCTATTGACTTGTCTAGATGTAGAACCAGCTCTGTAACTACCGGTGTATAGTAGTTAACCTAGTGTAGGTAAGCGTTGTAAAACTAGCTCCATAACTAGTGGTTAACTAGTTGCAGTTAAGAGATTCAGAACCAGCTCTATGACTTTATACCTAAGGGTATCGTATGACAAAGACGTTAGTGGTCGGCTATGTCGTGTAAGAAAGTTTTAAAAGCATATATGTTTTATATTGGTATTGTATCATAAGAAATGAAATGAAATTGTCTTAAAGAGGTTTAAATTGTTAAATATGGTTTGCATGGAAAAGTTAACTTTCACTGAGCTCATTTAACTCACACTATACCTTTTGTTTTCAAAATAACACCTCTCAAGTGCAATCTCAAAGGCCTTACTAATAGGGACTCCACCTCACGAGTAGTCGACTTCGTCACATACTGCTGTGTAGGCATTTTTACCTTATAAATATTTTTGGGAACCATTGCGTATCTTTGATTATGTTTTGGAGTGTACATTTGTGTAAAGAATGCATGTATATGATGTTTTTAAATTAAATGCATAAACATGTTTTAGCCTTTTTAAAATCATTTGATGTAACAATTTAAGGTTGCTTATGAGTGGACTTGAATTCGAAAATTTGTAGTTGAGAAATTGATGTGATTATAGAAGTGTTTTAAACTTTTACAAGGAATTCGAAAATTCCTTGGATGTCAAAGTGGAGTCATTATTATGCTGAAATTTTTAATAAAATGATTTAGAAAAAAACTCTACTTTTTATATTTATGAATGTTCAGTTAAAACTTTTCGATAAAAAGGGCAGTAGTCTTAACTCTACCGGAACTTTCCAGTTGGATTAAATATTGACTGGAGGGCCACCGTAAGGTGTCATGCAGGCTGCCTAGTCGTTTCAAGATAATGGTTTGTCAAAAGGTGTATGATTTCCTGATGGGTTTTAACAGTGTCCTATATGAACATATTGGAATAGATGTCCTGAGCCATTGCCATCATTTAGTCGAGTTTCTGGCCTTTTAATCCAGGAGAGAGGCACAAATAGGTTGATTGATCTCTTGTAAAGAGGGTTGATATGGTTAGGTTTGCTATTTAAACATCCACAAAACTAAGATCCACTAGTGTAGATGCAGAGCCATCGAATGCTAGTGCTACTAGTATGGTGTGTACGAAATAAAAAAAGATAGGCCATGATGTGAATGATTGATATCATATCATCAATTATCTAAAGTGGTAGCCTAGTGAAAGTGGAGTTATTATAATATGGATAGAGGTTGAGGAGCTAGGGATGGTTATGGAAGAGGCATTATATCATTTGCTAACATTGTGTAAATAAGAGGTAGCTTTGGCATGATTCAAAGTGGTTACATGGTGATGGAAAATAGTTGTGGTAATTTTATACACTTACTAATGAGCAGTGGACATCACTATTGAATATGCTTAAAATGGAAGAGATAAGCGAAAGCTTATCATAAAAAAATCTAGCAACGTGCAATTACTTGAGACATTTTGGAAGCTATAAAAAAGGGAATTGTGGAAAGGAGAAAATCAACAAGCAAGCAGTCACGCAAGGTAAGATTTTAGAGAGGATTTTTCATCTGTTAAAGGCGGGTCAAAGATAGGAGATGGAGTGAGGAGTGTTGAGAGTGTTTGGAGACTCATAAGCCTACTAGAATTAAGCTAGTTTGTGACTAGTGAAGGAAAAATCATAGACCTTTTGTGGCTGGTTTGAGGTTTATGAAGGGAGAAAATTTCAATGAGTTTTTAAAAAACCCTTAGTCTCTTTGTTTTTAGTTTCTTATGCTAAATTTTTGATTAATTGTTGAATTCTAGTTTAGTTATGTTGTTTTGATTATTTGGGATATTATTTTTATTTAATTCAATTACAGAGTGGATTTAACATTTATACAATTATCATAATTTTGACATCAAATTTTGATTATTGATTGTGTTTCTTTGTGTTTGATGTATTGAGCTGTTTGATGTATTGAGTTGTTCAATTTCTAAGAGTAAAAAGGAATAAGTAGAAAAGAGCTAGTTGGTTTTCTATAATTAATTTATTAAATATCTCGAATTATCTCAAACATATCAAAATTGCATGACTAAACTAAATTTAAAACTTAATTGTTCCTTTGTAAATATTAGGTTAGATTTATATTTTAATTCTTTCATTCCTAAATTTGATTCGTTTCAACATCAAACACCCCTTCTTTTTATTTATGTATTAGCTTAGCATAATTCATAGGTTTTTATAATTATAATTGTTTTAGTTTTAAATTTCTTGTATATTTCTATGTAAAGTTAGTTGTATGAATATAGCGTAACGTATTTTGCTCAAAATAAACATGATATGTTGTGTATTACTAATATGGTTTTAAAAGATATTATGTGAATATGTTAATGATGTTTATATTTTGTTAATATTTTTCTTCATGTAAATGAAACTATTAGGATGTACAAGTATTGTAATTAATAAACTAATTTAGTAAATTAACTTTTCTCGTGAGTTTGACTCTTATTTGCTCTATACTACATTGTTTAATAAATTGAGAGTGAAATAAGGATTTAATTTGTATATGCCTAATGACAGTACCAATTATGGCTTGAACACAATTTAATAAAACTATTAAGTTTGTGAGGAGTGACAATGAGACAGAGTTTGAAAAAAATGGAATTTTATTCTAGCTCTTATATGTTAACACTCCTCAATGAAATAAGAGGGTTGAGAAAAAGCATAGTCATACCCTTAATATAAGGCGAGCATTTCAATTTCGAGCTCATCTTCCCATTAAGTTATAAGGAGAATGCATTATGACAATAAGCTATTTAATCAATATTAAATGATAGAAAAAAATTATGAAGTTTTGTTTAGTCATTTGTTGTAGCACCCTACTTCCACCAAGCACGTATCCGTACTTCCCAAGGAAATTCAAACACATACCCTGTGAAAGCAGTGGGCTAGAGTAGTCAAACAGAACTCATACTTTTTTGTTTTTTTTAAACATCACATGCATTTGTCAAAAAACCAATAAACTGAAGTAAATCATATGTTGATATAGAATTACGTACAATATAAGATATACACAAGAAGGGGATTGAATTGTGTATTCTTTTCACGAATACAAATTCTTTGTATTTCTGATAAGAACTTATCTGACTTGTTAAAAGAAAATCACTAACAAAAATTGTTATGATTTAAATCGCAAATAACTTCTGTATACTTGTTTAAGAACAAAATATACTATGTTGAGAGATAGATAATAGAAACCGCAATTTTATACTGGTTCACCCCAAACCGTGGGCTATATCCAGTCCTTAAAATTCATCTGAGTATTCACTATACTTTAACAAATGTACAAGTATTCTTTCTCCTTCTCGAGCCTCTTCAGGTCTCGCACAATAAGTATTCTTTTTCTAGCTATCCTAGCCTCTCCAGGCTCTTAGCCTTTTCTTTCTCTCACTAGAAAGATATCTTGAGCTATTGTTACAGTATTTTAGCTCTATAGCATCGCACTACAGAATTTTAAGTATACACTTGAACGCTCAAAAGTTGTAGAATCAAAGATCTCTTGAAAGTTATTTAGTCTTCGACTGCAACCAGTATTTATAGCCTAAGTCTCCAACCGCTTTTTTGCATCTTGATACCCTCTTCTTGATTCTTGATAACTGCTTCTTGATTCTTAAAAGCCACTATTTAGTTGAGTTTTGTAACTAACACCAACTAACTAACTGCTCAACATACTCACGTATCTTCTGCTTTGTATAGTCGTTCTGTGTCTCGCTTCTTCTGTATCTACTTCTTCTGTGTTTTGCTTCTTCTGTTTTCTGACTTCTTCTGTCTTTTGCTTCTTCTGTGTTCTACTTCTTCTGTTGCCTTGCTTCTTCTATATTCTACTTCTTATGTGTTTCGACTTCTTTTGTCTTTTGCTTCTTCTGTGTTCTACTTCTTCTATATTCTACTTCTTCTGTGTTTCGCTTCCTCTATGTTTTGACTTTTTATGTCTTCTACTTCTTCTGTATTGCTACTTCTTCTGTGTTTCGCTTCCTCTATGTTTTGACTTCTTCTATCTTTTACTTCTTCTGTATCTACTTCTTCTGTCTTTTGCTTCTTTTGTGTTTTACTTCTTCTGTGTTTCGACTTCTTCTGCACACTTAACACATTCATCAAACTAGTTCATTTATTTCTAACGTTATTATTATTTGATTGTCATTAAAATTAATTATCGTAAAGCCCCTCCTAACTTAACAATCTCCCCCTTTTTGATGATAACAAATAATCATAATATAGAAAAATAAAAGTGAATGAACTATTTTTATTTAGATAATGAATAATGAATTTGGAACAAAATACACATGTACTATCTTCTTCTTTCTTCTTCTTCTGCTTCTGCTTCTGTTCCTTCTGTTTCTTCTATTCTTCTCCCCCTTATATGTTTCTTCTTTTCTTCTTTCGTCTTTAATCTATTTTTCTCCCCCTATCTTCTGTTTCTCCCCCTATTTGTTATTAATCAAAAAAGTTTTCTCAGATGCTGCATGATTTCAGAAAACATTCGTTGCATGTCAGTCCTGAGCTACTTGAGGTCTTGTTCTACTATCACCCAAAGATAAGCTACTTCCTCATGTAGATCACCAATGGAGTCCCTCAAATCATCAACATCAATACGCATTTCTTCCATCTCCTTCGCTAAGGCTTCCAGACTCCACTTTTGAGAGTGACTGACTTCTTCTATCCCAATTGTGGGAACTCGTTGATGTTCTCTTGATGGATAGAAGTTTGGTTCAGCATATATTTCTGAAGGTACAACATCCAATTCAATGATTTTCAAAACAGGAGGTTTGAACAACTGTTTTCCTTTAGGGAGATCAAGGTCATCAGGTTTTGGTAGTTTTGGTATTGGTTTACCAAGAAGGTGAAGGACATGTTTGATTGATGGTATAGAACTCAAAGTTCTAAGATGGACAAGTAGGTTCACAAAAGTTTCTAAGTTGAAACTGATACCTCTAACCATAATAGTTCTAAACCGTCCTTTAGTCACCTTTCCAACTACCTAAGAATTTTCATCTGTGGAGAAGCGTCCACAATGACTTCCTGATGCCTTTGAAATATGGTGTGAAACATAGATATCTCTTGGTTGTTCTGCATTGTATACATCATCTATGCTTCTTACAGCTTCTTGTATCTGCTCATCTATAAGATCACCTATTCTTCCTTCAGGGTACATCTTCTGTTTTCCTTTTTCTAAATTGCGTACAATGTTTACATCGTTAGGTTGAACATCAGGTACAATCTTGATCAGTATTCTACTTATAGCTGGGTAGATGGTATATCGATCCTTTGTCATCTTCAAGAGATATAGTTCTGATTTTTCATCTCTCAGAATCCCATATAATCTTCTCTCTTCATGATTCAGAAGATGTATAGACCGATTATTGACCAAGATAGTTCAACTTGTACCTTGATTATCCTCTGCACAGGTTCTCTTATAATGATTGAGCTTCTGCTTCGCGCAGGTACAATTTCTTCTATTACTTTCATTTTCAAGTTTGCTTTTCTGATATGACTAAGAGAATCAACTGATTTTTCCTTCTGTTTAACACCAGTTGAAGTACTCTCTTTATGACTGGTTTTCAACTTCTTATTTTGTTCTACCAGTCTAGAAGATTGTTGTGGTTGGGGTCTCTTCTTCTTAAACTCCAACTTCCTCTTAATCTCAGTCTCTTTTGATGACTTTGGTTACTGTTGTTACAAGATTGAGACTAACGACCTAGTAGCCTGAGATGCTTTTCCTACCTTCTCAGAATCTTCACCAGGAATCAATTCTTTTCCACTCTTCTGCTCTTTTTGTTGAAGAGTTAGTAACCTTGGTGATCTTTTTGATTTCTTAACTTGCTCAACATCAAGTGTCTCTCCTTTCCTTTTCAACAACACTTGTTTCTCAAATAGATACACCTGGCTTCCTTCTTTCTATAAAATCGTCTTATCTTTAACTGCTTCCTCAGACGATTTATTTCTCTTTTCTTCTGAAAGCATTCTTCCTGAGGGTTGAGGTTTCTTTCTCTCTGTGGGAGTAACATTTCCACTACGTCTAACTATGTGCTCCCCCTCAATCCTTGCTTTCTCTATAGAAATTGTCTCCTCATTTTCTTGAGTTTTCAACCCCATTCTACTTATAGTAGACGCATTTATAATGCTTTTGATATTCATCTTCACCCTGTTTCCTCTGTCTAGAAGAATTCTAGAGTCTCTAAAGACTCTTGTTAACATCATGCCATATGGTAAGGCATTGGAATCCCTCTTTGTCTTCATCATATACCCCAAAAT
>JANZXP010000194.1:13920590-13939991 GCA_027576715.1 Erythroxylum flavicans | reverse complement strand
TTTATTAAAATTAAATTAATTATAATTATAATTTGATTTTAATTATAATTAAAGAGATTTAATTTTAATAAAAGACTTATGATTTTTTCTACTTAAACGGGAAAAGCTTTTAGAAGCTAGTACTTTTTGTCTTTTTCCTCTCAAAGCAGTTTGAGAATTGCTCTATGGATACCATCAGAGGCTGGATGCTTGAACAGCTGGTGATTGATTAATCGGAAAAAGTTTTGAAGATTTTTCAACAGGATAGCGAGCAAGGTATGATTTCTAAATCGTTTATGTTTTATTCAAGTTTATACAACTATCGAGATCCACTCGAGATCTGTAAAAAAAATTTTGTTTTCGGCTGTGCCCGTGATTCAATCACGGTTAGATTCCAATAGTGGTATCAGAGCCTCCTTTAATTGTTTTACTTGGATACATTGCTTGATTGTTTATTGATTTTGATAAAAATTAGGGTTTTATGTTTCTGATTTTGTTTTATCCGAAGCCAATTTTCACGACTGCTCTTTGTTTTGCTTTCTGAAACAAATTGTTGTTCATCTGCCTATTCGCATGAACATTGGAAATTGTTTCCTGTGCGTATTCTATTTCTGGAATGTCTAGAGTCTAAAACAAATTGGTTAACATATAAAATGGTACATATTTATATGGTACCATTTTATTATGGCTTTGATATCCTAACCATACATTCTTTGATTTAATTGGTTATTTAGGTGTGGATTTTGCTAGTAGTCTTTTGGAAAGAAATAGTACATTTAGTATTTGTCAATTCCTAATAAATGCATTAATCTTATGGTTTAGTAAGAAACATAATTCGGTTGCTTTATCAATTGCAGTGGTCAAATACATGGCGATTGGTAGTTATTGTGCACAAATCCTATGGCTTAGATAAAAAATTAGAAACTATGGACTGAACCTTACTAAGGTACCTATTGAAGGTGATAATACTAGTGTCATTTTTCTCATAAAGAACCCTATTTAATACTCTATAACAAAGCATACAAAAATTAAATACCATTTTATTAGAGATCATGAGAAAAATGAGGTTGTTGAGTTAGAATTTATGGCTACACAACATCAATTAGCTTATATTTTTACTAAACCTATGAGGGAAGATAAAATTTGCACAATTAGAAGATAATTGAGGATGATTGATGGAAACTTTATCCCTTAAATGAATCTTTTAATGTTTTCATTTACCTTAATTAATCTTATCCATTTTTATTATGTAGTTTTGCTTTAATTTGAGTCTTAAGGCTATTTTCTATGTTACGAAGATATACTAATTGATCACTACTTTAGTAAGGTCAACTAGTGTCCTCAAAAATCACCACCCTTGCTTTCTAATGAATTTGCTAGTTGTTTAGTCGCTTGTCTAGTTGACCATATAGTCATATCGGTTGATCGATATCTTATGGTTGACTAGTGTCATCACATTTGCGAACTTTTCCTTTCTAGTGAGTTTGTTAAAAAACTGGTCGCATACTTTAGTCCTCTATTAACTTAAATATTTCAGTAAGGTTTGATCAATGATAAGGGTCAATTGCCAGATATAGGTTGACTAATATAATCGACTTGCCAATTAGTATATTGATTTTTAAAAGTAGGTTCATCCTTCTTTTTTTCTCTATTACACCTCCATTCCTCTCTTTGAAATTAAAATAATCTCTCTATTTTTCAACCAAAGTAATCAACAACTGAAATCTCGTTACACTGTTCTTCTTTTGCTCATCTCATCTTTTTAAACAACTACTGGTGATGACCTGAGCTATCTTCCAAAAAGATCCATCCCTCTTATTCTAACCCCTACTTCTTGGTGAGATTATATTGTCTCCCTTAGCACTAGCCAGCTCTCATACATCTCCACGCCCAAGCTCCATTGTCCTACAACCTCAATTCATCCATCACCTCTTAGAGTAAACCTTAATCTTATTGCCTTAGTGATTTCTAAAATCCTTGCATTTTTTTCAAAATGGTGTTTAAGTGATATTATTTGTATGCTTTTACAGTTCATTATGCGCTCAATCCGTGACATGGCCTATAGCTTGAATCGAATTAAAAGTGTTTAGGAAAATTTGGGTGAACATTTGAAACCCTCTGAGTATTTTTGAAAATTAACGGTTTAATAGTGAAATTTAATTTATGAATTTTCAACTATAAATTATAACAAATTATGCTTGACTTTGTTTGCATTATAGTTTTTGGTACTTTTTCTTAATGAAAATTAGGAATTTTTAAAGTTAATCAATTATGTGCATGCTTATGTGCAATTGATGATTTCCTAATTCAATTAGAAATATTTTTGTGTTATACATTCAATTCATTGAAATTTCCCCATCCATGATCCGATTGAGTTATTTCAACTTAGGCGACTTGGCATCATGTTTTTAAATTAAGCATGATAAAAGGTTACTTTTATTCAATTAAAACTTTTCTAGTCTAGAAGCCACATGTGACTGAATAAGGAAATAACTTAGAAGTTTTAGTTGATTTTGACCGGAGATGGAGGTAGGTTTACATTGAATAGTAATAACATGGAAAATAACCTCGTAAGTTGCAAGTCTCACACTTTAAATGCGCTTAAGTTTGATATAGACACCATTTTACAGTCCACCGGAAAAGGAAAAGTCACGTAGTACATCTTCCAAGAAACTTCTTAGCCTGATAAAAAATCGTGCACGTAAAATGTTTTTAATGAATGGCTGTTCACAAGTAATAAACCTAGGATAAATAATGTGCTCCAGAAGCCTTGAGCTACTTATATATATATGTATCATAAATTTACATATCAAAATGGTCTTAAATTTAAATCAAAACGATATCGATTTAAAAGAATAATCAATTTGATATGACATGCCATTAATTCAAATTTGATTCATTAATTTATATGGACTAGATCAAATTGGAGTAAGCTTAACGGACTGAAATTGTCAAATCCACCTAAAAGCTTGAATTGAGTTAAATTGGAGAAGGGGCTAAAGAGATGGTAGGTAGGTCTACATTGAATAGTAGTAACATGCTTAATAGAGTACATTCGATAAGTCGCATGTTAAGCATGTAAATAAACAAGAAAGTTATGCATTACATTTGTATACAATCCCTGTATAGTTCTTTTAGAACTTTCTGTCATGAAGTTTGTGAGAAATTATCTAGAAGAAAGAACGAGTGATAGACCAAGTGTAGTTCCCCACTAGTCATATCGCCAAACTAATGACGGACACGAGGCCGGTGTTGAGTCTACCAAGCCATATGGTGTTCATGTAACGAAGGTTTTACTGATTGCTCTCATTAGGTAAAGTAGAACTAGGAAAGCTGATCATGACAGGCCATTTTTATTACTCAGAAGTCATAATTTGCAAGGCTGAGAAGAGTCCTCGTGGACGGGCCATGGCTAGAGCAATTGTTAGGTTTCTGTTTCTAACTCTTGCCAATACAAATCTTATAATTTGTTGATGAATAACACTTGATCCTATTAACTTTTGAGCTTATTGCTCTCGTGTTATTTTGGCCCCTCTTGTTTATGAAACTGTATTTTGGCATGTTGTAGGAACCAGAACTATTAACTTGATTTGCTAGTGAAAAAGGCGAAAATTTTTCCAACGGACCTTTCCTGCTTAAAACTTGCAGCAGCCCCTTAAACTTCAAGACTGGCAATGAAGCTTTTTGGTTCAAGTGCAAAATATTTTTAATGTATAAAAAAACTGGATTCTCTTTTCTGGACATATTTTTGTAAAAATTAGAATTACAAAGATCTAAACAAATATGGAGTGGCAATAACTGGTGATAAGGAGCTACAAGAATATGGTTGACTTCACGAGACAATCTAGCTTATCTCATAAAGAACTTATAAAGTCATTGCTAACTCTGGAAAGATATGCCCATGAGATTTGTAGATTTATATAAGTACTAACCTTAATGCGGAAGCGGTCGATCGATTCTCTGTTTTCTAATCTTCGTTTCACGATTGGCTACTAGAATCACCGTTAATTCATGCCCTAAACTCTAAGCCTTGATGGTGTGATTCACGCGAGGAAGAATGAAGGGAGTTTCTCTATGATTGCAATGTATGCTATTTTGTTCCTTAATCCTCCTTTTATATTAGGACAAATAACTTCCGTAAGTTCAAGTAGTGGCCGTTTAAATTGCCAACAACTCCTACTCGGCCATATAAGCCACGAGTTACACCTTCCTTCTAAAATTTCACGTGTCATACTGAGAATAGGACGTGCGACCATTAAAAACAAATAATGTTATATTAAGTCACCATCTAACTAACATAACACGTTCACATATTCATGATACCCCAAATTATCCAAAGCATCACCGAATGCATACACTGTCCCTTTATGCTCATAGATATATCATATGATTATATACTAAGTATAATCGCCTGGGCTGATATGGTGATGAAGGCAAAAAATCTTCCTTAGACACTCATAATAATCCATCTTAGCTTAATTGCTTTCCTAATATGCTCCACTGAACTGTATACATCTTAGCCCTTGAAAAAATACACTAAAGTAGCAACACCAAGCCTTTACTTCATATCATAGTTCTAAGGCGAAGGGTTTCATTCGATTAGACATTAAAGTCTATGGGATCACACAGTGACAGAGAAAGAGATTTAATTGTCACTCCACAAGAAGGTCGTTATATAGCACACACAATATGAAATGTGTGTCATAGCATAGCTCCCACTAAGCTAGGAACGTCACTCTTCTATGCCATGCAAATCATGAATCTAGCTTTACTTAAAAACTAATCCGAGCCACTAGATTAACATACCTAATGCTAATCTTGATACTTAAGATTTGGCTTTAAGGCTTCAATGTGAAATCTGAATTTTTCACATCTGACTCATCAGAGTCTCATCTTAGACTTACTAAGGTGACTATTCAAATAATTAAATAAAAAATTATCATGCATACTACACAAGTATGAAGATAGCACAATATTACATACACTTAATATTAATATTGTGAAGTCTCATCCAACGCACTACTCAAGCGTTAAGGCGATTACCTATGTGACAAGGTCAATCAAAAATCTGGTGACATTAAAATGTGCCTTATCATGTAATTGCGTACCGATGAACATTTGAGAAAAACTTTTATTAAACAAATGCTCATTCCAATTAAAAAACACATCCATTATATAACAAGATATAACTTAATGAAAAAATTAAACCCTACGCAAACCTAAACTCATCACATGAGCTTTGAACGAATCTCAAGGAATAGGCTTAGTTAAGGGATTAGCTACTATCTTGTTAGTAGGTATATACTTTATGGCAACCTCTTTATTTTTTATAGAGTCTCTTACAAAATGATAATGCCTTTTGATATGCTTAGATTTTCTATAAAACTTCGGGTCTTTAGTAAAATGTATGGTTGCAGTGTTGTCACATAACATTCCAACAGGATCATTAACTCTGGGAGTAAGATTAAGATCCTGAAGAAAACTTCTCAACCATATTACCTCCTGAGCGGCAAGACAACAAGCAATGTATTCTGCTTCCATTGTTGATAATGCTATGCAGTCTTGCTTCTTGCTGCACCAAAATATGGCTTCGCCTCCCAAGGTGAAGATATATCCTGAGGTTGACCTAGACTCATTTGGGTCACCACCCCAATCGGCATCTGAATATCCCCTTAACCTTAAATCCTAGCCTTGATAGCAAAGGACCAGGTCTAAAGTACCACGAAGTTAGCGAAAAATCCTTTTAACTGCTTACTAATAAGCAGGTCCTCAGTTGCTTTGGTAATGATTTACCAAACTAACCACAAAGCAAATGTCAGGCCATGTACACAATATAGCATACATTAAGCTTCCTACAGCACTACCATAGGGAGCATTACTCATTGTTTCTTTTTCCTTATTTGTTTTAAGGCATTGATCAAGACTCAAGGTAAGACCCTTTTCAACTGGAGTATCAACGGATTTGGAATAATGCATTCTAAAACGTTCCAAGATTTTATTAATATACGCTTCTTGACTTAAACCAAGAAGCTTATTGGGACGATTTCTAGTTATTTTCACACTTAGGACATACTTAACTTCACCCATGTGCTTCATATCAAAGATAAAGGACAATCATTCTTTAGTAGTTTTAAGCATCTCCATATTATTTCCGGCCAGTAATATGTCATCAACATACAAAATGAGAAACAAAATTCCATTTATTGTTCTCTTGATATACACATGATGGTCTTCTGAAACCATGACCAAGCCAAAAGAAATAATGGCTTCATGGAATCTGAAATACCACGATCTGGAAGATTTTTTGAGACCATATATGGATCTTTTAAGACGACACACTTTATTTTCTTGACCTTTTGATACGAAACTAATAGGTTGATTCATATAAATCTCTTCCTCAACAGTACCATTGAGGAAAGCAGTCTTTACATCCATTTGAAACAACTCCAGGTCCAAATGGGCAACCAGAGCTAGAAGTAAGCGAATAGAGGCAAATCTCACCACAAGAGAAAATGCCTCTTCATAGTCTATACCCTCTATTTGGGTATAGTCTTTTGCTACCAAACGAGCCTTGAACTTGTCGATTGTTTCATTCGTTTGACGTTTTATCTTGAAAACCCACTTGTTTCTAATTGACTTTTGTTGGGGCGAAAGATCAACTAGTTCTCAAACCTTATTTCTTGCTATTGAGTCCATTTCATCCCTCATGGCATCCATCCACTCTGTATGGTTAGGTAAATCAACAGCTTCTTAAAAAGAGGTTGGTTCTTCTATTTCCAAAGGAGTACAAAGGAATATTTCCTCTTCAATTTGAAAATATCATCGAAGAATTCTTCCACGCTCACTTCTTCAGAGTCTAGAACCTACATTTGTCTGCCCTGATTTAGAATCTCTCCCTTTATCACTTGGAGATGTGAGGTCCTAATCATGTGGAGAACCACTCCTACTATCTCTTTGAGATGTGGGATTTTGAACATGTAGACTATCTATAGGTTCTTGGTTTAGAGATTGAAGATGAACCTCATGCTCAATTTGGTTCTCTTGGGCAGGAAAAGTCTCGATGACTTGGCAAGTAACTAAATTCTCCCCCCACCGAGATTATCTTGTTGTAACTCATACAACTTAAGGTCCTTTTTGATTTCACCTATGTTTGGGAGCTCATCCTCAAGAAACTCCACATTGAGGGGAATCAACTTCCGTCATGCCACCATTGGGGTACTCACCAAATATAACATACCCTTTAGAATGTTTGAGGTATCTTATAAACACCATTTTGGTAGCTCTTGGACCAAGTTTCCCATGTTTATGAGTTGGGTTGTGTACATAACCAGCCGAACTCCATGAACGCAAATGATCTAAAGAGGGCTTTCTTCCATTCTATAACTTATATGGAGTGATGGGTATACTTTTACTTAGCACACGGTTAAGAATATAAGTTGCTGTGAGTAACACATCTCTCCAAAAACTAATTGGAAGACTAGCGTGTGCCATCATTGACCTGACCATGTCAAGCAATGTTTGATTCCTACACTCCATAACACTGTTTTATTATGGAGTTCGAGGAATCGTTAGTTGTCTTATTATACCCTTTTTCTCACAATATTCTTTGAACATATCAGATAGATATTCTCGATCACAATCGGTCCGAAGAGCTTTAACTCTTCTTTCCAATTGTGTCTCAACTTCAGTCACAAAATGTTGAACACATCAAGCGCTTCATAACGATGGGCTAAAAGGTACACATACCTATAGCGAGAATAGTCATCTATTAAAGTGAGAAAATAGATAGCTCTATGACGTGCCTTAACATTCATGAGTCCGCAAATATCAGAGTGAATAAGTTCCAGAGGTTTAGATACTCTTGAAGCCTTACCAAAATGTTTCGTAGTTGCCTTACCAGCTAAACATGACTTATATGTGGGCAACTTAACCTTAGTGAGTTGATCTAAAAGACCTTTTTTAGCTAGCCCACTCAATTTATCTTGGCCAATGTGACAAAGTCCAACATGTCATTTAACAGATTCAGAATTAGGATCAAAATATGAAACATAAACAGAAGACGAATTATCATAACATGGATCCAAATCAAGAATTAAAAAATCATTTTTCAGTGTAGCATGGTCAAAAATATTGCCATTATACATAATATCCAATCCATAATGGCTAGAACTAAAAACGAATCCTGATTTTATTAAAGTTACAAGAGACATATGGTAACATCTCACCCCGAGTGCATAGAGAGCATCATGGAGAAGCAAAGTATTTCCTCCATGTAACTTGAGCTTATATGTCCTTATTCCTAGGACATCTTCTTTACTACCGTTTCCTAACACGACAGTTTGTGAGCCCACCTGATACCGATAAAAGTCCACATAGCCAGCTCGATCCTAAACTATGTGTTTGCTTGCTCCCGTATCTGTAATCCAATTAGGAAGAGAATTAGCAACTAATGCATGAGAACAAACATATAACTCAGGAGTAATGAATAAAAAAGGTACCTTCTTAGGTTCAGGATAATCCCGAGCAAAATAACCTTTCTTTCCATAATTATAACACTTCACACGTGCCATGTTTTTCTCTCCTTTGCCCTTAGCCTTTTGCTTCTTGGCAATATGACCTTTTGGTCCATCCCTTTGAGGAGGCCGAGAACCTTTTTGCTTACCTCAATTGACATTGTTGCCTTTAGGTCCTTTCCCTTTACCAACAAGAGCCATATTGGAGGAGTCAGATGCTTTTAAGCGATCCTCCTCCATTTCGAGGTGCCTAGTGATCTCTGAAAGAGTTTTGACATTCTCATTATATGTCAAAACAAGTTTCACATTCTTTCAATACTCAGAATGATCCGGAAGAGTCCGAATCACATTCAGGACTTGTTCCTCTTCAGAGATAGCCCGACCAACTGCCTTAAGATCACGAACCATTGCACTCATGGTTCGTAAATGTTCAGCCATAGTATGAGTCATATTAATCTCGTAGTTCATCCATTTGTGGTGCAAAGCACGAAGCTTTGTAGTGGATGTTTGACCAAAAGTGGTCTTAAGTTTGTCTCACATGTCCTTAGCAATGGCACAATCCTCAAATTCTCCAATTAGATCGTCATGCATGAAATACAATATAGTATAACATGTCTTACGATCCTTTTTGGACCAATCTTCATAAGCCTTTAAGGATGCTTGATATTGCTCACTAGTAATATCAATATCTTTTCTGTCTTTGTATTTGACTGAAGGTGCAGTTATAATTGTGGTCAAATATTCGAGTAATTCTCGTTCATTTAGAAGATACAGAATCTTCCTTTGCCACATATCATAATTAGACCCATCCAATTTTTCAGTGGTGGAGAAATTACCTATCAAGATTTTAGTTGCCATATTACAAGTATATATAATATACAAATGACGTAAGGCACATTTACATTAATTAAATTATCAGAAAATCCATAATTCATGTAGTATGATCGAAAATTTCGCTAAGCTCATAATCATCTCATACAAAAAACGAATTAGGAATTTCTATAATTTAATTAAAATATTTTAATTTGACATGTTACAAAGATGCCAAAAATAAATAATATGTAAAACTAATTTACAACTAAAACTTAATACATGTAAAACAAAATTTACATACAAAATTATATAAAACTTATTTATATAATATTATTTTTAATATAATACAAAATTACCCATAAAAAACATTTATGAAATATTTTGATTTATATTATATGAAAACTCATTCATTAATTTATAACAATTTAACTCATGCAAATCACAGGGCAAAACAAATTCATATAGCAAAACTTGTTTGCATAATTAAACAAATTAATCTAGAATTTTCATGAAATAATAAACAAGCAAAGACTAAATTGCTAGTTACATACATAATAGCATATAAAACTAATTCATCATGTGCAGGAATTAATGGACAAAAATCATCAATTACAAATTTTTCGCTTTCCGTGCACAGATTTGGAAAAAGAAAAAAAATATCATCTGAACAATGATAATAAATGAGTTTACCATGCACATCGATAACATGTTTCCAAATGCATTTAACACGATGCTTTTCCAATTGCCTTTAAGGAGTTTACTTGCACTTTTTGTCCAATGCTAATTAATGAATGTACCGTGCATATTTTTTAAGGAGATCCTCTTTTATAACCAAATGATCTAAAAAGCATACCATGCGTATATCATCTAGAGAAAGCCTTTTTAATGAATTTTTCATGAAAAACAACATGTGACTCTCATACTTAAACGGAGACTCACCATCGCTTTTAAAATCATGTATTATGTCTTTCATTTGTTTTACTTGTGTAAGAAAACAAAGACCAATGAGATACTACCAACTTAGATTTCTACAAGAATTTCTTTGTTAAACGTGGTGCAAATGAACCAGAAGAGGTTGAGAAGATTAAAAAAAATGGATTCATTAGTTTCGTGAGGCAGTTCATTGTAAACTACCCTCAAAAGTGTATCTAAAGATTCAACCTTGCGTGTTCAAAGCCAAAGGATTCCTTAAGATGTGCAGAATTTTTTCAGTTTGTCCATTTCAAGGAATGTAAGAGAGTGTGGACTAGATTTCTCTTGTCCTACTTGGAGAGAGCATGTCGTAGACAACCATGACCCAGTATTTGAATTGCCACTGCATGTTTTTGACTATAAAAAAGATCTCACGTCGTTAACGTTGTTTTCATACAGTTGTGACATGCACAAGTTTGCAAACTTTAACATGCTTAAGAGACTCTCTTTGGGGTGGATTTAATTAAGGTTTTGTTTAAAAAAAATGCCCAATCTTGGAGGCTCCGATACCAATGTAGATTTATATAAGAACTGACCTTACTGTGGAAGCGGTGGATCGATTCTCTGTTTGCTAGTCCACGTTACACGATTGGCTACTAGAGTCATCATTAATCCACGCCTCAAACTCTAAGCCTTAATGGTGTGATTCACGTGAGGAAGAATAAAGGGATTTTTTCACTATGATTGCAATAAATGCTATATTTTCTTCTTTCTACTCCCTTAATCCTTCTTTTATATTAGGACAAATAACTTACGGAAGTTATTCAAGTAGTGGCCATTTAAACTGCCAACAACTGCCAACACTCTCCAATAGATCCTTAGTAGTACCGCGGTTTTCTCTGATTTGGCATAACATCATCTGTCCTAAAGTCGTCTTTATTACTTAGCTAACTCTCAAAAACCGACTCCAAACTATGACTCAATGGCACGGAAGAGTTGATGACCTATGCATTCTTTATAACCTGGCTCTAGAAGATCGTAATCACCTATTTTTTCAATGCATTTATTGAAAAACCATTTGGAGTAATATTTTACACCTATTGTCATCGTATACAACTAGCTATGATTGGGATATAGTATTGGAATGGATCATTAGCAAATCGAAGAAAGAAGCTCCAAATGTTGTTCTTTTCTCTACGGACTTTTCACTATCAATCTATGTCATATGGAAAGAGAGAAATCATTAGAAATTCACCAACAAAAGGAAGAGAAACACACGCTTGTTGCTAGAATCATCCATCAAATTAGAGAATCCAAAGCTATGCACAGATCCCTTACAGTGGATGTCAGGCGAGATTGACAACTTTAACTATATACATAATACATCTAGTCTTTTGTACTCTTCTTCCTTAGATACTCTCCAATTATAGAGTAGTATCATGTTTTCCTAGTACTCTTTGTACAGATGTTTTAGTTCAATTCTACAGAAATATAACCTCCATTTACTCAAAAAAAAAGTTTATTAATGTTTTTTACAGGATAAGAAGTACTCATCAAATACTATATTATCATTTATTTTTTATAATTTACTACCATTACTGTTTTATTTCTAGTTATTTTTGTATGATTTCTAACCATAAAAGTAGAATGAGAGAATTTATTAGGCCCACCACTTTTTCGTAACATCTAATTGTCCAAGTAGAAGTCTAAGAGACTGTTTGGTTCAAGCTTTGGAGGCTAAAAAAACACTTTTTTCTACAGCAAAAGTTATTTTGAGAAAAAAAATGACTATTTGGTTATAAACTTCAAAAGCATTTTTAAAGTAGAAATAACTTTTTTAAAGGCTCAAATTTGTAGCTTTTCAAAAAAGCCCCGAATTTTAGCTTTTACGGGTAGACATTTTTGCGTCAGTTCCGTATATATCAAAAGTTAAAACAACTATTCTGTTTCTGTGGTTTTCTTCTGTTTACAGACATGCAGAACTCATCTTCTCTCAAAACACCCAAAGATCAACTCACAGGTTAGTTCTTGTTATTTTTTCTCCTATTTAACAAGTCTGCGTTGTTTAGTTCGATGTTATTTTTCACAGGATAAACAACTCACAGGTTAGTTCGACGTCTGCATTATTCAACGTAGACGAACATGCTAAGACACGTATGTGTTGAACAACGCAAATGAAGGTCTGCGTTGTTCAACGTAGACGAACATGCTGAGGCTATATTTTTCAAGAGAAAAATGACCCATTTGTGAACATGCTGAAGCTACTGACAGCATTATGACTTTCATATTATTCAATACATGAAGAGTTTCTGAAGCAGCTCATAAATATAACAAGTAATCGTAAATATAATATAATGTAATTTGCATATTGTTTAGTATACTTTAAATATTATTTAATGCATAAATAATTTTATTATAAAATAAAATATAGTTAAAATTAATAAAAGTACTTTTTATTTTTATGTTGTCAAACAGTCTACTGTATGAAGCTCTTTTTAAAAAGCTATTTTTTTAATTGACAGTCAAACAATCAACTACCTTTTTAGAAAAGCTCTTCTCAAAAAAACTCTACTGACAAAAGCTCTACTGATATAAGATCATCCAAACGGGCACTAAGAAATACACTTAAAAGCAATTCTTAACCTAAAGCAATTCATCTACAACAAACATATTTATGCCGATACCAAAATAACTAAGCGTAACTGCAACTCACCACAATATGTAGACATCCACTGACGCGGGAGAATTATTTGACTAGAGTAAGTATATTTGCATATTTGCATGAGAAACTTACTTTTATATATTTGCATATTTGCATGAGAAACTTGTTTCCTGGATCCCAAGGAGGACATGCTTATGGCAGATCATGAAAAGGAAGGATCCCTCCTCCATGTTTGTTGAAACTTCAGATAACATATTATGCTACTTTTGATCCAAGTTCGTTGATTCTTTTGATAGGCAACTTATAACGCTACTTTGGATTGGAAAGTCCATCTATTAATAACTCATACAATCAACGTGATAGCATAAGGAACACAAACTAAAAACCACATATTTGCACCTCATAAGAAGCATTCTTTTTCCACGGGTATCAGGTTTATCTGCTCATCAGATTTTTTGATCCGATTGTATATGGCTCAGATGAACTTCTTGTGGCAGCGGATAGTATTTTATACTCAAATCCTCAAAAATTTTCTTGATCTCAAGTACCAGTTCTGTCCGCCGTTTGTTTTTCTCTCCATATTCTTGGAAGTTCATGGTGTGGTTACAATAGAGTGCCATCTTCAATTTATTTACATTCTCAATTTCCTTGACGACAACGATGTGATTAGGATGCCAATGGTGGGAATTCTTCTCCAAACACCTAATAAAATCAGATCGACTATTAAAAGAAACCGTTGAGAAAACAAGTCCCATTTTGGACCAGAGATCATTTCCAATGTAACCATGCATTCAGTGATACAGATTTTCTATTGCTCAAATTACCACTGTAATGGATGATAAAACGATACAAGGATTCCCTTCATCAAAGGCATAGGAAGCAGAACGGGATTAGAAGTCTCATCTCTAAAGCAACTATTTTGAAAGTAAAGATAATAACACTGCTACAACTATTTGGTCCAAAGTAAGACATTTCTGCTGTATAACACCTAGTAAAATAAAACAAGAGGTCTAATATTGTAATGCAGCTAAAGTAAGACCTCACTCCATGTATCAGTTGATAGCGAAATTATATTAGAATTTGTATTAAATTGGATCTTTGGTTGTAATTAAGTTTTAAGAATCTGCCATGCAGCTAATTTTCGATCAATGTGCATGTCCATCAACTCACGAAATCATAATATACATATAGCTAAATGAGAAGAGTAAGGTCACAGTGAACTTACTTTTTGATTCTTTCTTTAAGTAGCCCAATCTTCTCCACAGTTGTCGCAAAATCAATTGAGAATTCTATTGTATCCCCCATATTTGAGCTTCTGTAATAATTGCTAATTGGTTTTGTAGCCAATATGGAATTTGGATAGTAAACCTTTTCATTATCAAGCTTCAAGAAAACTGTTGTTAATATGTTCATTTCCTCAACCAAAAGCTGTCAAGTTCAAAATGAAACCTAGTTACCAAGCTTTATCAGTCTCAACAGATAATTGAATTCATTTATTAGTGCTTACCGGAACACCATCAACAACACAACGATCACCAACATCAAAGGGATGCATAACAAAAACAAATATGATAGCTTCAAATATGGTCTTGCAGGTATTCCCAAACATAAAAGCTGCTACC
This sequence comes from Erythroxylum flavicans, assembly GCA_027576715.1. Classification (NCBI taxonomy): domain Eukaryota; kingdom Viridiplantae; phylum Streptophyta; class Magnoliopsida; order Malpighiales; family Erythroxylaceae; genus Erythroxylum; species Erythroxylum flavicans. The sequence continues at coordinate 13,925,490 of JANZXP010000194.1, read as the reverse complement.
ACGAGTTGGGATGAAAGGAACAAGATAACTTTTGTCGTTGCAATTTCCACTAGAAGAAGCCAAATGACAATGGTCACAATAAACAGGATTCCAGTCACAAGTTTGTTCAACTGTTTAACTGCAGTTTTTGTATCATTCAATGCATGTGCAAGTGCTTTCCTGTCATTGTAAACCTTCACCTGCAACAAATAAAGAACTACGTAAAGGAAGATCTTGACACTCACAAATAGAGGTTTCCCATTTCCCATTTCTGCTGCAGCACTGCACTGGTCATGAGAGTTAATAAGACTAACTTGGAACATATTAGTTTGATGCCATTTACCAGCAATATTAAAATTACAATATATATGGTGCCTAATTTGTCACGGATGTGACAAATTATGGTAAACCATAAAGTTCTCATAAGGTAATACGGAAATAGCTTTGCCATTTAAGATACAAAAGAATTGACTTCGTTTGAACTACAAGACATGTAAACCTTTTCCAGCAGTGACTACACTTTCTGTTTATTTCAAATCATTGACAAGCATAACTTTCCAATTCAATCATCCTTGGTTTGGCTTCTTCCAAATCTGTGTTTGCCATCTGCTTACTTTCTCTTAGAAAATGAAAACCACAATACATAATGTTAAAAGAAACTTTAAAATAAGATGGCAATATTGGAAAAGAAATAACAAGAATCAATGGAGCAAAAAATTGTACCCATTACGAAAGGAAAATCATCTCACCACCCAATCTGTCAAGGCTTTTATATCAATTCGTCCAGTCTCAGATCCTTTGAACAGTGGAAAAACAAGATTCACCTCCTCCTTAATCATGAACCTTAAGAGGTCCTCCTCTTCAAGATAACTATAGAAAGAAATTCTTTAGAGGAAGATGACAAAAAATAGAGAAGTTAAACAATCAATATGAAAAATTATAAACACGATGTGTATTTTCTCACTTGCAATTGTGATGAGCAACATTCCTGAAAATTCGATATGCTGCAGCAGTTGCCTCAATCTCATTGGTGATCTTATTGTCAGTTTGTTCACATCCATCGTCAACACTCTCATCCAAAGTGTTGGATATTGTTGACAGTCCAGAGTTTCTGACAGCATCAATTAAAACTTTCATTGTCCAGGCGGAAACCTTTTCTCGTTTCATGTAATGAAACTTCCCCATATCAATCATCTTTGTTTCCTTTACTCCTTTACCCTTTTTGGTACTCCTGAAACTTAGCTGACCAGCGCTAGGTGTTCTTCCAACCCTCTCAGCCTCCTCTATCAGTGCGGGGCCTGAAAGGGTTTGCAAAACATACTGATGAAAGATTGATTCTTGAATTCTGTCGAAAAAGGTCCTCACATGGAAAGTAGATGCTAAGATCTTCAGCAGAAGTGTCTTTAACAGCCACAAAAATGACCCGATTAGAAGTGAAACAAGTGTCCAAGTTATGTAATGGAGAATTGTGCTGGCAGTCTTGGACCTCTCCTCTGCACGATCAAATACAAAGATCCATGCAAGGAGAACCAAACCTATCCAAATAAATACTTGTACACTTTTCTTCAAACCGTAAACAAAATAGAGTACCTTCTTTCTCAGCAAGAAGTTCCTCTCAATAAAAAACACAACAAAATGCATAAACCAATTAGTAACCAATAGGCCACAGAATATTACCAACACAAGCACACACCACTTCCAAAACTCTAAACCCCATATTATAATCTTCTCAAATTTCTCAATAGTCAAGCTAGTTACCAAGCAACACAAAATGCACACAAATGAAACCCACTGTATCACGACCTTAGTTCTTACTCTGCTACGCCGGGCTGAGCTCAGTTCAATTGTTTTGTACATCTCCTCCTCATTTTCATCATCAGCTGTTCCTCCAGGGGATTGCATCAAGGGTGTCTTGGAGGTTATAGAGTTTATCCTCAGACTAGAAGCAGACCTATTATGAGGTGAGTTCCCAGCAATTAGTTGTTGCAGATTCAAACTACTATCTTCAAGCATTGTTTCATGGACTGCAAGTGGTGGTTCTCCAAATCTTGACTTGGGTTTTGAGTAGATCGACCTAGCAAGTGGCCTTATAATGAGGTTTTCACTGGTACTGTGAACTTTAGGGGACTTATTTGGGCTGGGGCTGAACCCCGAAATCTCCATTGAATAACAGCTCTTTGAAAGGCCAGCAGAGTTCAACTCCTTACGAGGCGATCCTGGTCTGCTTTGGCTTTGAGAAAAAGATTCCTGGTCGTTTTCTGCAGATCCATTTGCCGGTTTCTTGTCTCCACATGCTTTTACAGTGCCTTCGTGAGAGATTGCTATCACAAATTCTCCTAAATTGTTCGTTCTCTTCCCCATGCTGATCTCGCTGTTTTTTGTTCCTTCCTTCCCGTCCATCTAAAACCCTTCAACAAAGCAAGGAAAGTCGCAGAGACAACTGAGGTTTTCCTAAATGACCCTCAAAAAAGACTGGAAGTAGAACAGGAAAAAACATCACTAATAAATGCAGAAGGACCAATGTTTCTCTCCTTCGCCTTTTACTCCTTCAAATTTCCCAACAATATCACTCGAGCCCAGTTTAGTGGTTTTATAGAACACTTAATCACGGAAACAACCCACACTAAACCTCACCAGGTCGAAGGCGCGACTCGCCAGTAAACATGCTTACTGCATCAAGTGAGTACTTTATGAACACGACAACGAAGACAAGACAAGACAAGTGACCCTATTTATTTCAAAGGAACAGTGTGTGCAGGGAACCTTGCTCCTTGCCCTCTTTCGGAATGAAATCCTATGTAATTACTAACCTGTAGAAAACAAAACAAGAAAAGAGGCAGGTGCAGAATAGTACACCCATTTAAAGACGGCAATCAAACGACATTGGCACAGTCTTCAAGAATATATATAAAAAAAGAACGTAGGAAAATGACAGAACACAGACTAACAAGCTTTTGCGTGAAAAAGGTTTAGACGCGTTTGGACGTTAGCTGATCAGATATTTTTTAGTTTATTAATTAAAATAATTGATTGATTTTATTAAAAAATTACTTAATTTATTTAATTGTTGATTAATTGAATGGATTGATTTAACCCGATTAATTAAAATTTTAAAAACTCCTTATAAATAGTGTTTTGAACAATAAGTTAATAATCTTTGCTTTAGTGTCTATTTTATCCTTATTCATTACCGTAAGTACGGTTGGGCATTATCCACTTTTACAATAAAATGTCTTAAAAGCTATTGCAAGTCATTTTTCTTGTTTTGGGTTTCTATACAAGTATAGTTCGAGACATAATTGTTAGTTTTGATTGAAACAAAAAAAAAATCTTATTTTTTGAGGTTTATACTAAACACACCTTGTTATTAATGTTTATAGAAACATAAAGGGCCCTTTTTTATAACATTAAGTTTATTAAAATTATAAACTTAATATTTAAAATTTAAATTTTTATAAAATATGCAACGAAATATTAAGATATATAAAATTCATGTTTTTAATATTTTTAAAAAATTATATCTTATAAATTATTTTATATATTAACAGTTAATATTAAAAAGTAAATTTTATTAAATATCTTTAATAAATAATTAATATTATCTACTGTTTAAATGACATTGCAATAAGCTATTTGCTTAACAGGGCTTATCAAACAGAAAGTTTGGGTGCATTAGTTTGAATTTATGAATTTTAAAATTCTCGAAAGCAAGGTTTGCTCAATACGGTCAAAGAGAAAAAAAAAGATATAGATACAAAAGAGACAAGTGTTGGGATATGATTTGATCATATGCCTAGTAGAAAAATAATGCATTTTTTTTGTTTAATTTTAGTAAAAGGTTCAAATATGTCGTAAGTTTTATATCAACCTTAACATTTAAAAAAAACGTTTAAATAAATACATAACGAAAAAGTTGGCGGCTACATAATTTTGCAGCTTTTTCCAGGTTAATAATGACCAACTTTTTATATTAATTTATTTTGTTGTGAGCCCGTGGCAATACATAACCGCTTTCATAAGATGAAATTTTTCTCACTCGACACTGGGACATGCAAAACTGGGATTATCATGAAGAGCTTGAGCTTGGTTTCCCATTTATGAATTTGCAGATGAGAAACCGGACTCGTAGAGCTTAAAAGCAGCAGTGTCGTTGGCCATGGCAGCTTCGTGGGAGGTGTCGAAATGCTGAGCTAGAGAAGAGCCCCTCGGTTTTCCATACTGACACGTCTCATGACCTGGAATCTTTATATCTGGTTCTTACAGTTTGTTTGGTTACTGTCTCTAATATGCAGAGACGGAACGAGACGGAAATTTGGAAACGGAACAGAACAGAAATTAGAGACAGTGAACTGTTTGGCTGTGATGAACAGAACAGAAACAATTGTCTCCGTCTCAAGAACAGAAATGTGTTTGGTTTTCCATACTGACACGTCTCATGACCTGGAATCTTTATATCTGGTTCTTAGTGACTTTGTAGATAGCAACTTTATGAGAAATGCTTGTTTGGCTGGTTTCACATAATTATCCCACTATGGCTTATTCACACATTGCAATTACTTAATTACCTTTTTTTTTTGTTAGCTCATGAGATATTTTAGGAAGGTTCCAACTATATCTTTAAGTTATCCACACTCAGATTAATCCCTGCTCGCACCAGGTCAGTCCTTAAGGGATAAAGTACTGGCTAAACAGATTTTTCCATTTTCAAGACTCAAACTTGAAACCTCTGGTTAAGGGATAAGAGTGCTGAACCACTCACACTAACCAGTTTGATTTAATCGAAAAGATAGAAAATTAAAATCACCTGAAATAATTGAAAAGGTGTAACATCCCCTCACTTATAAGAAGGGTAAGATAGTAATTTGGAACGGGTTAGGAGTGTTTAAAATTGTATTGATATGTTCATGCATTCATATATGCA
>JANZXP010000194.1:13905669-13918337 GCA_027576715.1 Erythroxylum flavicans | reverse complement strand
ATAATGTGTGCTAGTTTTACCGTTTCAACAATATCCTATCTTGATGAAACTACAACTAAGAACATTTAGGAATAATACATAAGTGTAAATTGAATCTCATAATTATGATTTTATCATAATTTCAATTACACAGTAATTATTCCAAGGATTTTGTCTTTAGTATTAAAACAAAAAATATTAATACATAAAGATAAAGAATGCCCTTATTAATAATTGTCATTAAACTACAACCAAAACGATTGGCTGTAGGGCATAAACCAACAATCTCCCACTTGCACTAAGCCAAGTACTTAAAACTCAAGGTTGAAGTGATTTTTGCAAGACCAGTGTGTCACCCTCGTGCACAAGCACGAGGGTGACATCTAAAGGGTGACAAGTTTATCACCCTCGTGCACAAGCACAAGGGTGACATCCAGTGTGACTTCTAATGTGATACTCAAAGTTGTAAGTATCATATCTTTTGATTCTGATATCTAAAAATTACAAACTTTATATCGTTAGAAATCTAAGAGGATAAGCTACATCTTTCATAAGACAACTTTGTCAAATTCGACTTAAATCAATATATTTTATGGTTTATACGTGGTTAATTTCTTGGTGAGATCTAAATGTAATACTTAAACTTGTAAGTGTCATATCTTTTGATTCCAATGTCAAACAATTACAAAAGTTATACCATTGGGAAGATAAGAAGATAATCTACAACCGTTATGAAGACAACTTTGTCAAATTCAGCCTAAATCAATATAGTTTATTGATGGTTTATACGTGGACTAATTATTTGGTGACATTTGGCATAATATGTGTGACAAATGGACCAATTATTATGTAACAAGTGGACCAATTTTGGAGTGATTTATGGACTAATTTGTAGGAGGAAAATGGCAGCATTTTGAGGAGATTAGTGGTAGCTTAAATAACATGACATTATATGCAAAGTGATAAATGCTTAAGAAGTTTGATGACACCTAGCATCCAAAGGAGTTGACTCACTTAAGCTCATTTGGTATTTTTGCAGCCTTCTCTCTCTCTCCTTTACTCCTCACCACTAACACCTCTCATTTTCCTCTGAACTTCTGGAATTTTGATTGAGTTTTTCTGCTTTATCACGTCAAAATACTGCATTAAGGAAGATAGATCCTGCTGTCTTCTATGCTGCTGTCTTCTTGATCACCTTGATTGGAATTGTGTGATTGATTTGTTCTTTGGAGCTACAATTCGAAATTAATTAAGGGAATTCTGAACTTGTTAGTATGTATTACTCCAAGTGTTATGAGATTTAAATTGGGATGAATATGTGTTAAGATGATGAGAATTGAATGATGGAAAAATGATGGTTATATGATAATTATGGATTGACTACTGGATTAATTTTAGTAGTTCAGCTATTTCTTGACTTGTAGACATAAAAATGGGATTATTTCAAATTCAAATGAAACTAGATACATTTATCTACAACTTTCATAAAGGAATTGAATTTTATTTCTGTCACTAAGGGTTTTGAAATTTAGCTTGAAGTTGCATTCTAGTTGTTGTATATGGTTGAGAATAGTATGTAGTATTTTGGGTATAACTCATGGAATAGTGAACCAAATTGAATGATTTTTGTTTCGTTATAAACTTAAGACATATAGGAACATTTTTTTATAAGAACTTATTACCCAAAAACCTCATTTTCTATATCCAAATGGCCATACAAAACTAACCTGAAACTTGTCATATGAAAAAAACTGTTTGGAGGTTTCGGGTCCCTTATCCCACAATTGTAAGAAATGGTTAGGAAGGTGAAAATAAATAATTTTTTGTGCAATTGATGAATCTATAAGGTTAATTGAGAAATAGATAGGTTAATTATGCATAATTAATTGAGATGATCATGTAAAGGATGTATGGTGTACAATGTTGAATTGCTTGTTGTGATAATGAATGAATGAGTTCCAAAGGCTTATGCTTTGTGAATTGAATATGGATGTATGTGAATTGAAAATTTCTGTGATAATATTGTGATAATTCTGGACCATCAGTTGTTCAAGGAGTTTCATAGCTGGGATTGTGTTGGAAGTGCTTGCTATTTGTGTGATGATACCTAATTGGTGATGACTCAATACCTCTATTGATGCATTATTGCACATACTTGTAATTGTATGATATGTTAGTTTGTTTAAAAAGCAGTGATTATGTCAAGTTGAACAAAATAGAGTAAATTAGTAGTTTGTTTGAAAAGAAGTGATTATGTCAAGTTGAATAAAATGGAGTAAATTAGTATGTGCTGCAATAAGTTCCTCATATGAGAATTTTGAAATGAACCTCTTTTATTTTAAAGTTGTCAAGTCCTAGTCGTGGGTAAATAGGCATGTCTAGAAGGGTCTGTAGCTACTCCTGTGACATTTTGGTGTCTCTTGTTACTGACGCTTCGGTGTCTCCTGTTATTGACACTTTGGTGTCTCCGATTATTGAGACTTAAGTCTCTCCTGTTTTGTGATACCGATCACGATATCTCCTGTATTAGTCCGGTTACCCTCTTCTATATAAAGGATTAATAGACTAACTTGTTTTGTGTTTTGTTATATGCTCAGTTATGATATAAATAAGCTTTGATATGAAACATCTAATAATATTCAATTTTGAAATCGGTGAGTTTTGCGCTGAAGCAAAAGAGTAACCTGTTCTGATATCTTCTGTCTTGTTATGAGATTCATGATATTTTGGTTCAGTTTGGAAATGGATAAGCAAACAGATTTTTGAATATGTGAATGTTTGGATGACTTATTGAAACACTTTTCAACTTATATCCTATTTAGTTTATTTTCCTCACTAAGCTATATGCTTAGCACGGTGGATATGCCCCGTGTAGGTTCAGATAGAAGGGTATAAAGATTGGGACAAGGACAACCGCAGTGGCTAAAGAAGATTGAGTTTTGTTTTGACAAAATGTATATTTGAGTTTATTTTTGAGTTTTTTAGATTAATTGAAATAGTTTGACTATATTGGAAGGTTTACAATAACTATAATACAGGATGGATTGGATTTTAAAACATACTTATGATAAGTTCAATGTATATAATGTATTTTGTTTGTAATCCATCTCGTAATGCAATACAATGTATGTTTACCCGAATTGCTTTTTAATGAAGATTTCAAATGCTTTGGTTTGTTTGTCCTGTTTTGTGTGGCATCCATATATTCTTTCAGGGGGTATGTGGGTGTTGCACCCAGCCTTGGTAATGGCCTTGTATACCCCTTCAGTAGTTTTTGTTCTTCTCATTAAATGCCTTTGCTCTTGGGCCTGCAAGGCACTCACTATTTCAGCAAGCTTTATTTATTAGATGTCTTTACAATTTTGAAGAGAGACAATTATAGCCTCTTATTTCTCAAGTACTGACACCAACAACTTCTGGACCAACCTCTCATCTTTAAACTCAGCTCCTAAGATCCTAATTTGATCAGAAAGTTGAATCAACCTCTCATTGTAACTCTTAACTGTTTCATCTTCCTTCATCTGCATTCTGTTGAATTCTCTCAAGAGATTCAACACCTTCATATGTTGCACCTTCTCATCACCTTCATATTCACTTTTCAAGAAGTCCCAAATCTCTTTTGTCGAGTTGAGGCCTATGATCTTAGTGAAAATTGAAGGTGCTACTGATTGGTACAAGCAAGACTTAGCCCGAGCCTTCTTGGTCACCCTCTCCCTCAACCATTTTGATTGAGCAATTGAAGCATCTTTTGTTGGAACCTCATCCATGTAGTCTTCATCAATAGGCTCCTAAAGATCCCGCCCTTGCAAGTATGCTTCCATCTTGATTGCCCAAACTTGATAGCCTTCTCTATTGAAAATTGCAGGCTGCAAGCTGCTTCCATCTTGATTTCCCAAACTTGATAGCCTTCTCTATTGAAAATTGCAGGCTGCAAGCCTTGGGATGAACTCTCAGCCATCTCTAAGTAACTCCCACACACAGTCACAACCCAACTTTGAAAGAAGTGATCTTCTCAAGCCAAGAACCTTGCTTATACTTTCACAAATCCTTTAAGAATCTAGCTCTAATACCATTCTGTTGTTGTTATCTGTCTATCATTAAAGAACTAATGGCCTGTTTGCTTTGACGGAATAGCATAGCTATTTCATGTGTATTCCTATCCCATTTGTTAATCTTGCGTTTGGTTAAAAGTAAGCTAGGAATAACTAATGATATGGAATATACATTCCGTAAATTTGAGGAATAGCTAATACTCTTCTCTACCTATCTTTTTCTATTCCAAGAAAACATATTCTTACGAAGACATTTTTATCCTTCGATGTCTTCACTTCGACCCTCCCTCCCGAAGCTTCTTCTTCTCTTCTCCAGATTCACAGTTATCGATTCACTGAAATCTAATCAAATCTCTTTTACCCTTTTGAGACAATTGCTCCTCCTTCCTCTCCAGCCTATTTTCGTACGACCCACTTGAAAAATCTGTAATCTTTCTTCTTCAGCGTGATTCTTCCATAAAAGGTCATTCATAAAATTAATAATAATAAGACAATAAGTAAAAAATTAATACTAATACTAATAATAATAATAATAATAATAATAATAATAATAATAATAATAATATAAATTTAATAATAAGAAGAAGAAAATTAATAATAAAAATAAAAATAATTAATAAGTTTAATATAATTTATAATAATAAGGAATTTATTAATAATAAAAATAAATATAATTAATAAAATAATAAATTTTATAATAATAAAGAATTTAATAATAATAATAATAAATATAACTAATAAAATTAATAATAAAAAGAATAATAATAATAATAATAATAGTAAGGATAATGATAACGATATTTTGGTTTTTTTGTTAGTTATTTCTTTGTCATTCCAAGGTTATATATTCAATCCAAACACTGGTATAGAAATTCTTTATCTATTCCATTCCTTGAACCAAACAAAATAATACCCATTCTATTCTATTCCTCATCTTTTCTATTCCTAAGAATAACTATTCTATTCCTTATTTATTCTATTTTTTGAACCAAACAGCCCATAAAGCTATGTTACTGAATTTGACTTAAAAGAATAAAGAACCAAAAGAAAGAAAGTAAGAAAGTCGCAGGCGCAAGTTTATTTCAATGAAATATAGAAAACAGGGAAGTAAGACAAATGTGAAAAACTCAGTGATGTATTTAGTTTTATTGCATATGAATTGTAGACAGCCTTTGAGAATACAAGTATTTATAACTTCCCAAAACTCCTAACTGTCACTTAACAGAAAACTAGCTCAACTAACTTTTCTTGAATTCTTTAAAGACAAATTCTAAACATTGCGTGCATGCTAAGAAACAAACTAAACTTATCTTCTGAACTTCTGAGACATCTCTTCTACAAAGTAGCTGTAACAAGGTTGCCAACGGGGTATGGGAATTCATCCACAAGATTTTGAGAAACAAAAGCATAGAAAAAGATCATTGGAGTGACAATTAGAGACACGTAAGGAATAGTGACCTCACATCTTAACCTTCATTGCTCAGTTATTGCTCTAATGGCAGAAAGTTCTGAATTGCAACTGTGTCTATCAAAAATGATTTAGCTCTTACTATGATCCTCTGTGTAAACTGCTTGTAATTGCCATATTTTGCATTAAAGATCTCTATGGAATTTGATTACTTGGTCACTGTACATACTTTTTATAGGTGTAATGTGTATCTACACTGTTGTCTTTCATTTTAAGTCACTGTACAACGTGCGAATGAAGTAAATCTTCCAAATCAGTCAATGAATTAAACCCAAGTGTTGGGTTCAATTTCATTACATGTTCATAAGTAACGTCAACATCACTTAAATTCTATAACATAATTAATGCATCAACACAATAAAACATAAATCATAAATTTGTACCTTATTGTATAGGTTGATCCTTTTTATTGTTTACCTTGAATCGGTTTTGAAATTGATTCATCATAGACACTATAATTGCACACATGTCTAACCTCTAAGGATATCAACAGAGCATGTTAAAGAACTTTACAAGTGGTGTAAAGAGGGTCAAACAAGAAATGCTTCCTTTAGAGTCTAAGTTTATTTATAATAGGGTTTGTATCGTTTAATAATTTAATTGAAATAAAACTTCAACTGCAATTAAACTTTAATTATAATTATAATTAAATACTAATTAGATCCAAATAAGACTCAAATAAGGTCTTTATTAATTAAAAATATCATATTTGATCCTAAAGTTTCTGAACTTTACATTTAAGTATGACTTGATTAAAATAATTTTTTTCTCTTCAACTATTTTTTGTATATAATTTATTAAGTTCCTAAATATTTTGGCAATAGATATAAATTATAACCCTAAATCATATTTAGGATTAACTAAATTAGAATTCTTTAATTTATTTCTAGTTGTCTAATTAAATAATTTATATATAAAAATCAAGATTGACTTCTACTAGTATATCATGATCAACCAAATATTAGTAATATGAAAGTGATTTTTACTAATCGTTCTGTGCATGCTTTTTTTTATTCAATCCTTTCATTATACAATGTTATGATTAGACATAGAATATAAAATTAATGTTTACTCTATTTGGATCCAATTATGTTAGTTCTCTATCATTAATAATTAATTTTATTAATGACATTTGAAAAATATATTCAAAATGTCATTCTATCTTAGCTAAAGATTTTCTAAATCAATATTAATCAAGAACAATGAAGCATTCTCCAATATCACTATATAATGATTATACTATTAATGGGATAGTGGTTTAATGAGAAAATTTTACAAGATTATCTATAATATCCTGTCTCTCAAATTATTGAAAGATTTAAAGTGTTAGACTAATGAGTCACATGAGTGATATCATATAGAATGAATTTGATAGATTTATGACATGATATTTATAATTGTGTTCACATAATTCTAGCTACACACATGAATTGTGAGTTAGACAAATTGTACTCAATTGACATATTTTGAGTTATGAAACTAAGATGAACGTGATAAATGACTGAGCGTAATGAATGTGATAAGAATATGCATTTCCGATGTCTTGTATTTTAGTTTACCAATGACAAGAATTGATGGGTTATAATTAGTAAATTGGAATTTATTGTTACGATTGAGAGATTTATGAATTAATGTGTACAATTGGATTAGGAAAAATACCAAGTGGCAAGACAAATTACCACATGGCAGTAGAAATAAGTGACATGTGGCATTAGGATTTAGTGACAATGGTTTAGAAAATTGGGTGACAAATGGCATGAAAATTAAGAGACAAATGGACAAATTATTAAGAGACATGTGGTACCATAAGTCAAAGAAATGTAGCTTGGTCCTTTAATTGAAAAATGTTATGACACCTGCAATTCACGACACCCACATGTTATATACATGTTGGACCCCAAATTTTTTTAGAATTTATTTTATTAAATTAGCAAGCATGAATCTAAGTAGAATTCATGGATTAAAAATTTTTAGAGTTTAAATTGGTCTATTTTTTTAAATTTTCGTGAGGTAGCATAGATCAAAAGGAAGAGTTAGAATTAAGATAAGGAGTTAAGAAGGCATTAGATTGAATAAGGAAGGGTAAGATTCGAAGGTTAAATTTTTGTCTTAAATTAATAAGACAAGAAGAGAAGAGAGTCATGAGTATTAAGAAATAAAAAAAAGAGAAAGTTGTAGAAGAAACTAGAAGAAGAGAAGGAGAAAATCGAAGCATAGAAAAAGAAGAAGAAGGAAAGAGTAAGGAGAAAGAAGAAGAAGAAGATTATCAGCTGAGTTTTCTTTTAGATAAACCTTATTATTCTTTTTGTTTTAATAGAAGAAGGAAGTAGAGAAGATAGGTTATGTGCTGAAAATGAAGAGAAAAAGGAGAGAATCTAAATTGTTCTCCTTAGATTTTTTTATGAAACTTAACTAGATCTTAGTTCTTCTAGCTAGATAAACCAAGAATAGATTGAGTTTAAGCACATTCACGAATATTTAAGCTTATGGAAGCTTTATTGGTGTGTGATGTTTAAATGAAAATAAGTTTGTTCTTTGGGAACCAAGATTATCGAAGGTAAGAACAAGAGAAAAGACAAACTTGATCTTGGAAATATCAAGTAACTAGGTGGGTAATATGTTTATAGTTTTGTGATGATGAGCAGAAATATTTGTGTGTATGTATGTTAAATATTTTTGTCTTGAATCATTGTGAATGTGGGAAAAATGTCTTATGAATTGTTATCATGTCTACTTTGAAACAAATTGCATTTTAGTATTGATGCAAAAATAGAAAAATTCAAGAAGCATGAAAATGTGTATATGTTATGAAATATATATGCATCTGAAACTTTGCTTATGTGAGCAAGAGATATACCATTTCATTCGTCACGTTCACGTCGACTTAAAACCTTCTCCTGGCTGCCCACTTATGGCATATGAGTTTTGAAAAATGGACTCATTTCATTCATGGTGTAAACTTCGGTTTCACCATTTCGTTTTATGGGATTCTCTCGAGCCATTATGTTTGTGCATTGCATCTTGAATTGTTGAGCATAAAGCATAATTGAGTTTTATGATTTGATTATTAATTGATTTATGATTGGATTTGTGAGGTGAAGTATCCATGTTTATGTAAAATTCTCAAATTTAGAATATGAATGCTGTGATCTGTTGAAATTAAAATAATTATATATATATATATATATATATCTGTGTGTGTGTGTGTGCGTGTGTGTGTGTGCTTAATTTGTGTGTGGTTTGTTATCACTGGCTATAAACATGTTAGCCACTGAGCTTCCCAGCTCATCCCATAAAATTTTCCTCTCTTTAGGTACAAACAAAGCAAATCACTGAACTCTTGTAAGCTTTGGCAATCTCTAAGAATTTTAGACTTTTTGTAAGTAGTTAGTTTAGAGACTTTTGGTACTTAGAAGAATATCATGCATGAACATTCAAGATTGTAATTTTTGTATTTTGCTACTAATGTGGCTTTTGATTTGTAATATAAAGTTGTGCACTAACTTTGTTTTGTTGAAAATTGATAGTGAAAGTTGCAGAGATTCTCTAATATTATATGTGCAAAATTTTCTTTTCTGTTAAGTTGTCATTATGGCTGGAAGTGAGATTATTGGTTGTGTGATGATCTTTTGATGGGATTCCTTTAAGTAAATTGTTTAAAGGGAGTTTTGTATGTATGAATTTAAATGTTGGATTCGGGTCCTTTGGTTATGGTTAATAGATATATATATATATATATATATATATTGACAGTAGAAAGAAAAGAGGAAAAAGGAGATAAAATGTGATCTGAAATGTCAAGGAATAAACTATATTGATCTAGGCAAAATTTGACAAAATTGTCTTCATGAAAGTTGTATATCTCTCTCTTAGCTTTCCAATGACATAAAGTTTGTAATTTTTGGAATTTTGGATTGAAAGTTATGATGTTTGAAGATTGGCATGCGTGACTAAAAAGTTGCGATCGTGCATAAGCACGTTCGCGTCAAACATCATTTTCTACTACTGTTCATGAAACTCGCAATCGTGCCTCAGCACGATCATGACGAACCATGAAATTTTACCCCTATTCACTAATAGTTATAATCGTGCTTCATTTTCTGCTACTGTTCATGGAAACTCGCGATCGTGCTCGCCCTTGTCTCACGGGCGTGAGAAATGAAAACTCACGCATGTGACTCTTCTTCTTTTGCTTTTTCTGTTTTAATTCGTTAGTTCATTTGTTAAATATTTGTTTAACGCCCAATTCAATTTATTTTCATGTCCATTTTATTCTATGTTATTTTATTTAAATTTTTGGGTATTTGTTTTTACTCCCTCTGTGAATTTTATTTATTTATACAATTATTTATTCATTTATTATTTTATTTTATTATTATTTGTATATATTTAAAAGGGGTCCCTCCATGATGTCTTTTAATTTTTTTTCATGTCAAATTTATTCTAGGCTATTTACTTTAATTGTTTATGTATTTGTTTTTGCTCCCATCAAGGAATTAAATTTTATATTTGTTATTTAAGAATACCTTAATTTTTGGGGTTTTGTCGCCATAAAATAGGAACCAAAACTCAGGGCCAATATCTTTGGTATCAAAGCCCACGGTTTCTAAGAATTCCTAGGCTTAGAATATGTTATATTATGAAATATATGATGTGTGATAAAATGTATGTATTGTTAAATTATTTGTTTGCATTATTGAGTTGATTGAATGCAATAAGTGACATGCATCTCATGCACACATGTAGGAAATATGATTAAAATAAAATGTAAGCTAAATGATAATATTTTATTGAAGGAGTAAAATGCCACCTCGTCCAAGAACACGAGGAGTTTTGCAAGGATCTACTGCACCAGATTCTCTACTGAGAGAGGAGAGTACTGACGAGTCTAGAGCTCCAGCGATTGTTGAAGTAACTGTAGGGCAGGATAGCGAGCCATTTCAACCTCAAATGCTCGAATCATCCCACCCTCAAACACAAGTACCTAATCCGTTTGATCCTAGAATGTTTCAAGCCTTTGCTCAAGCTTTTGTACAGACGATGGGCCAGATGCCATCCATGTCTACTTCAAACCCAGCTAAGAAAGGGAAACAATTTGATAAGCTGAGGAAGTATGGTGCAGTGGATTTCTATGGAACAACCGATCTAGAGGAAGCTGAGACTTGGTTGAGAAAGATCGAAAGAATACTGGAACAGATGGACAGTGAGGATGATGAAAGAGTTGTGTATACTGCAAGGTTGCTAGAGGGAGACTCCCTGCATTGGTGGGAAAGCATACCAGGGAGCCAGTTAAAGCCGCCAATGTTAACCTGGAAAGATTTCCTGTAACACCCTACTACCATAAATTAGATACCGAAACACTCTGTGGACATTCCAGTGTATAATCTATAATAATGGCATGTTAAAGCAAACACATAACCAAATTAATCATAGCATCAACTATTATACAACAAAGTTACGAAATTTTAAAACCAACTGCATTCTTCATTTCATTTCATAAAAACCAAACTTACATTTTAGCTTTACAAAACCATCTGAATATATACAATGTCAAATCCCTATATATAATACACTGCTTGAAAGAGGAATTGCACATAAACTACTAACTAATCCTTCAGTCTCAGCTGACCGACCTTTGAGCTATTTCTTGACAAAAGTACAAGAATTATTCTTCTCATAGAGTCTGTCTATCTCTAATGTCCTCTCTCAGGCCTGAAATATCATCGTTGCAATTTTGGTGAGTTTTGCGAACTCAATGATGTAACTATCCTTGATGGTTCCCCAATTCATACCACATATCAAATCATATAAGCAGATAATTCACAATTTTACATTTAACAATTTGTACCACATATCATAGAATGCACATATCCCAATTTCATTTAAGTACATATTCACATTACAATTCAATCAATCAGTTACACTTAATAAGTGTATATGCAATGTTCATGTGACCCACTTTCACTTATTACATTGTTATGAGTGAGTGCTTAAATTGTCCCATATCCATTATGGATACTGGGCTCATTGATACTATCCCTTACCCGTTGTGGATACAGGGCTCATTGTATATATCAAGCCTTTGGCTCTATACCAAAATTTGGAGCTTTAAGCTCATTTTCGGTGGCTACTCATGTCATAACTGTCATTATCAGATCATGCATTCATGTATGAAATGCATCTCATTCATATTCAATCAATTATATTTTCAATCATTCCTATTTTCAATCTCATTCACATTTAATAACATTTTTAGTCCCATATATATATATATACATATATATATCATCGGGCCTTAGTCCGGCATTCAAAAAACATGTTAAGTAACACATATTTCACCAAATTCACATTCAAGGACCACTTCAATATCACATTCATCAATCAAAATCTTCGGACTTTCGTGTCCAGAATCAATACAAACAGTTCATTCCACATTCAGTACAGAATCTATAGCAAACAAATATTAAGTGAGACCATCTAGGTTACTCACCAATCGCTCTAGAAAGCTATTGCCTTGAAGTACTGGCAATGTTTGGACGATGGCGCTCTAAATGCTCCTCTATATCATGCAAAACACATTTACACATATTATAGTTTTGCATAATGGTATAAGTATTCATTTATACACATCTATGTATATAAAATCTGTCCAATGCATGTTCAATGATAATCCGGGGTATTTTTCCATCTTTCACAGCACATGATCATTCATGGTTCAAAACTCACATAACTTAATCTATACTTAGGGTTTGCACCTCAATAAAACAATTGGAGTTTAATATCATAACCTCATTGACCATTTCAGATTTTTTTTTTGAAAACAAACTTTCGGGTCAATTTTCATGAGTATTCAGCCCAGGTAAATGGAGTAATTTGGCTACACTTCCTTCTAGAAAAATGTTCCTCATTGTCTTAAGTTTCTAATGACACTAACCCCGTGTATGGTTACTGTCCCCGTGAGTGGGGACAATTGACAAAACAAAATAATCCTGTGCCACTTCGTTGTTTGGTTGATGTCCCTATTTTTTTGTCCCCTGTCTCCAGCAGACAGGGACAAAAAATTTTGTCCATTCTAAAATCGAAGGCTAAAAGACTCTGTCCCTGTCTCCGAAACAAAGACAGACGCCCCTACCCCTCAAATTGTTTAGGTCTTGTAATCTGTGTGTTTG
>JANZXP010000194.1:13871928-13905569 GCA_027576715.1 Erythroxylum flavicans | reverse complement strand
TTGAACATGGATGGTATCAACTAGTCCACTCTGGAATAGTAAATAGGTAGTCAAAGGATCAACTCTGGGGAAGATAAATAAATTGAAAGCTTCCTCAGCTAGGATAACTTGATTGGTAATTAGAGTCTCCCTTTGAGTTGTAATAGAAGTAATTATGTTAGTATTCTTTTTAGCAAATATTAAGCTGAAGAAATACCCAGTGTTTCTTTCATCCTCTTAGATAGAAGAGAGTTTTCCCTTTGCTACATTTATAGCCTGTTTAGTTTTCCCTAATCTCTTGGCATTCAACTTCTTGAATTCATTCTTGATGCTCTTTAGCTTTGGCATACATATTTTTTTTGTAAGCCCAGATATGTTATTCAATCCCTTTTTGCATAACAACTAGAAAACAATCCTCATGGGCTAGGAAATTATTAAATTTGAAGGGCAAGATCTTTCAACTAGTCTTAAACAACTCCTAAACTTTGATTGGGTTATGATAAGAGAAAATAGGATTAATAAATAGGCCTTGCTTTTCAAATATTGGATTAACCATCTAGCATTTATCATTGTCTTGCCTAATTTTTCTTGATGTGCTAGTTTGATCCTTTCTTATTACTCCATGTAAACATATTACCCTCAAATCTCAGATTAGATATTTCAAGCTTCTCCACACTATTCTTCAAATCCTCAATGTAGTTTCCTAGGTTGTAGTTACCATTAACCTCAAATCTATAGAGGGTGCTATTATAGTCCCCAGTTATTATCCAAAGGCCACTTATAGATGTTTAGATCCTTTCCAAGCTCTTTTGGAGTAGTTTCCTTTGGAAAGCCAGATTTGAGTGATAGACAAAAGAAACATAGAACATGATGCTTTCTTGGATGAAGTGAATTTTAACATGGATCATTTGATCATTAACTTTTGATTACTTAACCAACACTTTACTAACATTGTATGTTATAATTATTCTACCATAGTAGTGATTAGAAAGAAAGTTCCATCGAGTCCCTAAGCATCTCAACATCTCCTTATTTTGTTGCCTTATTTTAGTTTCCAAAATATTAAGAACAAGGGGTTTTCTTCAATGAAAAAATCCTTAAAAGCTTGTTGCTTTCTTAGGTAGTTTAGACCTCTAACATTTCATACTATAAGAGTCATTTCGTTGAGATGCTACATTTTATTCGTTTGGATCCTCTCTATACTATAAGATTCATTTAGTTGAGATGCTACATTTTGTTCCTTTAGATCCTCTCCTCCTTGTTGATTTTCTACTAGTCACTTTTTGGAAGTTTTCCTCCATAGCTGAGTTACATCATTCCTAAAAGGTTCTATTGTAGTGTTTAAATGTTGATGTTATGAGGTGCAACCTTGTTTTATTCTTAGTTATCCTCATTTGAATTGTTGGTTAAAATATCTTTTGTAGATTCTGAATATTCTCCACTGACCATTCTTCTATCTTCATCCTTCGGATTGTCCTCAATTTGTACTTTATTAATTAGGGATTCAACATTTTGTTTAGTACCCTCTTATTTGTTAGCACCTTTAACCATACCCATTGATTCCTATACTCCCATCAACTTAACATATTTCCCTTTCTTAAAATCTTCCCTGTTTCCATCTGTACCTTTCCTTGAGCTTTGAGGCAAGATTTCCATTGATAAGTCACCAAAATGAAGTCTTCATATATGGAGTTATCTGAGCTAAGTCTCATGAGAGTATACTGTTCAGGAGATCTTTAGAGAAAATCTTATCCTCTTCTTCTTAGTTGTGTTTTCATCCACACAGATAAGTTTTCCCAAGTAGCTGGCTAGCTTGCTTAATCCTTTAGTTGTCCAATATTGTAATGGAACATTATATAGATTAATCCATATTGAAATGTTATCTTCTCCTTTTTAAGATTCATGCCTGGATTCTAACTTCGTAGGAATATAAGGAGCTAATAGAGATGCCAAGTTTCATCCTCTACCTGTTGTCTTCTACATGGGACGTAAAGGTGAAGAAAAAGAGGTTCCCTTTAGAGAGGAGTACTTTTTGTAGCCCTCTAGACCTTCATTGTTTGTGTGGCCCACTTGAAATTGCTAGGAAATGAGGCCTATGTCCCATAAAGAAGTTACCTAACATGTCCTCCTAGCTTTGAACCCCCTCCCTAAGCAACTCCAGGTTTGATGCCTTTATATAACATTCTTCTTTAATCTTTGGTGGACAGTAGTGTAGAGTTAGCGAAGTTTTTTACCCAATAACTTGTTTCGTTCATACATGGGATAAGCTAAGCCTGAGTAGGGGGCTCACAATCTTCATTCGACTTTCTAGCATTAGTGGGTGAAGGGGAGGAAGAACCAAGTAAGGGTGAAGATGTCAAAGAATAAATGTTTTTTAAGTGTCTGGTGTTTGACAGGTTGACATGTTTATTAAAGTTGCTAGGCTTTATTTAATGCTTTCTTAAAGATAATTGTTGTTTAGGCTATGTTTGGTTAGATATAAGGTTTTTAATGAAATTGAATGGAATGAAATGATTTATAATGGAATAGAATATAAATGGATGTAATATTAGAAAATTTTTGTTTGGGAGGAATGAAAGAATTCATAATGTAATATAGTGAAATATTGTTTGAAAAATGGATGGAATGGAATATAATTTATGTATAACAATAATGAATGACTAATCTACCTTTGATAGAACAAAAAATATGTTAATAGATCAAAACACATATTGATAGGATTTGATTTTCTAGTTATATAAAATCAAAACAACATGAAATTAATGTTACTACAAGTGCAAAATAATCATGTCATTTTTAACTAAACTTTAAAAATTTATTAGTATATATACAACAAAACTACAACTGTTTATTTTTCCAGTCCTATAAACCCAAGCTACAACATGAATACATACAACAAAACCCCCCAACACAAATAATGAGATGTATTATCTTACTGCTTGTTATTAGGGTTGAGGATATAGTTGGTATAAAAAAATTATTGAGGGTATATTAGGTAGTATATATTTACCATTTTACATTCCATCCTAAACTCCCAAATTAGAGGTAACCCATTTTTACTGTTGAGAATGAAATAAGATGTAATGTGACACCCTCCCCTTCTATCCTATTCTATTCCATTCCATTATAAACCCTCCTCCTAAATGATAAAATAATATTATATTACATTCCATTCCATTACTAACAACCCTACCAAACATAGTCTTACTGTAACAGAGTTTGTTTTTTACTAGTATACTGTAACTCATCATCTTCATAATCAATAGGATGCATGTCTATTGATCTTCTCACATGGTGTTACCAAAAGATCTCAACCAAAGCAATAGAAAGGATTTTGAGGATGGTTAGGGGATGATTACAAACAACCTTATATGGAAGTTAAATGATCTAGTATAGGGGTTACCAAAAGAGGAGGAGATCTAGGAGTCACACTTATACAAATCATTATCAAGATTATACTAGTTAAGAGGATTTGGAGGATTTTCTTAGATAAGAAGATATTATGGGTGCAATAGAGACAAGCACACTATCAAAGACTCAGTTAAGGATCCTTAGTTAATTTTGGTGGATTTTAATAACATTCTTTACAGTTATGTTGAGGGTAATGCATGTCTGAAGAATTTCACAAAGGAATTCAAGGATTATATGGATGAGTTTAAAGTTGTTGATTTAAAATATGAAGGGTGCTTTTATACTTAGAACAACAAATATAATGAAAAACGAAATATTCATAAGAACTTGGAGAGAGCTTTGATTAAAAAGGACTAGTTAACTAGGTTTAATGACAACAAATCCATCTTTATGAATCCCTTAATTTTAAATCACTCTCTTATGGTCATCCAAAAGTTGTTTGCTAAAGAAAGGAGGCAATACCCATCTAGGTTTAATAACTTTCTTATGGAAGAGGAAGGATTTATGGAGGCTATACATAATGGGTTCTCATGTCAAATATATGGGCGTAGGATGATTTTGACAATAAATTGAGGCTAATTAAAGAAGAACTTGTAAGTGTAAATTACATCGTGTTTTAAGGTATAGTTTGATATGTGTTTAGCCATTAATTTGATCATGTAGTATGTGTTTAGATTAGAATTGTGTTAGTTTGTTAATTATTTGTATTTTGAGTGTTTTATGGGTTAGTACAAGTTTTTTAGTTTAAATATTATATTTTTAAGGTTTGTTGATATGTTTGCTAGTGTTTTAGGGTCAATATCGAAGAACGGAGGAGTTTCAGAAGACCTTCAAGCCAAAAAAAGACCTTCGATTGTGGCCTGACAGTGCACAATCATGACAGAAGGCTTAGATGTAGGACACGATTGTGGCTTGCATCTGGCAGACGCACAGTCACTCCCAAACTTTGAGTTTCGAGAGATTTTTTGGACCTTTCGGATCCTAAAAAAATCCTAGTTCAATCTTAAACATAAAAGAAAATAAATAGGACAATAAGAATAGAAAGAGGAGCTTTTGCATTAGCTACTGTTGGAGAGAAACCTTAGAGAAAATTATTGAGAGATTAAGAAAGGGAAGAAGGAAGAGAGAAGTGGAGAAGCCAACATCAACATACTTCCTAGATCAGACGTTTCCGACTTTTCTACCTCCTGTCTCCATTTAGAATCGCATTTCCTGTTATTTTCTATTTTTATTATTGTTTAGAAATGGGAATAACAATTTGATGATAGCATTGTGAATGTTGAGATATTCTATACTCACCTTCAGATTTTTTTTATTTTTGATTTAATAAAATTTGATTGTTTTATGTTTATTAGATTTATTGTGTTGCTTAATTTGGTAATAAACCGAGAGGGTGAATTGAATAAAAAATAATTAAATTGGGCTAACGATAGTTAGGTGATTTAATAAGACCAAGAAATTAATCAAATCAGTAATTGTGTGAAGAGAGATCTCGCATAGGTTCCTAATAGTTTATTAGACAACTTCAGATCTAATTAGAATTGCAATTTTTCATAATCTAATCAGGGTTAATGGTTATAACTCGAGAGAGAGTAATCAACCATAGGATCGTCTAGGACCAATAATTCATAATAAATTAGGTTAACGTTAAAGATAGGTAAAAATTCTCCTTTCTGTCAATTGATAGTTCCTTTAGGTTGATTCTTGAGTGTGTGTTGCAACTGCTACTTTGTTAATAATTTCATAATTGATTCTTGAAATTAAATTGCATGATTGAATTAAATTCTTACCTTAATTTTGTTACATTTTGAATTACTATGAATTGTTTTGGCTTTAGATTTTAGGATTAGATTATCCCTCTTCGTGAAATCAACACCTTAGGTACTATGAGAATGACTTGTACGCTTGCGAATTATCGAGATTATTAATTAGAACTTACACACATCAGAAAACCACGATCAAAACTTGAGAAATTAAATTCAACTAGGAGGTTAACGTCTTATAGAGATGTCTTGGAATAAAAAAAGCAGAGTAGCTAAGGAAAGCTACAAAAATCCTAGCGATCCATGGTGGTTAAAAAAAATAAAGAGGCATTCAATTCATATACCAAAATATTATAGAATTACAACTATTGATCGATCAGAAATCCAAGGTCTTATGGCTCAAATAGGGGGAATAAGCATACTAACTTCTTCCGTAGAGCCATAAAAGCTAGGAAAAATGCGAATAGACTTTCCTCTTTAAGAATGCTCAATGAGGGGTTTCGCCACATCTTATAAGGATCTTATAAAAGGAAGTCTATATATAATTTAAGAACTCCTTGGTTTCTCCTGTATAAGCAAGTTCCTCAACACTTTTGCGTAGCTTCTTTGTTTCTAATTAATTCACTAATGAAGAACTCCAGATATTGAGTTGGCTATTCAATGCATAATATGTGGAGAAGGTTTTGTTTGAAATGAATCCTAAAAAGGTCTCAGGTGTTACAAAGGTTTTCCTTCAAGCACAAACTTTTTCCACAAGATGCGCCAACCCTTTTGCACAACAAACTCACTTAACTTTGTCAAAGCAAGATTCAGCCTTGTCTCGTGATCGTCGACCAACTTACTTATTCTTGAACACCTCACAACCTTTGCAGTGTTTCACTCTCACACCCTTGCAAGAAAACTACGAAAGAACTAAATAATAATGGCAACAATAAGAACACTAGAAAGAGATACGACAAACGCCAACCTTTATTACTTCCCTTTAAGTATACAAAGGAATACTCTCTCAATCCCTAAGTGTCTCCTATATTCATCTCCCACTTCTTGTTGAGAAGAGCAATGCTTAAATGAGCTATTTATAAGCTCTTCTAGATGACTAAGTTAGAATTCTAATAGAACTCTGCTAGCAAAGATCACAATCTTATCCTTATCAGATTACATCAAATTAACCAACAGATGACATCCCCATCTAATTAGGATTCTATCTAAAAGGATTAAGCTACATCATAATAATAAGATAAAAGATTACACTATCTAGGAATGATTATCCATATCCATAAAGATCTCCTCTATCTTTAGATGATCCTTCCATATGATCTTTATCTCTTACAGCTGATGTCCAGCCACTGTGATCTTATTCTCTACATCATCCAAGATCTCCTAATCTCTATCCATTAGTGATGAGTCATTCAAGCCAATAGCACACTGGTTTGATCTAATGCTTACCTATGCCAACTCCATTAGTCATGGTCTGTCCATTTGAGCACACACTAAGTCTTTAGTCTATCAAGAACCTAACCTAAGACAGGGGAATCCTTTACCCCAATAACTATTTATTTTGTGTATGAAAACTATAACTAGATTAATGAAGCATAACAGTTTAAGGGATCCCAATTTCAAGTATCACAGCTAATGTAAGAAGCTTGGGTTGTTTAGTTGGCATTTGCTAACGACTTACTCTTGTTATCGAAAGCTCATGAAAAATCTATAAGTAATTTAATGACTTCCTTTTATGCATTTAAGCATTGTCTAGTTTAGCGATCAATATAAAGAGAAGCCATATGTTTATATCCTTTAGTGGGGACCAAGTGGCAAATTAGCTTTTAGCTATAGAAAGACTTCAACTTAAGAAGCTTCCTTATATCTTGAACTACCTATATCAACAAAAAAATTGAGTTATAGAGATTGTATTCACCTAGTGGAAAAGATAAGGGAAGACTAGATAACTGGTGTAACAAGTCTTGTCATTAGTTAAGTGATTACAACTTACTAAATTTGTGCTGAACTCAATGCATGTGTAATGGTTTCACATATTTTCTTAACCAAAGAATTGACCAAAATAATAGAAAGGATGATAAGAGGCCTTTTGTGGGCTAAAGACTATAATAAAAGATACTATGTTTAAGTGGTGTGGAGTGACGTTTACAAGCCGAGAGAAGAGGAAGGATTAAGATTGTGACCCAATACTCCCTAAGAGGATATATGGATGCACACAAAATAGACCTAGATAAACCAACAATTCCCAGAGATAAGACAAACATAAATCACAATTTATATAGTTACCTGTGTTAATATACTTGCTCATATACTTGAAAGTGGTTTATACAAGTCACAAATTACACATATCTATCCATGCATTGGAAATCTCATCATAAGTTACAATTATTATAGGCCATTTACATATTGAAATCTTCATAAGTCTTACAAGCATTTACTACAAAATTATTTCTTAATATTTATGATTACAACATAATGTTTAGATACAAAATCTTCCAAAATATTACACGTCTTTCTTTGGGCATTGCAGTTGTCTCAACCTTAATCCTGTTTATCACGACTTAGAAGTAGGAAAAACCACTGTGTTAAGCATATGGCTTAGTGGGGAATAATGATGCAAGATGATGACTATCTACAGCAGTTGCCCAACATTCACATGTAAATTATTCATGAAATTCAAGTGATGAAAAATACATTACAAAATAAAAGTCTTGAAGTATCTTAATACAAATATCAATATTTGAATATAACATTAAGAGATTATTCAGAATATAATTTTGCATCAGAACAGAACAAATATCATAATATTTATAGAATTGTCTGCTAATTTCTTCAGATGGGGGTAATGGGAACAAAACAGAAGAAACCTATGATTGGTATCTACAGAAGAGGCAATAAACCTCTAAAACATAAAAGATATAAGTCTTTAAAACATAAGAGACATAAGTCTATAAACAAAAGACACCGCAGTATCTCAGACAGAAGCAGTTGCAAACCTTTCTAGACATACCTATTTACCCAGAACTAAGACTTGGCAAGTTAAAACTAATCATCAGAACATTATAATTACATTTTAGAATCACATTATATAGTAACAAATTCATAACATACAAACTCATGCCCTTATGTTTCCATTATAATTTAAAAACAATTATTATGCCCAATTTTATTTAATATGCTTTATGGTCATATTCCTTTTCAAAAATGCATAAATGAAATCATTAAGGTATATACAAAATACATGTATGATGATTCTCATATTACTCTTATAAATAGATTTGCTTAGTTTCTTTAACATTTGGTAGCATTCGGGTGAGAAAAATTCATGTTTGGGCTAAAACGGGAAAGAGGTGCAATCATGCACTTCTCAAAATAGAATTTTTTGGGCAGAATGTATTATGCAAGGTAGCACACTCACACACGCAGCAGTGCTTGGTCAATTTCCAATCTTTCTCAGAATAAGTTTCCAAGTCCATTTTGTATAGCCATTTTGACTTAGGAACTAAGGTTTTTAGGCAAAATGGTCTTATGGACAAATGTTCTTTTGTGTCTTAATTTTCTAATGATATAAATTTCATACAATTTGGTTAAATATTTCGAGAGTTATACTAAAACACTACAAGTTGTTTTAAAATAAGGACAATAACCTGGTCGTAGGAATGTGTCATGTCCATGAAAGTATATGTAATGGGTGTTAACGAATATGAAATAGAGTGCTTAGGATAGGACATAATTGGTATTAATGGAATTATTAGGGATAATTAAGTAATTTTTGTTAATTATGTTATGCATTCATAAATATAAATTAATCATGGGCTAAAATGCTATATGAATTAAGATGACATGCAATTACATGGAATAAGAAAATGGTGTAGCCGAAAGGTAATTAATGAAAATTAAAAAGTAGGAACTAATAGGAATCAGTCACTTTGTCACTCCACACACCATAAGATTTACATATAAATATGAAGAGGATGAGATGAGGCTGGTACTAACACTTAAAATTCAGAAATTTGAGCTCCTCTCTATATCAAAATTCATACTATATTTAATCTCTAAAGGGGATTTTGAATGAAACATAAGAAATTGGTGTATTCTAAGTCTAAGGTAAGTTAATTTCATGTATCAATATGAAAATTAACTCCTTCCTCACCTCCTCTTCATCTAGGGTTTTGTTATGTGTATGTAATTGTTGAAGATGAGTTTTGAATGGGTGTGTTATGTGTAGAGGAGGAGAAGACCAATCATAGGTATCTTTTGTTATGTTCTCATTACTGACATTTAAACAAATTAACAGACAATTATGTATGTTTATGATATTTTTTTTATTTTGATGCAAAATTATATTCTAAATAATCTCTAAATGTCATATTCAAATATTGTTAAGTGTATTAATATATTTCATCACTTTTATTTTATAATGTATTTTTTATCATTGAAATGTCATGAATTATTTGCATGTAAATGTTAGGTACCACCTCCTCCTTCATCTACAACTCAGGGGAAAGTTTTATTAAAATTGTCGCAAGACATTATGACACTACTATACCGAATAACCACACCCAAGGCCCCCATTAATCTGTTTTGAAAGCACGAAGTTGAAGAATTCACTGGTACATCTCTAGATGAATACGAAAAGACTTGAGTTCTAGTTAGAAAAGGTGAAAAGAGTTCTGGATCAAATTAGATGCCCACCTGAATAGATGGTGCACTGTGCTATCTCGCTTCTTTAAGGAGCAACCTATGAATGGTGGAATTTTGTTCTGAGATATCCCTAACTGCCTGAACATCTAAGCTGAGATTTCGTTTCTCAGGAGTTTAAAGAGAAATATCTTACGATAGCCTATAAAATGAGAGGTAGAAACAATTCTTGAGTTTGAAGTAATGAAATCTGTTTGTTGTTGAGTATGAAAGAGAATTCAATCAACTTAGCAAATATGCACCTGAACCTATGCTTACTGAGAATTTTTGTTGTCGTCAATTTGAAGACTACTTGAATGACTCAATTAAAGAGCATATTGCAGCATTCACTCTTATGTAACAATTGAATTATCATTAGCTGGTTCAAGCTGCTACCAAAATAAAGAAGCAAGAGATAGTTATGGGAGAGAGAGCTCATCGAATGGGTTTTGCTAGAGGAGGTCAATCCTCGGATAAGAGAAATCGTAAAGGTTCTTCTACTACACAAGAATCCACCCAAAGATCTGTAGTTAGAGGAAGGTGATAAGGCTTTCCTCCCATCGACTGATTCTAGTAGGGGCTCCTCTTTGGGTCGAGGTTCTGATGCACTAAAGTGTCCTCATTGCTCTAGATACCATTGGGATCCTTATAGGAGGACTATGGGTGCATGTTTTCGAAGTGGCAGCATTTATCATTTTATAGCAAATTGTCCTGTGAATCAATCTCAGACGTCATAAGCTAGCAGAGAAACTTCTAATGCATCTGCAAGAAATAGAGGATGTGGTAGGGCTTATGGAGGATCTGGCTAGTTTAATCCTAATCCAAGTACTACTTTAGAAACTATTGACCAACCCGTTGTACCTTCCCTTACAATTCGGGCCTGTACTATGAAGGCTCACGAGAACCAAGACTTACTCGAGTACTATTTCCCTCTTTGACTATGAGATGCATGCTTTGATTGATCCTGGATCTACTCGTTCTTGTATTTTTGTTAGAGAATTTCCTAATAAGAAGATGCCTATAGATCGGTTAGATTATGATATTCATATAACTATTCTTTTAGGTAGTAATGTGTTGGTTAATAGGGTATATCGAAACTGTCTTATTTTGATCCAAGGTAGTAAGTTTTTAGTGGGTCAAATCGAATTGCCTTTTTCATGAATTTAATTTAATTTTGGGTATGGATTGGTTGTCTAAGCATTGGGTAGTTATTGATTGTAGAGCTAAGACTATTGTGTTTAAGAAGCCCGATAAAACTGAAATAATGTTGTATGGCATCCACACTAGTCCTCTGACTAGTGTGATATCTGCTATCCAAGCCTGAAGGCTTCTTAGGAAGGGGTGTGAAGCTTATTTGGCTGTTGTGCTTGATTTTAAGAGGGAAAGTGTAAAATTGCAAGACATTTTGGTGGTGAAAGAATTCTTGAATTTTTTTCCTCAAGAACTACCTGGGCTTCCTCCCAAAAGGGAAGTAGAGCTATCTATTAAGATTGTTTCTAGCACTGCTCCTATACCCAGAGCATCATATAGGATGGCTCTTACTAAGTTAAAAGAGTTGAAAGTTGAATTGCAAGAGCTACTGGATAAGGGATTTATTCGACCTAGTGTCTTACCCTAGGGACCACTGATTCTATTTGTTAAGAAGAAAGATAGTACTCTCCGAATGTGCATTGATTACAGGAAATTGAATAATGTTACAGTGAAGAATAAATATCTATTGCCAAGGATAGAAGATTTGTTTGGTCAATTAAAAGGTGCAGGGGTATTTTCAAAGATAGATCTACGATCAGGGTATTATTAGCTTTGGGTAAAGGATGTGGATGTTTCAAAGATTACATTTAGGACCCATTATAGACACTATGAATTCTTAGTGATGCCGTTTGGGATAAATAATACGCCAACTGCATTCATGGATCTGATGAATAGGGTGTTTAAGCCCTATTTATACCAGTTTGCTTTGGTATTTATTGATGATATCTTGGTTCATTCCAAGAATGAGCAAGACCATGCTCAGCATTTATGGATTGTATTATAGATTCTGCGGGAAACATAGTTGTATGCTAAGCTAAGAAGTGTGATTTCTAGCTTAAAGAAGTATATTTTCTGGGACATGTTATCTTTTCTCAAAGAGTTAGGATTGATCCTAGTAAGATTGAAGCGATTATTAAGTACAAGCTACCACGAAATGTGACAAAAGTGAGAAGTTTTTCAGGTTTGGTCGATTACTATCACCAATTTATAAAGGAGTTTTCAGTGATAGCATCTCCTTTGACTAAAATGCTACAAAAAGGAGTAAAATTTGAATGGTTTGCTAGATATCAAGCTAGCTTTGATAAACTAAAAAGAATGCTTACTGAAGCTCCTGTATTGGCTCAACCCACTTTTGGTAAGGAATATATTACGTTTAGTGATGCATCTAGAAATGATTTAGGTTGTGTTCTGATGCAAGATGGTAAGGTGGTCGCATATACATTTAGGCAATTGAAGCCACACGAACAGAACTATCCTACACATGATCACAGGCTTATAGCAGTAGTGTTTGCTTTAAAAATTTGGTGGCACTATTTGTATAATGAAAAGTGCAGTATTTTTACTGATCATAAAGGTATGAAATACCTGCTTGCTAAGAAAGAACTTAATCTGGGACGACATTAGTTGGAACTATTTAAAGATTGTGAAACTTAGATAAATTTATTATTCATATCATATATACGTTGATAAAAATACATGAATAAATAGTCGATGTCTAACCTTAGAATAGGAAATACAGTCAATAATAGTAAATACCTTTCGATTTTATTACTATACAACTATATACAACTCAACACTCCTCCTCAAACTAGAGCATATAAATCATACGCACCAGACTTGTTACATATAAATTCAATATAAGAACCTCTGAGAGATTTGGTCAAGATATCTACAAATTGATTAGTTGAACTAACATGACTAGTAATGATGCAACTAGACAAAACTTTCTCTTGAATAAAGTGACGATCAATTTCTATATGTTTGGTTCTTTCATGAAATACTAGGTTAGAAGCAATATAGATAGCACCTTAATTATCACACAATAATTTCTTCTGTGCTACTTCTGTAAATTTTAACTTTTGAACTAATTGCTTCAATCAAATAAGCTCACAAGTTGCTAGAGCAATTGCATATAATTCTACTTTTACACTTGACCTAGCAACAACATCTTGCTTCTTACTTTTCCAAGATATAAGATTTCCTCCAACAAGAACACAAAAGCTTGAAGTAGAATGCCTATCAGATGGAAAACCTGTCCAATCAACATTAAAATATCTAACAATTTGTGGATGACCCCGATTTTTATATAATAATCCTTTTTCTAGTGCACCCTTCATGTACCTCAAAATTCAAATAACTGCATCCCAATGATTATCACATGGAGCTTGTAGGAATTGACTTACAACACTAACCGAGAAAGAGATATTAGATTGTGTGATGGTAAGATAATTAAGTTTTCCTACCAATCTCTGACATCGGCCAAGATCAGCAAGTGGATCCGCTCGATCAGGTAAAAGCTTTGAATTAGGATCCATAGGAGAGTCTCTTGGTCTATAATCTGACATCCTTATTTCTTCTAGAATATTCAATGCATACTTTCTTTGAGAGAGTACAACACCATATTTGGACTGAACAACTTCTATACCAAGAAAAGATCATAGTAGACCTAAATATTTTGTCTAAAAATGACGAAAAAGATGTATCTTCCATTGTTCAATCCCACTTTGATCATTTCCAGTAATAACAATATCATCGACATAGACAATCAGATAGACACGCTATTCTGATGTATATTTACAGAAGATAGAATGATCATACTCACATCAAATCATACCAAATCTTGAACAACATAACTAAACCAGCCAAAGCAGGCATGAGGAGATTATTTCAAACCATATAAAGAGCAATGAAGCTTACACATTAAGGTATACTTCGCCTGAGCAACAAATCCAGGTGGTTGCTCCATATAAATCTCATCCTAGCGCTTACCATATAGAAAGGCATTTTTAATGCCTAATTGATAAAGAGGCCATTGGCAAATGGTAGCTATGGATAAAAACAAGCGAATAGAAGACATCTTGGCCACATGAGAGAAAGTTTCATAATAATCCAACCCATAAGTCTGTGTACACCCTTTATCCACTAAATATGCCTTTAGTTGATCAACATGACCATCCAGACTAACTTTACCAGTATATATCCAACGATAACCATCAGTGGAATGGCCTGGGGGTAAAGAAACTAACTCCCAAGTATCATTAGCATATAGATGATTCATGTCTTCAACCATTGATTGACGCCACCTGGGATCATTAAATGCCTAATGAACATTAGAAGGAATAGAGACAGAAGAGAGGGTAGATACAAAAGCAGAATATGATGGTGATAAACGATGATAACTAAGAAAATTATAAATAAGATGACGGTTGCATGTGGATAGTGTACCTTTGTGGATGGCAATGGAAAACTAATCTTCAAGATCTAGAACCACAACATATGAGGAATTCGGAGCAGGAACTGAATCAACAGGGGAGTCTACAAGGGTGTCATCATCAGGATTAGGGTCATTGGTATGTTGTGGAAGAGTACCATTCTCAAGAGAAGAGGATTCAGTAAGAGGTGAACACTGATTCAGTAAGAGGTGAACACTGGACAAACTCTAACAGAGGATTAGAAAGAGGAGTAATGTAAGGAACAAATGTAATGAAAGCAATTGGATGGACCTCACTGAGAAATGTGATATCTGTTGGAGATGATGAGTAGAATGGAGAAGATTTAAAGAATGTAACATCAGTAGAAACAAAATATCGATGTTTTGATGGAGAATAACACTTATAACCTTTTTGAAGATGTGAGTAACCTAGAAAAATCCATTTGGTGGATTTAGCTGAAGTTTATCTTGACTAGGGGAAGAGATATAAACGAAACATGTGCAACTAAAGACTCATGGTAGAGGTTAGAATAATGGTTGATCAGGAAATAAGATGGAATGGGGTACCTAATTATGGAGACTAGATGAAGGCATGCGATTAATCAAGAAGCATGTAGTTAAGACAACATCTGCCCAATATTGTAATGGAACCTGATTGTGTAAAAGCAAGGTACAAGTAGTTTCTATGAGATGTGTATTCTTATGTTCAATAATCCCATTTTTTTATGGAGTATAAGCATATGAGGTTTGATGAAGAATTCCTTGGGAATACACAAAATTGGGTGAAAGGAATGAACAAATATTCACGAGCACTATCACTTCTCAACGTATGAATATTAGTGTTAAGTTGTGTCTTAATTTCTACACAAAAAGATTTTAAAATGAAAAATAATTCTGAACAAGCTTTCATTAAAAATAACCAAGTGCAATGAGAATAATTTTCAATAAATGTAAAAAAATATTGAAATCTCAAAATAGAAAAGACACGACAAGGACCTAATGTTGGAATGAACTTACTCAAAAGTGGATCTAGCCCATTTATTGACACGCTTTGGAAATGAACTTCGAGAATATTTTCCAAATTGACAAAATTCTCAATCTAAGGAAGATAAGGTAGGTAAACTAGGCCACATCCTCTAGAGCTTCAACAAACTAGGATGACCCAAACGATTATGAATTAGAATTGAAGATTCTGAAATAATGCATGTTGTAGTTGAAGGAGGTAGATTTAAATGATAAAGGCCATGTGACTCATGTCCTTCATCAATCATCCATCCTATACTATTATCCTGTATTAAAACATAATTTTTATTAAAAGTGATAGATCAATTTAAAAATCATGTAAGTTTACTTATGGATACAAGATTAAAAGGGTAATTACGAATATAAAGAACATATTCTAAATGCAAGGATGAAAGTGGTTGAGCAAAATCTACGACTTTAGCAACTGTTTAAGTCCCATTAGCTAAAGTAATAGGAGGAAAAGATGTGGTGTTAGTAAAGTGAGAGAGCAAATGTGGGTTAATATAAATATGATCAGAAGCACCAGAATCAAGTACCTAAGGGAAAGACTTAGTGAGTCATGCTATGAAATTACCCAAATGAGGTATCGAAGCAACGAAGGAGGAAGACTACTTAGCTTCTTGATACTTGAGATACTCTCCATAATCAGTACCAGTAAGAGACATCAATGGTTGAGTAGAGGACTTAGGCTGAAGGTCCGACTAATCAGTATGAACAACGTTAGCAGCTCAAGGGCGATCATGTAATTTATAACATGTATCCTTAGTATGTCCCCATTGAAGACAATAACGACATTTGTGTCAACCACCATGATCCCCCTGTTATGCTCTATTAGTACTTTAAGACTGAGAGGCCAAAGTGGAAGAATTAACCGAGGAGATCCTATCATAATGTAGGTAATGAAGCATGCAATAAACGAGCAAATACTTCATCTAGGGAAGGTACTGTAGGACATGCCAAAATATGATCTTGTACTAAATAAGTTTAGGGCTTATAACAGTAAGAGTAAGAACCATAAAAAATTTAACTATCTGTGCAAGATCTTTTATTGTAGACTTACCAGTAGGTAGTAATAGGTTGAATTATGTTTTCAAGGCCATTCTACCAAGAAATTCAGACATGTTTATATCTTTTTGTTTGAGATTAACCAAGTTTGACACTACAAAATACAATCTCTAAATGTCGTTAGTGTAAAGTAGTTTTGCTTGAATCCATATCACAACACAAGTTCTGTATGCCTTACAAATAGGGTGGAGTTGAGGATCAATTGTTTGCCATAACATACTATATAATAATGCATCAATTTGAGTCCAAATAGATTTATTTGTTTTAATATCTTTAACCCTAGTAGTTAAGTGATCGACCAGGCCTTAACCCATACACTACAATTCAATAGAGGTAGCCCATGAGGTATAATTAGAACTACCTACTAGTTTCTTTATCGTAATTGAGGGAAGAGAAATAAAGGGAAAAGTACTTGATTGAGACCTAAAATCTGTAGGAGCTATGAACAAAAAAACCTTTGGAAAAATTTTACAGTGCTTGTCCAACTAATTTTTTAGTGACCTGATGATGAATAGAAGGAAAACTCAAGGCAATTAGCTCACTGGTGACTGGTAACTGGAGACTGCTGAAGTAGTTGGCACTAGCGATGACAAGTCAAACTCATTAGAGAGAGATTAGTAAGAGAGCATCTTCTTGTTAACTTCCGGCGACCTTTTTCGTCTGTGAAATTAGTCATGGGCTATAGGAATCAACTAGTCAATGTCATCTGAACAGGTGAGTCATGATGGTGAGATAAGACGCGTGCCAGAGAGGGAGATCAGAAAATTAACCACCGAAGCAACGGATGACATGTGGAAACAGCACAATTTTAAGGTTCTATCGGCAAGTGAGAGAGGAATAGATTGGTGATGTTAGATCTTTGATCTAACGCTAGATTAATGAAGTCTGAACTTTGTAGGAAATTAATCGAAAAATCCTAAAACCCTACCTTTGATACCATATGAAACTCAGAGAAATCTATTATTCATATCATATATATGTAGATGAAAATACATGTATAAATAATCAATGCCTAACCCTAGAATAGGAAATACAATCAATAATAGTAAATACCTTCCTATTTTATCACTATACAGCTATATATAACTCATTAAAGATTATGACTATATTGTGGACTATCATCTTTGTAAGGCTAATGTGATAACCGATGCTTTAAGTCGGAAGATCATTTTTGTAATGTTAGTGCAGCAGGGTGAGTGGAGAATTACATCTGATGGGACTTTAATAGCTCAATTAAAAGTTAGGCCTAATTTGAGACAAGAGATCATTAATGCTCAAAAAGTTGATGATAAGTTGCAACAACTTATCTTGACAACTCAGGAAGGTAAACAACCTGATTTTTCTGTGAACGGAGATGGTGATCTGTATTATAAAGAACAGTTATGTGTACCAGCTAGTGATAACATTTTAGTCCTATTTTAATTCCTCAATGGAAATGGGATAATATTACCATTGATTTTGTGATTGGGTTCCTCTCACTCAAAGGAAGCATGATGCTGCATGGGTGATTATGAATAAGTTCATCAAGTTTACTCATTTTATACCCGTTTGTCTTCAATATCCAATGGATAAGCTGGAAGATATATAGGTGAATGAGATAGTGAGATTGCATAGGGTACCATTGTCTATTATTTCTGATCATGATCTTTGATTTTCATTAAGATTTTGGAAAAGTTTGCAAAAGGCTCTAGGTACCTGACTCAGTTTTAGTATCGCTTTCCACCCCTAAACTGATGGAGAAACTAAAAGGGTTATTCAGGTATTGGATGATATGCTTCAGGGTTGCGTGTTAAAATTCCCTGGAAGTTAGGATAAATATCTTTCTCTAATGGAGTTTGTCTATAACATTTATTAGACTAGTATTAACATGATGCCTTATGAAGCACTGTATAGTAGGAAGTGCAAACCTCTAGTTTGTTGGAATGAATTAAGTGAAAAAAAGATGATCGGGCCTAATATTGTAGAAGATACTGAAGAGAAAATTCAAATTATTCAACAAAGATTAAAAGCCACCATTGATAGGAAGAAGTCCTATATCAATTTGAAAAGGAAATATATTAAGTATCAAGTAGGGGATAAGATAGTTCTGAAAGTAACGTCATGGAAAAAAATACTTCTATTTGGGAAAAATGGTAAGCTCAGCCCATGTTACCCTAGTCCCTATAGGATTCACAAGAAAATTGGACCAATAGCTTACAATTTAGCACTTCCTAAAGAATTGGCCAAGTTGCATGATGCGTTTCACATTTCTATATTGAGAAGATATCGATTTTATAATACACACAAGGTTTTTGTGCAAGAAATTCAAGTACAACCGGATTTTTCTTATGATGAAAGACCTCTGTCTATCTTGGTCAGAGAAGTCTAACAATTAAGAAATAAGCAAGTACCTCTGATGAAAGTACTCTGACAACACCATAGACTTGAGAGCAACGTGGGAACCAAAATCGACTATGAGGGCTCAGTATCCGTTGTTATTCTCTTTAGTTATGAATTTTGAGGATGAAATCCTTTTAAAAGGGAGAGAAACGTGAGGCCCCAAACTATACCTTAATAGGAATGTTCCATATCTATGAAAGTATATGTAATGGGTGTTAACGAATATGAAATTGAGTGCTTGGTATAGGACATAATTGGTATTAATGGAATTGTTGGGGGTAATTCAGTAATTTATGTTAATTGTGTTATGCATGCATAAATAGAAATTAATCATGGGCTAATGGCATGCAATTACATGGAATAAGAAAGTGGTGTGGCCAAATGGTAATTAATGAAAATTGAAAAGTAGGAACTAATAGGAATCAATCACTTGTTACTCTACACACTATAAGATTTACATATAAATATGAATAGGATGAGATGAGTCTGGCCCTAACACTCAAAATTCAAAATTTTGAGCTCCTCTCTATATCATATATTTGATCTCTAAAGGGGATTTTGAATGAAACACAAGAAATTAGTGTATTTGAAGTCTAAGGTAAGTTAATTTCATGTATTGATATGAAAATTAACTCCTTCCTCTCCTCATCTTCAACTGGGGTTTTGTTATGTGTATGTAATTGTTAAAGATGAGTTTTGAATGGGATGTTATGTTTAGAGGAGGAGAAGACCAAAGACAAAGGCAAGGGGAAGTAATTGGAGTAAAGAAAAAGAGTTTTAATCACTCCTTTAAAGGTATAAGAATCTTTTATATCTTTGCTTGAATTTATGAGTGTGATATAAGGGGAATTGGTAAAGGAAGTATTCCATAGGCAAATTAGATGTTTTTTGTTAAATTGGATATGTTTTTGCTTTGCTCTTGCATGATAAGACTGAAGTTAGTTGATTTGGGATGTGTACCTAGTTGAATGGATAAGTTCCACTAAACAAGCCTCTGTAATTTAGTCATATCTTGGCTTGTAGACTTCTAAATTAGATAATTTCAATTGAAGATTAATCTAGAGATATAGGCCTAAAACTTTCATAAATGAAATCGAAATTTGATTTTGCCTCTATGATTTTTTAATTCTGGATTGAAGTTGAGTTCTAGTTGCTATCCTTATTTTAGAACAGCCTGTAGTATTTCAGGTATAACTCTCGAAATAATTAACTAAATTGCATGAAATTTATTTCATTAGAAAATTAAGACACATGGGAACATTTGTCTAGAAGACCATTTTGCCTAACAACCCCAGTTTCTAGGTCGAAATGGCCATACAAAATAGACCTAGAAACGTGTTTTGAGAAAACCTAGAAATTGGCCAAGCACATATGTGAGTGTGAGGGCGTAGCCATGCAATACATTCTGCAAAAAAAAAACATCATTTTAAGACAAAGTGTATAGCTACACATGAAAGGGGTATAGTCGTGCATCACCCCATTTTAGCCTAAACATGAATTTTCCTCACCTAAATGCTATCGAACTTCATCCGAACCTTTCTGGATGTCAATAAAACTTAGAAACCCATTTATAAGTAATATGAGATTCATCGTGCATGTAATTTGTATATACCTTAATGATTTTATTTATTTATTTTTGAAAAGGAATATGACCATAAAGCATATTAAATAAAATTAGGCACAATAAATGTTTTCAAATTATAACGCAATTATAAAAGAATGAGTTTGTATGTTATGAATTTGTTACTCTCTAATGTGATTTTGAAAGGTAATTATAATGCTTTGATGATTAGTTTTAGCCTGCCAAGTCTTAGTTGTGGGTAATTAGGCATGTTTAGAAGTGTTTGCAGTTGGTTATGTTTTGAGACACTACAGTAGAGACTTACGTCTCTTATATTTTAGAGACTTACGTCTCTTCTGTTTTAGCACAGTGGTTTTTTCTCTGTGTAAGCCGTGATAAACAGAGTTAAGGCTGGGACATTCGCAATGGCCAAAGAAGGATGTGCATTATTTTGGAAGATTTTGTATCTAAACATTGTGTTGTAATCATAAATATCAAGAAGGATGCCCATAGAGGTGTAGAAAACCTTTAGCAAAGAGGAGAGTGATAAACGATGCTCCTATCTCGGAGAACCAATTTGGCTTCATGTCTGTAAGGTTTACGGCAAAAGTTTTACATCTTCATAGAAGATTAATATAATATTATAGGGACAAAGAGCTTAACTTACACATGGTTTTATTGATTTAGAGAAGGTGTATGATAGAGTAATTAGGGAAATTGTGTTGAGGTATTTAGAAGTTAAGGGAGCTCCTATGACTTATGCATAGGTTATTAGAGATATGTATGAAGGTGTAAAGACTAGAGTAAGGATGACAGTATAAGATACAGAGCATTTTCTATAGTTATTGGGCTACATTAAGGCTCCTTATGAAGCCCCTTTTTGTTTGCAGTAGTGATAGATAAGCTCACTAAGAATATTTAAGGCAATGTATCTTGGTGTTTATTATTTGCTTATGACATTGTTTTAGTGGATGAGACAAAAGAAGGTGTCAATGTCAAGCTTGAATTTAGAGGGACACAACAGAGTCGAAGAACTTTAAATTGAGCAGGACTAAAATTGAGTACCTAAAGTGTAACTTTTCGAGCTATAGGGTGACTTCTGATGTGGAAGTAAAGGTTAGTTTAAAAGTTATACTACAAAAAGAGTGTTTTAAGTATCTAAGATTTGTCATCTAAAGTAATAGAAAGATAGATAAAGACATAGTATACCTATCAGATTAGGGTGACTTAAATGGAGAAGTATATTAGAAATTTTACATCACAAGAAGATAACACTTAAGCTTAAAAGTAAATTTTATCATTTAACAACGAGACTGGTCATGCTATATGTGACAGTGTTGGTCTATCAAACAGATGCATAGTCATAAGCTAATGGTAATGGAGATAAGAATGCTCCGTTGGATGTGCAAACCTTTCTATAAGAGTTAGTCAGAAATGTAATGATAGGAGACAAATTAACGCGAAGATGTGAGAAAATTGTATTTAAAGACTGTAAGAGGAAACTGCCTCTCCATTATTATTATTATTTTCATGTGGGTCTATTATAAACTGCCTCTCCATCAGTTGGATGTAAGGTTACGTACTACTAGATCTTTTCATATTCCGCATATCAGTAAGACTTTTCTCTAAATTGTTGTTGTTGTCGTTGTTATTGTAATGTCATTCCTGTTTAGATTCTTTAATAATTGTTTTTCTAGTTAACATGTAGCAATTGTATATTTAGAGCTTACAACTCCTTTGGAGATTATTTAATATATTTTTAAAAAGAGATAAAACTAAAAATTATTTTTTTATAAAAAAATTAATATAGATCTTGTTATCATTATAAGGCAAGTATATAAAACTTCTAATTTTCATGAAAATAATTACACATAATTAAATAGTAAAAATGAAAAATAATTAAAAGTAAGATAGGGGTTATTATATTTTCTATATTAATTGGCTATAAAAAATTATAAGTAATCATATCATTTAATTAATACAAGGCTCAAATTTATTATCAATAAAGAGAATAAAATATTAAATCGTTGTAATATGCATTATATTATTATCTAACGCGTAAATGGTGCATACAATTTATCACACGGTATCTTAGTAAATTGATAGTATATTTGTTATTTACATTAAAAATATGTTTCAAATTGAAAATGTCATTCCATTGCCTTAGTAGTAACAGTCAAACAAAATTTAAGCTGCGAAGTAGTAACTTTTAATCTGATAAAATCAGATGTGATGGCACTTAACTGATTAGCCGCAGCAGGGTTCAACAGTAACTGAAGTTACATGTATTGATCATCGCCAATCTTTTGTCATACGACTATTGGTGATTATGGATGCCCTCGTAAGTTGTTATTACATAATCAGGATCATCTTTGTCTCTTTCGACTCTCTTCTTCACGGGGCAGCCTTCAATTGAGCACCTGTAGTAATTCCTGCACATGTATACTGCACGTTATAATTAACTACAGCCGATAAAAGAAAAGTCTAAAGTCTGTTGTCAAATTTTGGTTCTAGGTTCGCGAGAGACAGCAATACGTGTGTGTAGCACATTCTTTGTAATACCAGCCAGCATTTCCAAACCGAAGCCGAAAAAGATTTACGAGCCCAAGCGCAACCTGAATGACAGTTTGTGTATAGATATCTGTTTGCAAACGTTACCTTACAAGGATGACCAACATCTCAAGCACAGTGTTTATTTTTCTATTGATAATTTTGTTCTATAGGCTATAGCACTGAATGAATTAATCTTGGATAGATTGTTAATTAATTTTAATTATTATATTATAACTTGTTAAATTAGTTTTTATTCAATTGAAAAATGGCTATAATATGATCCATTCTGTACTAAGGGTGGAAACATGCTCTGGTTTACAGCCAAACTGGTTACTTAATACTTTTTCGTCTTTCAAAATGAAGCTATTTACGTTCTACCCTTCCCCTTTGTAGCCACTCGGTTTTGAGTCCCTTGCTTTACTTAGAAAGTAGGTGCTCTCGTTTATTAAAAAGTGTAGTTT
The DNA here is from genome assembly GCA_027576715.1 of Erythroxylum flavicans. NCBI lineage: Eukaryota > Viridiplantae > Streptophyta > Magnoliopsida > Malpighiales > Erythroxylaceae > Erythroxylum > Erythroxylum flavicans. Next base: position 13,882,235 of record JANZXP010000194.1, on the reverse strand, counting down.
AGCCTTATAATTGCGAGATGCAATATATCTCCTGCAGCAACAGGTCAATATTCAGTTATTCAAAGATGGAACCTAGTTTGTTAAAAGTCTGAAAGACGTCCAATATGTTCACAAAAGAAGAAAACATGTTCCGCCATTTACATGACATATTAGAAAGAAAGACATTTCCTTGCCTCCGTTGAGAATCTTCTAAACAAAAGTTGATTAAAATTGGAGTATATGAGATATGTACCTAGGGTTTGGACTATTCTTCACCATCTTCTTCCCGTACTTCCTCCACTTAAACCCATCGTCCAGTATTTCTACTTCTGATTTTGTTTTGAATGCTACCCTTTCCTTGGCTTCCTTCTTCTCCCTACCTATTCTGTCCTCCCCTGTTACAAGGCGTTCATTGTTAACAATTACGTAATCAAGTGTCAAAAGTGGGCAACATCCTTGGAGAGAGATTATGTATGTAACAAAACAAAGAAAAAACAAAAGAAGAAATATGACAATACAACCAGCTGAGAACACTCATACAGTAGAAGCTTAATATACATGTGTCAGATGCTACACATACCGCTGCGCCGCTCGGGAGGACTTATAGTGCCGCTCGACTCACCAACTACACGTGCTCGGTAAACAGGATTGTGGGAAGAATCAGGTATCGCTAATGATGAATTGTCTTCCTCTATCCACTCGTCGAACTTGAGAAATTCAGAAAACTCAAAGTTTGAGTACTGCTCCCCATCTACACGCTGATTAGAACTTGACATAATTAATTCACACTTGTAGCTATATGGATATCAAAGGGAGCTTCTTGATATTACCAATAATTATTGTTACAATTGTGTACACACACACACATATATATATATATACACACTAGTAATGTCTAAGTAGACAGGCGGCTTCGCTACCAGCTTCCTCTGACGCTGCAAAGAAACTTCAGTGCAGTGCCTTTAGTGACATAACAGAGAAGATTGGGTGTCACCTCAGCACCACGTGGGGTCTACCATGGACGACTTGAGAGTGGACTTTGTTCAATCGTGCTAAGACAACCCCTTCTCGACGGGCGTCGACCACAGACAAGTCAAAATCTACGACTCCAGACTCTCCTTCCACTTCCACCTCTGTTTTGCGTTAAATTGCATCTCTACAATAAAATCACCACTGCTGCCCATTTAATACGTAGATGAAAATCTGCTATAATCAATTAGATGCAAATTAATATATGGCATTATTTTGAATTAATGAAAAGATATTATTTATTTTTATGTATTAACTTAATTAATATTTTATGTTTTAATAATAAAGGTAAAATTTTTGGAATAATTATTACGTAGTTGAAATTATGATGAGATTATAATTGTGAGATTCAATTTACACTTATGTATTATTTCTAAATGTTCCTAGTTATAGTTTCATCAAGACAGGATATTGTTGAAACGGTAAAACTAACACACATTATGTTTTTTTTATAAAGAAAGTAATTGATCTCATAAATTAAAGTATATAGATACTTAAATTAATATGTGGGTGATTATTAGAGAATAAGTCACTAAACTGACCCGATTATGAGAATTGTGGATGGAATATTACTTATATGTCTATGGATTATCTCATAATGATGATTATATAATTAATCCTCAGAGTTGAGATTATCAGAGTATCTAGTGTGGAAATTATTATATTTTGATGCTACTTATGAATCGTCCTAGGATAATTTAGTCGGTAGTAATTGGATACAGTATGAATCGTATGTAGATAGTTGAGTAAGTCAATATAGGATTTGTCATTCTAAAGTAATTAGAGATAATATTCTATTATTCTTGATTAGTAATGATTTATGGAATTCTCTGGCCAGAGTGAATTGACATTTGAAAAGGTGTTTTCAAATTTCAAGTATAAATCAATTACTAATTAACAAGAACGAATATGATTGGATGATAAAAGTAGACACTGTATCTATACTCTATCCAATTAGAATATTGAATGACGAAAGGATTAAATTACATTTCATAGCCATGCATGGACAAATTAAGTTAATCACTTTGACATTCCTGATATTTAGGTAATCATGACATGTTGCTAGACGTCGATCATGATTTATGATTATGAATTGTTTAATTAGAGAATTAAAGATAAATTAAAAGAAGTTTTAATTTATCTAATTCTAATTGTGAATTAGAATTATAATTTACAATCATTGCCAATTTATTAGGAAAGGAGTAACCTTATCAATTACTCCAAAACTTGCCCTCTCAATATATTATTTACTTTCTCAAAAAAAAAAAATCTTTACCGAGCAAACATAAATAATGAGATTGCCAAAAGGAAGTACAAACGAATCAACATTTTCTCAAACGCACCATGGTAAGGATGCAATTTGATTGACCTTTGACCATGGAAGAGACTAAATTTAGGGAAACAAAGAAAATATGTCCCGTGTGGTTATTGCCTAGAAACTTATAGCGTCACGTTAGTGTTTGTAATTGGCACCCAAGTATTGAAGTCCAAATTATGAAGAAGATCAAACACGTGAACTAATTGTTTACAAATTTTGGAGTCAATCAATTATGCCAAATTGATTTGATCCTGAACATTTGACTATAATTAAAATAAAATTTTAATCCTCATGTTAATTGTTTAAAAAGTCTTTGGGAATAACTTGTCCAAGTGCAATATGTATCTTATTAATATGTCAAACGAAATCATTTCTTCTTTAATCCTTTTTCAAAATTGATCCTCAATATGTTTTTATACATAATGTAACCTAAATATCAATTATTTTAATTTTTTTCATACAAAAATTAATAAAATAAGTATTATATTGTTCCATTTAATAAATGTTAAAAGCTTAGTTAAATAGTTAAAAATATTAATGCCTTTGAACAATTATTAAAAAATTTGCTTAACAATTTCAGTGATTGCATTTCATTTCATTGTTACGACAATCAATCAGAGGTTAATAGAAGAGACAGCATAACCACCTTTCCGATGAGTACACAAAGCCGCACAACAAGAATATGAACCTCTAAGAAGAGCAATAATATTTTAGAAGGATATATAAGATATTCTTCGTGACGAAAACGAGAATGAAACAAATAAAAAGAAAAATGGAGATTTACCGTAAATAAATTTTCTTATTAGTCGCAGAACCAAGATTGTTGATTGGACCCAATTGGTGATGGAGATGAAGCGGCATATTAGCAATTGGGAATTAGGACGTTGAGACAAATTAGGATTCAAGATTGGGAACCAAACTATAGTTGAATAAAATCCCAAGTGAGTTGAATTGGGATAAGCAATTGTGTGTTTGGTTCCTTCAGACACGTTTGGATTCTTTTCAGGAGCTAACACTTAAAGAGCTGCTTATTCTTCGATCTAATCCCCAAAATATTCTTCTTTATACGGATTTCCTGTAGTTGTATTCATGACAGTAAGAATCATCACTCACTCAATACTAGAAGAGCATTAGACACATCATATGGGATAATACGTACATTGCACGACGATTGGTTCTTTATCGTGCATTTTTCTCAACTAAGTACTAAAACACGAGCATGGTGACGTGTCAACGTGGAAAACATTTTCAGTTGAAAGAAGCCGCCTAGAATGAGCTAAAACCCATCTTTTCCGTTGACGTTGAACATGCATCGATGGCTATTACATTGATATCAGATAGTAACATAAGTGGAGTTGAGGTCCCACCAGTTACGCATAGTTGCAGCTCCGTCGTTGATCTTCGGCGACTCATACTGTTTTGCTTGACTTGTAAAATCTGGTTGTAATACACAAAACCAGTCCTCCTTAAAAATCATGTCCTGTAATGTTTTGAGTGTTTTCCCGTCAATCACGCCTTGTAGCGGTTGGCTGTGAGAGAGTCAAACTTCAATACGTTTGCTGGCATTTTTCTTTTGTATGCTTACAGAAAGGCTCTTTTGGAACGTATGTTTCGGGAGAATTAAGATTCTATGGTGCGCATTAAAGTGAAGACTGAGAAATTAGAAAAGTCAATATAAATGGTTCCAAACTTCTAATTTACACTTCTCATCTTACATGTTCCTTTCCCTATCCCACTAGCAATAAGAATTTAAGAATTATATATATAATCTCATAATTTAATATCTTAAAATTTTACTAAAAATAAACTTGTAATTCGTATATAAATTATTTCTCTTTCTTATTTTGAAAATTAATATAAGAAAACTTAATAGGATATTACAACAAAACTAATTCGATAATAAGCTTCCACAAATCTCCAATCCTACAATTTTGACATAAAGATATCCGTTCTTGAGCTAGAGAGGATGCATTAGAATTTTAAATTCTCATATCAATTAGGGATAAGAACTAAAGATGACTTATATACAAAATTGATCTCAAGATTTAATGTCTTGATTTATATGTAAGAATACTTTTATAACTTAATATCTTAATTTTTTTAAAAGTTAAAGAACAAAATTGAGGAATTGGATAGATTATAGAACTGTTGGGATTCATCACAATTCTCACAACATCAATTAAGAGTAACTCACTAATTTCAAAATACCCAATCTTAAAAACAAACGACCAAACAATATATATGATAAGAAAATAAATCAAACACAGAGATATACGTGAAAAACCATCCAATATAACGGAAAAAATACTAGTCAAACTAATAAGTAAATGCACTAATTTCAAATCGAAACTTACAAGAGTTTAAAGTTCCCAAGCTACTGACCCTTGCTTGGAACTATTCCTCAAAGCTGCTACAAGTTATGCCATGTTGATATCCTAAATCAACAACACTGTTAATCTAATCTTACAACAAACACTCAAAAACAACTTATAACTAAAAATTGCCAATTATAGAATGAGAAAGATCTCTCAACTAACTTTCATTCTCTTTCTTTTCTTGTTTTGGTTTTCTTTTTCACTCATACTGATGAACCCCATTATTTCACATTTATATAAGAATTAGGGTTCCATCACTGGACATGGTCACTTACAAGGCTGTGTAGAAGACCGTGTCCTAACCAATTAAAGAATCATGGATATACAAAATCTCAGTTAGTCACACGGTTCACTTACATAGCCGTGTATACTTGGGATATGTGCATGTGTGTTCTATATGGTCATGTATGCTTTTGAATCTTGCCAGTCACCTATACATTTTTGTAATGAACTACATGATCTTAACACACGACAGTGTATGATGGGGATAAGGGCATGTCTGATTTTACACAGCCATATATGTCATCATCCAATTGTACACATTCATAGTCTCTTAAACGACCTTCAGGCACGAGCATGTAAGTCAAGGAAATGAGCGTGTTATACTCTACACGGTCGTGTCTATAAAAATAGGTCTAGATCAACCGTTATTTCTCTTGACTTCACTTTTTCTTCATTTCAAGATCACCAAAAATCAATTTTTCCTCTAAAGAGGGATGGACATACAATAATCTCCCCCTCCAACCTATTTTTGTAAGAGACATATATCACTCCGATGTCTATTTAAGAGACATCCCGACAAGCTTACTACAAAGCTGATGTTTGCTCCTAGTAATCGTTTTTGTTAACATGTCAACATTGTAATTATTGTTCCTCAATCACAAATCTCAACCAATGATACCTAACATTGATATGCTTTGTGCGGGAATGATACATAGTTTCTTCATAACACTTTGACTATCACAAAATCCTACATAATTATATTACTTCAGATCTGACTCTTGAAGGAACCTCTTTAGCCAGATCATCTCCTTACCTGCTTCCACAATTGCTACATGCTCCGGTTCAGTTGTGGATAAAGCTACATACTTTATAGCTTTGATCGCCATGAGATGGCTTCCCCTACAAACTTGAATAGAAAACTTAAAGTGGATTTCCTACCATTAAGATCACCAAACATATCTGTATTTGTATATCCTTTTAAAATTGGCTCCCTACCACCAAAACACAAGCCCTACTTGGAAGTTCCCCATAAGTATCTCAAAATCTATTTCACTGCTTCCCAACCTTCCCTCGATTAGACAATTACCTACTCATTAACCTAATAACTTGTGTAATATCTGATCTTGTACACACTATTGCATACGTCAAGGAACCAACTATAGATGACTATAGGATAGAGGACATACCATCTTTCCCTTTTTTGTTAAAGGGTATGTATGCTTACTTAGCTTGACGTAAGTTGCCAATGGCATGCTTATTGGTTTTTGCATGTTTAATATTGAACCTGTCTAACAACTATTCACTATAACTCTCCTATGATAATCATAGTTTTCTACTTTCCTTTCCCAGTTATTTCCATACCCAAAATTTTCTTTATGGGGACCATATATTTCATATCAAAAGATTTGGAAAAGCCCTCCTTTAGTTTGTAGACTATTCCAACATCTTGACCTACAATCAACATATTATCATTATAAAAAAGAAGAACAATGAAGATTCCCTAATGAACTTCTTGAAATAGACATAGGAATTGGAAAAAGTTCTCTCATAACCATTACCTGTCATAAATGAATTAACTTTCTGATACCATTATCTTGGTGCCTATTTAAACCTATATAAGCTCTTCTTTAACTTATAAACCAAATTCTCCTTGCCTTTAACTTTGAATCATTTTAGTTGCTCTATATATATCTCTTCTTCCAATTCTCAATGCAAAAAGGCTATTTTCACATCTAGTTGCTCGAGTTCAAGGTCCAAACTGACAATTAGATCTAACACAGCTCAAATTGAAGCCATCTTAACCACTAGTAAGAAGATTGCATAAAGTTAATCCCTTTTTTTTTGTTGGTTGAATCCCTTTAACGCTAGTTTTGCCTTAAACTTCACTAGTCTCCATTATCTTGAATACCCATTTATTCTTCAATGCCTTCATTCCTTTAGGATGTTTCATTATCTTATAGATTTCATTCTTCTTCAACAAATTCATCTCCTCTTATATAGTTGTGAGCCAAAGATCTTTGTCTTCATGTGACTTTACCCCTTGATGGTTTAAGGCTCCCCTTTGTTAGTAACTAGAAGTTATTCATAACTCAAATAAATTGTATAAGACCTTTTATTTATGGTCAACCTTTAAAGGGTGGATTAGTATCTCTCGAGTTGTAATCACTAGGCCCTAAATCATAAACCTTAATTAAATTGAGTTACTAAACATGTAATCTCTCAATTAGTAAGACAAACCACAACCTAATTAGTTCTTAAGCATTCTAATAAACAACTGGGTCCTCACATGAGATCTCTCTACGTATTGATTTGATTATTTAGATGGTCTATTAGATTGTTTAACACTCATTAACCAACTTAATTATTTTTCTTTTGGTTCAGTCTCTCGGTTTATTACAAAAGAATGTAATTACAAAAAATAATCACAACACCCAACATCATTATCAACAAAAGCAACTAGATTAACATTGAATCAATTATAAATCCTTAAAAGAAGTTAGAACATCCTTAATGCAAGATTCATTATCATCAATGCTATCTCATACATCAAATGAAGGCTCTTTTTCTAGGTCATTTCTCTTCTCTTTTGTAGTCTTTTCTATTTAGGGTAAAAACTAGGTTTTACCTAGGCCAAAAGTTCGAAATATCCCCCAAAAAGTTGAGTTTAGAATCCAGTTTGTGTCTGCTATCGTGCAGGCCATGATTGTGGTCCCCCAGGCTACGATCGCTTGTGGCCCCCTAAAAAAGATTTTGTCATAGGCCACAATTGTGGCCCTGATTCTTTCTCTGTACTTCCTCTGAATTTCCTCTATTCTTTGATATTTGATCTCAAACACTAACAAATACATCTAGCCACCTCAAATACATAAAATTAAAGGTCAATAGCATGCACTAACCCACATAACAGTCAAACACACAGATATCTAGCCAACTAACACAATTCTAAACCTAAACATACATGAATTAATTAATTAACTACTAAAAACATATTAAAATGCTTGCTAAAACGTCATGCAACCTATATATATCAACATCCCCATACTTGAACTTTTGCTTGTCCTTAATAAAAAACAAAATAAACAAAACACAAACACATCAACCAATAACACACACACAAACACACACACATATGCAATAATGATACAATGGAATTGAACTTTCACGAAACAAATTTAATTACAAAAACAATCCTTCAAATTGTTTTAACTTATTAACTTATGAAATCTTTGTCTAAGTGCTTCGGATTAAATATGCATACTAATCAAGACTTAATGTCAAATTCATTCACTCCTATCACCACTTACACACACACATTGATGATCAGTTATTCAATCAAAATTGTAACTATCCTTATGAAGATCAGTAGGATTTATTAAACAACGTACTATTTTTGTTAATTTTCATTAACATGAACCTAGCATTTTCTCACAAAGGCAAATATTTATGATAAAGGTCCCTCGGTTACTCAATTAAGTGATGTTTTTATTTAGTGGCTTGGTTGGAATGTCATTATAGCCTTTTGACGCGAAGGAAAACATTTGTGATGAATTTCCCCCAGATAATCAGCTATATCACATTCTTAACTAGCTGCTAGTTTTATTCATAACCTGATTTATTTCAAAAAGGGCCAGCGGAATAGTTATTTATTAAACAAAAAAAGACACACACACATATACACATAGACACACACACACACACACACACACACACACACATACACACACATATATATTTTCTTGCTTACCCCATTTCTTAGCTAATCATTCTTATGAAAAGATATTAATGATGCTACTTATTCAATTGACCTAAAATTATAAATGAATGTGTCAAAATCCTAGAGTGAACAAACTAACTTCATATCCTAATTAACATGCATATTTAACCAAAGCAATATAGGACACTAATTTCATAAGCTAATAAATCTTAGCAACCGAAAAGGCTGTGTTCAAAACTAAAATGATTCTATTAAGGCCTAGCTATTAATGCATTCACACAAGTCATATCTTGCAAACCTAAACAAAATTAATATATAATATGCAAAATTCACACTCAAAATAAAAACACATAATGCACATAACGCAACCCTCCTCACACTTGGACAACACATTGTCCTCATTATGAGAAGGATAAAAAACACACAAGGTGGGAATCAAAATAAAACAATTCGAAAACAGAAGAACAAAATAAAGACAGAAATGAAAAGATAAGGGTTAGAGCATAAAGACCCGTTATGGCGATTGAGGTGGTGATGGCATTAGAGTCTGAAACCAACTGCGTTTGATGCTCAAGATTGTTGCTCTATCTTGTAATTGCTTTTAAAGGAATGAGAGAGTTAGCAATCCAAACCATTCCAAATCATTAATGATTGGCGCTTGGTTGTGTATAAGATTTAATTATTAACCCTCGATAATTCGAAAGTGCAGGGTTCATTAGCATAGTACCAAAAGTGTCGATTCCACGAGGAGGAAACTAATCTAAACCTAAAATCTAAGGTCAGAAACAATTAACAAAAATTCAAGATGTAATGAAACTAACATGAGAATTCAATTCAATCAATCAAAGAATCAAACATGAAAATACTAATTATTAAGCAATTTGCAGCACACCCAAGAATCAACTGAAGGAAATTAGCAACTGAGAGAAAGGGAATTTTACCTATCCTTGTTGCTAACCTAAATTATTGAATTGTTGGTTTTGGACTATCCTAAGGTTGATTACTCTCTCTCGAGTTATAACCATTAACACTAAAGTATAAACCCTAATCAATAGAGGTTGCAATTGCTCAATTCATAACCTATCCAAAACTCTAATTAGTTTTGAAGTTCTCTAATAAACTATCGGAAACCTATACAAGTTCTCTCTCTGTGCAAATTATCAAACTAATTTAATTTTAGTTTCTACTAAATCACCTAACTCTCGTTAGTCTAATTTAATCATTTTTTATTCGATTCACCCTCTCAGTTTATTATCAATTATGCAATAGCATAACTAAACCACAACAATATCCAATAAACATATAAACAATCAGATTCTCATTAATTCAAGAGTAAAATTCTAAAGGTGAGTTTAGAACATCCTCAACATTTTAGATCCTATCATTAATTGTTCAATCCAATTCTATACAATAATAAAATGAAAAAGGACAAGAAATACAATCTAAAATGGATGACAGGAGGCAGCAACGTTGGGAAACCTCCTAATTCAGGAAGTAGTTCGAGTCAGTTTTTTCTCACTACAACAAAAATGACATACAATAACACTAGACAGTAACACTTTTGACAATATGTTATAAAATACCTATCTACAGTAACATTATATCTTAAAATGTTATGATTCTTAATTTGATAAGTAACACTTTATGATTTTATAACATATAATTTATC
>JANZXP010000194.1:13851862-13869662 GCA_027576715.1 Erythroxylum flavicans | reverse complement strand
AGAGGATTTTATCAAATTTGATTATTGTTTTAACTTTCAATTTCTTATTCCCAAAAATCCAAAAACATCTTTTTACACATTTCCTTTTTACTCAGTTTAATTTTGTTAGTTTCTTAAGAACCAAACCCCCTTCATAACCAATTTAGTTGTATTTCATGACATTTAGGCTAGATTAGATCCATTGCATTAGGTTTCGATTAAATGAGATGACCCGAGGTTGCATCCTATATTGCAATCCTTGGAATTAAGTTTTTAATTCGACATCCAAGGCAAAACCAAAAGAGGAAGTACGCGGGTCAATAAGCAAACTCATTCATTGACACTATCACTCAAAGATAAGTAAAGTTGCACAAATGAATCTTCCTCATGGTTTTCACTCATTTCTCTCAAGTTTTTAAGGGTTAGCGTTTCGCTCAAACTTCCTATAGGAAACTACACTATTATAGCCTCACTAATACACCAATTCTCCTCTATAATGATTGCATGCATAAATAGATCAAGAGGACTTGTTTAGGGTTATAGTGTGGTAAGGGTTACGGTGGGTCAAAAGACGTGAAAGAGGGTTACGTATAAGCATAAGTAAAGTAAAAAGCGGATACAATGGAATAACCAAACATAACTCCAAGATATACAAATGTAACTAATATTCTGCACTTATTGATGTTACTCACTTGTTCTTCCTTTCTCTTTTCTTTTCTTTTTTTAATTTTTCTTTATTTTTTTCATACATGGAAGAACTGTGAATCAAAGATAGCACTATATTCAATGTATCTCATAGAAGAAATATACTCAAACCATCTCGGTAAAAACTTCAAACAATCCCACTACTGTTTTACTTAATACTTTACTAAGCTTATGAAAGGGTAGCATAATGGGGTTTAAAGTTTTAAAATTTTAGGTGATTTCAAGAAACAAAAGGTTAAGGCTCAACGGGGGTAGCAAGGGATAATCAACGAGTAGGTTATTTAAACTAAGGGTTAACACAAAAAGAGCCTAGATCATCTCTATTAAGCATGCATCCAATAGACTCAAACTGATTCAAAGGAAGTTCTGAAGGTAGTAACCTACAGACGTAACACTCAACAAAGAAATGAAATGACCATAGATGGAGTCATATAGCTCATTCCTCACTTTAGCTCAAATGAAAACTCATTATGCATATCTACACTACCTCATTGTTCAAATGTCGATTTGTGACTAAGCTTATGTAACCAACTATTTTTCATCACTCTATATGGTTCACTTTCTACTTAAGTAGCCTAATCCAAGTTCAAGCATGCATTCAATCTAATTCCAACTAACATGACAAAATCTCATGGTAATATTTATAAGAGTGACTCAAATGCGGTTCCATTGCTAACACAAAGCACCATTGCTGACATCAAACACATACAATATGCCTAAACATGCATCCTATTCAACACAAATTTTTAAAAAAATTACAATTGAGAAAGTTGATGTCACCTCCCCACACTTAAAGATCACATTGTCCTCAATGTGACAAGTCAACCCCCAAGTCAGTGAAAATGACATTAAACTAACTAAAAATGAAAACAACACAAACAAATGATATCAAACTAAACAAAAGAAAATGAATTCAAACCAAACTTAAAGAAATTAAAACTAAACAAAAAACATGGCACACACAAATGATATGAAATCAAATAAACATGAAATGAAATGCAATCACATAAAAGAAACACAAAAGTTAAAAGTAAAAGGCTAAGAAAATCTTATTCAGATGATGGTGGCGATGGTGACGGTGTAGGAGCTTCAAAATTACTCCTCCGACAGAAGTTGAGGAACCTTCTCTTTAAGCTTCGTTGCTCCTTATTAACTTTCGCATTTTTGTGTCGAGCTCAGTTGTTTGAGATGTCTTTTGTTGTTGGTTAGAGGCTATTTGTTCAAGGGTTTGTTGGAGTTTGTCATCCTCTATAGGTGTGTTGGTTTCTGCTGCCTCTGCCTCTACCTCTGCCTCTGCCTCTGCCTCTAGATCCTGAGCCGCTCTAGATGTGGAAGGTCGGGATGTAGCTGTACTGATGCTTATCCTGTTTCTCACTACAACACAAGTTTGAGGATTACAGAGTTCCATAGAATGAACTTCCACAATCTTGAGCTACCTCAAATATGATATGTCAAACATATCGTGTGGTGTTATACGTATTTCTTCCAAATTGTGGTTATAAAAGCGAGCTAAAGTAGTAACAATGTGTCCCATTCCAAATTATGAACTCTTTTTATTTACAACACTGATGATTGATCTAAAAATTCTAAAGGGTGTGTTAATTCTAACCTTCCGATGCATGCACCATAAGAAGAAAAGCTCTTTAGTAGAACTTTTGCTACTTTCAGTTTTATTGAACACAATTAAACACATGAATTTATGCAACAAAAAATGTTCGGCACTATGTATTAAAGCATTCACTGCATTGCATGAATCAAAACTTTCTTTCCCCGTTAAAATTTTCTAATAGGAATCTACATCAAAATCAGTATGATCATCTAAAACTTTTTTATTTTGGAAATCGAAAAGACGATGCATGACATTATAATCCAGTTTGTACACAACTCCGAATAATCTAAACCAAAAGTCATCCATTTTTAGGGTATAACGGACAGTAGTGAAAAATTTAGTTGTCATCATAGGGTGAATTTGCATATCACAATGGATGAACCTATTCAACCCTATGTTCTCAGTTAGTCGTTCAATCTTTGTCCTCACTCCTATGTTCTCCAACAATTCAAAATCAAAGTACCTAAGAGTAATTATTAATTTATTCCTAAAATCACGGAAGCGCGTACCTTCTTCTTCCGAGTAAATTGGGAAAAGAGAGCGGTAGGTTGCCGTCAAATTGCTTTTACCTTCACCAAAAACTTGACGGCGCACTTTGTCACTTGGTTTTCGAGCCATCATCTTCTTCGGTGCCATTGTTATAGAAAAACCTGCAAGAACAAAAGAGAGAAAGTGAGATTCGAGTTTTAGAGAGAGAGCATAAAAACTTACCTAAATCCTTGTTGTTTGGAAGGATTAATGCATGAAAAGATGAAAAGATTGTATGAATAATGAAAGAGTGGAAGAAAATACCAAGAATCTAGAGGGAAATTGAAGTGTTTTAGGGAGTGGGAGGAGAGAAATTCATGGGTTGGAGAGAGAGTGTGTGAAAATTTGAAGATAGGGTGAGAGAAAAAATGGGAGGGAAACTTTAAGTTTACCTCGTGGGAATCCCCACTATGCCTACACGCGTGGGATTCTTCTCCAGAAACTTTCTAAAGAGGATTCCCACATGTATGGGAATCACTACTATTCCCATAAATGTGGGATTCCTCTCTAGAAACTTTTTGGAGAGGATTCCCACTTACGTGGGAATCACTATACGTAGGAATTAGTGATCCTCACAAATTGAAGCCTTCTTCCAAGCTTAAATGAATTCTCCATGATTCCAAAACCTACAAACACATCAAGATAATATCATCAACAAGAAATTTGAAAAGAAAACACATTAAAATTAAAAAAAATCAACATGAACATTATTCATACTTAATTAAAAAATGGTCAAACCAAAGAACTCAAACATAAACTAGACGAAAATGACCCAAAGGACATTAAACATGCTAAGTTAAGGTGATTAGCTACCTTCTTCATGAAGTCACACAAAAATGGAAGATAAGAGAGAGATAACTTCCCTTTCTTGTGGATATGTCCCTCCATAATATGGTTTACAGTGGTGCCCATTGAATTTGAATATTTTTCCCTTAACATTCTCTAGTTCCACAGCTCCATAAGGGAACACTTAAAGAATCTTGAAAGGCCTACTCCATCTTGACTTGAGTTTTTCGAAAAATAGTCGAAGTCTTGAGTTAAACAAAAGTACTAAATCCCCACTTTTGAATTCGTTTTTCTTGATATGGCCATCATGCCACTTCTTAGCCCTTTCTTTATATAGCTTAGCATTTTCATAAGCTTCATACCTTAACTCATCCAACTCATTGAGGTGTAATAATCGCTTTTCTCGTGCTTGCTTCTAATCCATATTTAATTTCTTTATTGCTCAATATGCTCTATGCTCCAACTCAAATGGTAAATGACATGCCTTGCCATATACAAGCCGATATGGTGTTGTGCCTATGAGGGTCTTGAAAGCTGTTCTATAAGCCCACAGTGCATCGCCCAGTTTCGATGACCAATCTTTTCTTGAAATGTTCACTGTCTTCTCCAAAATCTTTTTCAGCTCTCTATTCACCACCTCCACTTGGCCACTAGTTCGGGGGTGGTACGGGGTAGCTACTCTATGGTGTACGTTTTATCTTCTAAGAAGGTTCTCAAATGGTTTGTTGTTAAAGTGACTCCCTTCATCAATTATGATTGCTTAAGGCACACCAAATCTAGTAAAAATCTTCTTAACGAACTTTTGAACCACCTTGCTATCGTTGGTTGAAGTGGCGACTGCTTCGACCCATCTAGAAACATAATTAACTCCAACCAGGATATAGGTGCTACCTTCAGAAGGTGGGAATGGTCCCATGAAGTCCAGACCCCATACATCAAATATCTCCACCTCCATTATGTTCGAAAGCGGCATTTCATCTCTCTTTGATACGTTGCCAACTCTTTGACATTTGTTACACTTGAGCATAAAATCTTGAGCATCCTTAAACAGAGTTGGCCAATAAGTCCACACTCTAAGATTTGTGCAGCAGTTTTGTTAGCTCCATAATGCCCTGCATACGGTGAGCTATGACATTGAATTAAGATCTTAGGCATTTCATCTTCAGGAACACACCTGCAAATTAAACTGTCAGCACATATCTTATAAAGTATAGGTTCATCCTAAATATAACGAGTGCATTGAAATTAGAAAAGCTTCCTTTGTTGATATGACAAATCGGATGGAAGAATACCACCTAAAAGATGGTTTGTGTTTGCACGAGGTTACACGCGCTAAGTTCTACTATTTATTAACCTTGGTAAATTCCGCAAGCTCACGGATCATTCGTGTAGTACCTAAGGTGTCGATCCCATGAGGAAGGGAAATAGTCCTAAAATCTAAGGTCGTCCTAAACTATAATAATCTAAAAAAATAACTAATGCAGAAATTTAAGCAATCAATAATCAAATACGAGAATTTAAAGTGCCAAAAGAGTAAACAAAAATAGCAATTCACACAACAATCCAAAAATCAACCTAGAAATAACTAAGTGAGAGAAAGGGGGATTCAATTTGAAACTAAAGAAAATCTAACCAATTATGTAATTTCTCAGTTAACAGGTCTAGATGGTCCTAAGGTGAATTACTCTCTCTCTAGTTATAATTCTTAACCCTAATTGATAATCCCTAATTCAAATTATGGGAATTGTGATCTCTGGATCTGCAATTGATCCTCGATCTGCAATTGATCCAAAACCTAATTAGTTCTAAAACTATCTATTAACCTACAGGGAATCTATACTCGATTTCTCGTTACACGACTCTACCAGTTTCATTCAACTCTCTACCTATTGATTCACCTAACTCTCGTTAGCCCAAACTGATGATTTTCACCCAGCTCACCCTTTCAGTTTATTGCTAAGTTATGAAGATTCGAAATTAAATCACAATTAAATCAAAATAAAACACAATGAAATAAACTTTATTAATATTAAGAACTAAAAACCTAAAGGTGAGTATGGACAACAAATCAACACTCAACAATAGTAATCCCAATCAATATCCAAATTTCATACATCAATGAAATCAAAATGCAACCAGAAAATACTATCGGAATGGATCTCGAAGGTAGCAACTGCTGAAAACCGCTTGTTCCGGGAAGTACTTTGCATCAAACTTGTCTCCGTGTCTCTCTTCCTTCATCTCCTTCCTCAATCGCTTAATCTCTCTCTAGATTTTCTCTCAAAATTGACAGAATCTCACTTTTTTGACGACTCTCTAGGCTTTCCAAAGACTGGTGGTGGCTACCATGTATTGTTCTATTTATTCTGTAGAAGCCCTAGGTCAGACATGGGGAAACGGTCAAAAAAATCACCCAAAATTTGAGTTTTTGTATCAGCTTGACGTAGGGCACGATCGTGGCCCTACATGTCACAATCGTGGCTAGCACTTTAACCTTTCTATCACGATTGTGACCCAATGTGCACGATTGTGGCCTGACTTGATGCTGTCAGTCACGATCGTGGCCCAATGTACATGATCGTGGCCTGGCTGCTACTGGCTCTTCCTTTTTTGTCACGATTGTGCACACGATTATGGCCACTGTGCACAATCGTGCCCTGGCTGCTGCTGACTCTTCCTTTTCTGTCACGATCGTGGTCGATGTCCTTTGACTTGAAACTTTTCAAATCTTCACCGTTCTTCCCTATTTTCACTACAACACTAACACACACGTTAGGGTACCTAAAAAATATAACAATTAAGCTCAAAGATTCAAACTAACCCCATAAAAACCCTTAAACACACAAACTAACATACTTACACCCTAAATGCATACTCAACACTCAAATTCACACTAAATACATAACAAATCACACCCTAAAACATTATGCAAAACACAACTATCAGCATCCCCACATTAAACGTTTGCTTGTCCTCATACAAACAAAACAACAACACATAATAACACAAAACATGCAATGCAATAATGAGGCAATGCCTCTAATCTTCATGAAATAAAATTAATCTTGGATACAATCATTCAATTTATGTCAGATCATTAATATGAAAAATGTGTCTAGGAGCTTTGAACTAAATACACAAGTAAACCAAGACCTAAGTGTTAACTTATTTACCCTTTTCATTTGTACACACACGTTAATAATTTTTCGGTCTCTCAGACTTTATAATTGTTACTAGGTATACTCCATGAAAATTCAAGCTCATTATAAGCCGGGTAGGTTTTAAACACACACTTTTTTATGAATTATTATTAAAAATCAGACTTAGTCTTTTACTCAGAGGCAAACATTTGTGATGAATGTAGATCCGGTTACTCAACTAAGTCATTTATTAAACAGCTTATATGAAACGTCATTATAGCCTTTTTACGCGAAGGCACACATTTTTTATGCATGTTGATTCGGTTACTCAGCTATTATCACATTTTCAACTAGCTATACCAACTCTATTCATAACCCGAAGGTCAGCAGAATAGCAATTTATTTAACCAACAATTTTTTTGAATTTATTGCCTACCTTATTGCTCTTAGCTATTCGTTTTCATGAAAATACTAGTTAAGCTACTTAAGCTAAAAGGCCTCAAATTAAGAATAAATGTGACAATCTAGAGGATGTTAAATTTACCCTAAGTCCTAATTAGGTTGTATATTTATCCAAAGGCCCCTTAATTCACTAATTTCGTAAGCTAATGATCATTCATAACCTAATAGGCTATGTCTAAGATTAAAAGAATTTCACTCAATCTAAGCCATTGACACATTCACACACTTGGCATAATGCAATCCAACACTATCATACGATATGCAAAAATCACAAAAAAAGCAAAAACATATAATCCCTCCCCAAACTTGAACAACACATTGTCCTTAATGTGAGAAGGAGAACACATAAATATATAGCGAAAAGGAAAGACGAAATTAAAATAAACACGAAACAATTAAAATTGAAAATTGAAAATAAAAAACAGAAATACACAGAAACAACCTAGAACTGAAGGCTAATTTGGAAAAGAAAATTAAAAAGAAAGAACTGGATTAGAACTAAATCCTAAGGAGACTAAGGTGTTGATGGTGTTGGAGGTGGTAGTTTAATAGCTTGAGATTCGAAATACTGATGCTATTGTCAAATCTCTCGGCTCTGGCGATGTTGTGTGCACACCTAACCTCCTTCAATGTTCTGTTGGTTTCAGAAATTGCATCCAAAACCTTCGTCCAACGTTCGTCCTCTTCGTCCTCTTCCGATTCTTCGCTTGTTGAATCCTCTTGCACTTGCCGAGGTGGCACTGGGCTCAAACTCACTTGACCCGCCCTAGTCAGCACATGTGTCTTCTCATTGATCTTTCGCAGACTCATGTTGGTGGAATGGATGATCTACTTCGATCCACCCCAAAATGCTCTATAATTGTGGAAACCATATACCCCATTCCAAGATGATTGCTCCACTTCCACGAAGTCACAGCAAGGGAATTTAGCATATGCGTGGATGTGAATATTGGAATACTATGGTCCATGCACAACAGTATGAAAAGTTCCTTGGTCGAACACTTGTTGATCTCTGATTTGTCAAAGACCAGCTGACATATAAATTTGTGCAGCAGCAAGTGTTTATAGGATTGGATAATGTTGTTGTGGGCATTTTTGGCATAAAACTGCTCAATCCCAGTAAGCTCATGCTAGTATTGGGAGGCATGAAAATCTTCATGTTGGTCGACGACAGAGGGTTCAGGGAATCCACACATCTTGCACATGATCTCTAACATTAATTCATATGCTCGCCCCCCAATCTATACCATAATTCTCTTGTGTTTTTGGGATCAAAGGCTAAGGTCATGAAGAATTCTAAGGTAAGCTCTTCATAAATGGGGAATTGAAATCGAATGAACTGGCCCCACTGAATTTGCTCGGCTAGTTTCTTTACCCGTTCACGCACTTCTATCTTATCCATTATATCAAAGTCAAAATACCTAGGAGCTAAAATTTGCCTAGAATGAAGGGATCGAAAATGAGTACCTTCCTCCTTAGTGTAAATAGGAAATGGTGCTCCGAAGTTCACTGCTCGGTTCCTTCTCCCCCGTCCCATGACTTGTTGTCATCCATATGGCTCTCGTCGGGCAGTTTGCTTAATGCGTGGCATGATCTCGGTAGTGGATTGGAAAAAGTTAGGTTGAAAAATTCTAGAGAGATGTAAGAGCGTTTGGATGTTGGAGTGTTAGAAAGATAAAATGAAAAAGAAAGTGAAGGTGAAACTTAAGTAAGAATTGAATATATAGGTGGCAAAAAGGGTAAAAAGGTAAAAGTGCCTTTTAAAAATCACGTCATACCCTTTTTGTGCATAGTCGCAAGCCACGATCGTAGCCTGTCATGCCATGAGCGGCGTACCACTAAGAGGTTTCTCAATCGCAAGCCACAATCGTGACCTACTAGGTCACGGTCGTGGCTAGCGCCTGTACCAAAATCGTTGTTTTGCTCTTTTCCAATTCTTTTCTCTTCACTTCGTAATTCCTTTTCACTTCTCTTTATACTCTTGTGTAATCTTCCCCATGATTCGAAAATCCTATTCCTTTTTTTGCTTTTATTCAACAACACCAAAAATAAACCTAACTACGGAATTCAACTAATCTAACAAAATTCAACACGAAACTAAATTTTTCCCATGCGTTGCCTCCTATGCACTACTTCTTTTAACGTCAGTAGCTCGACTCTCTTTTAAGCTCACAGTGGTTAAAAGGACTGGTTTGATGGTAGCGTCACCATTAGTTGTAAAGTCTGTACCTTAGCTACCATATTGCACTTTCCAACGTCCTTGCAATTTTCTTTGCCTCACCTTCTCCTTCGCAAGTGTTTCTTTTGGAAATCATTTGCAGGATCCTCGATGTCTTCCCATTCTCCTCGAGGTTCGGATTTCTTGCGATCCATTGGAGTTGAAGGAGTTCCATACTCTCTCACAGTTACCTTGAAGGTCAATTTCTCCTTCCATACTCGTAGGGGTAGGTCGCCACCATCCACATCAATAATTACGTATGTAGTAGCTAAGAACAACCTTCTAAGAATCATCGAGGTGTCCTCATCTTCACTGATATCCATAATATAAAAGTTTGTAGGAAAGATGAATTTACCGACCTTTACCGATACATCTAGTATGATTCCCATCGGTTTATGCAAAGTCCTATCAGCCGTCTTAATCACAAACTTAATGGGCACTAACCCTCGTAACCTCAATTTAAGACTTAGAGTGTAAGGCATTGCATTTACTCTCGCGCCTAAGTACGCAAATCCCCTATCTATGATGATCTTGTTAATACTACAGAGGATGAAAAAGTCCCCCAGATCATCCTTTTTTACTACATTGGGGGTGTCTTCTAGTGGTTGCTCCTTACCCTTCTGTGTGACGAGCTCTAGTAAATTAAGCTTCGTATGAACTAACTCTGTTACGTCCTCAATCTTATTTTGCTCAACTTCCTGCAACCTCTCTACTTCCCTCCTTGTATATAACTCCTTCTGAGAAAAAAATTAGTACGGGAATATTCGTCGGGTTACTTACACCGATTTACTCACAGTCTCACTTGGAAGGTCCTCTTTAACTAAGTGACCTTCTCCTTACTCCTTTTTTTCCAGCTCCTTATCCTGAGTCTAGCTTATAACCATGATACGCTTCTTAGGGTTTGACTCGGTGTTGCTTGGAAGAGATCCAGCACTCCGAGTAGACATTGCCTCTACGAGCTGCCCTACTTGGACTTCCAAATTACGGATGGACGAGGCATGATTCTTCGTAACTAACTCGAATTTACTCTCGAGCCTCCTATGTGCTTCCTCCATGCCTCCTATCTTATCCAGAATCCTGTCCAACTTTGAATCCACCAAGCTTGCTTTATCCTGTTGGAAGCTCGATTGCCCTTGAGGCCGAAACTGTCCTCCATTGTTGTTGTTCGTCTAGGAGAAGTTAGGTTGATTCTTCTACCTAAGGTTATATGTGTTGGAGTAGGGATTATTACCTCCTCCTTGTCTAAATTGCGCACTCATGTAATTAACTTGCTCTGGGTTATCTTCTCTTATTACGTAGCAGTCCACCGTATCATGATCCACTTAGCCATATAGCACACTTCAATTGCTCGGCCTTTAATTGAGCTAAATATGACTCCTTCATATTGCTAAGTTGTTGCGTCAAGTTGTCGATCTTAGCTTCCATCTCCATCAATTGATCGACTGCGACAACTCCCTTCTGCTCCCTAAAAGTAGTAGGTTGTCTACTTCTCTCACTCGCCCATAAGAAACTGTTATGACCATCTCCTCTATCAGCTCCTCTGCTTCATCGACCATCTTTCTCATTAACGATCCTCTCAACGCCCCATCGATGGTACCTCTTGTATATGGGTTCACTCCATTTTAAAACGACTGCAGTAGGAACTCCTTGGGTAAGTTATGGTGTGGGCCTCTCCTCTACAAGTCCTTGTAATGCTCCCATGCTTCATAAATCAACTCCCCGTCTCCTTATTGGAAATTAGTAATTTCCTTTATTATCTTAGTGGTCTTCGTCAGCGGGAAGTATTTATCTAAGAAAGCATGCACTAGCTATTCCCACGTCGTAATATTAGCGGGGCTCAGTGAATGATACCAAGCCTTCGCTCTATCTCTAAGCGTGAAGGGAAATAGTCTAATTCTTACTATGTCTTTTGACATCTGATGATACCAAAAGGTATCACAAATCTTGAGAAAACTCATGATGTGAGCGTTCGGGTCTTCATTCGCTAATCTGTAAAATTGGACATTCTACTGAAGCATATTCAGGAGGGTTGGCTTAATCTCGAATGAGACCACTTGAACAAACGGTCTAGCCACTCCTTGGTTCGCTGGATTAAACCCTGGCCTCATAAAATCCATGAGGGTCCTCTGTTGTTGCCTCCCAGGGTTAACTTCTTAATCCATGTTTCTCTGAAATTCCTCGGCCATTTGTACTTTCTCAATCTCTTCTTCTTCCTCTAGCCGAGCTTTCTTAAGGGTTCGTTCTAAACACATTATGTCTAATTCTATCGCCTTAGCTGCACCACTTGAACCCCTTATGACTCTTGTGCTCATACAAGAGCAAGATTCTTAAGCAAAACGTACGAAAAATGAAAACAAAAACAAAAAACTATTCTACTTCTTAAACTATAGAACTAAGTTGCCTTCCCTGACAATGGTGCCAAAAACTTGTTCGCACGAGGTTACACGCGCTAAGTACTACTATTTATTAACCTCGGTAAATTCTGCAAGTGCACGGGAGTTCGCGTAGTACCTAAGGTGTCGATCCCACGAGGAATGGAAATAGTCCTAAAATCTAAACTCGTTCTAAACTACAATAATCTAAACAAATAACTAATGCAGAAATTTAAACAATCAATAATCGAATATGAGAATTTAAAGTGCCAAAAGAGTAAACAAAAATATCAATTCGCACAACAATCCAAAAATCAACCTAGAAATAACCAAGTGAGAGAAAGGGGGATTCAATTCGAAACTAAAGAAATTCTAACCAATTATGTAATTTCTGACTTAACGGGTCTAGACGGTCGTAGGGTGTGTTACTCTCTCTCAAGTTATAATTCTTAACCCTAATTGATAATCCCTAATTCAAATTATGGGAATTGCGATCTCTCGATCCGCAATTGATCTAAAACCTAAATTAGTTATAAAATTGGCTATTAACCTATCGGGAATCTATGCTCAATTTCTCGTTACACAACTCTACCGGTTTGATTTAACTCTCTACCTATCGATTCACCTAACTCTCGTTAGCCCAAATTGATGATTTTCACCTAACTCACCCTCTCAGTTTATTGCCAAGTTATGAAGAATTGAAATTGAATCACAATTAAATCGAAATAAAACACAATCAAATAAACTTTATTAATCTTAAGAACCAAAAACCCAAAGGTGAGTATAGACAGCAAATCAACAGTCAACAAAAGTAATCCCAATCAATATCCAAATTTCATACATCAATGAAACCAAAATACGACCAGAAAATACTGTCGGAATGGATCTCGAAGGTAGCGACTGTGGGAAACCACCTGTTACAGGAAGTACTTCACGTCAAATTTGTCTCCATATCTCTCTTCCTTCGTCAACGTCCTCAATCGCTTGATCTCTCTCTAGATTTTCTCTCGAAATTAACATAATCTCACTTTTGGCATTACTCTCTAGACTCTCCAAAGATTGTCGATGGCTGCCATATATTGTTCTATTTATTTTGTAGAAGCCCTAGGTCAAACTCGGGGTCGAAATGGTCCAAAAAATCACCCCAAAATTGAGTTTTCATATCAGCCCAATGCAGAGCACGATGGTGGCCCTGCATGTCACGATCGTGGTCGGCACTTTAACCTTTCTATCATAATAGTAGTCCAATGTGCGCGATCGTGGCCTGGCTGCTGCTGGCTCTTCCTTTTTTGTCACGATCGTGGCCACTGTGCACGATCGTGGCCGATGTCCTTCACCGTTCTTCCCTGTTTGCCCTGCAACACTAGCACACACATTAAGGTACCTAAAAAATATAACAATTAAGCTCAAAGATTCAAACTAACCCATAAAAATACTTAAACACACAAACTAACATAAATACACCCTACATTCACACTCAACACTCAAATTCACACTAAATACATAATAAATCACACCCTAAAACATCATGCAAAACACAACTATCAGTTTGCAATATCTGAAAACTAGGGAAGGAAAGGGTTATCCACCATCATCAATGTCTCGTCAGGAAAACTTTCCTTAATTTCCTCTTCCTTTTCATGATGTTTGACTTCAAGTCTCGATAAGTGATCTGCTATGACATTTTTTGCTCCTTTCCTGTCTTTGATTTCAATATTGAACTCTTAAAGCAGGAGTACCCATCGAATAAGTCTAGCCTTGGCATCCTTCTTGGAGAAAAGGTAATGTAGTGTTGTATGGTTTGTAAACACAATAACTTATGAGCCTAACAAATAA
The DNA here is from genome assembly GCA_027576715.1 of Erythroxylum flavicans. Lineage (NCBI taxonomy): Eukaryota > Viridiplantae > Streptophyta > Magnoliopsida > Malpighiales > Erythroxylaceae > Erythroxylum > Erythroxylum flavicans. Next base: position 13,856,027 of record JANZXP010000194.1, on the reverse strand, counting down.
GAATGAAAATTTTCACAAGTGAATACCACCGCAAGCAGTTCTTTTTCAGTAGTTGTGTAATTCAATTACGCTCCTGTCAACGTCTTGCTTGCATATTAGATAGCATGCAACCTATTCTCCTTCCGTTGACCTAGTAGACACCTAACCTTATGGTCGCTTGCATCACGCATAATCTCAAATAGAAGAGTCCAATCCGACGGTGTCAGAATTTGGGTTGTTATGAGTGGCTTCTTAAAAAACAAAAGGCACATCTTTTACCAATAGATGAGTCAGAGGTTTTGCAATAAGGGAAAAATCTTTAATGAACCATCTGTAGAACCCTGTATGACCAAGAAAAGCTCAGACACCTTTGATGTTGGAGGGAGGCGGTAACTTTTCAATTACTTATGTTTTAGCTGGATCCACTTCAATTCTTTTACATAAAATCTTATAGCCTAGTACGATTCCCTCTTGGACCATGAAATGACATTTTTCCAAATTTAAAACTAAATGTGACTCCTCACATCTTTGAAGCACTTTATCTAAGTTTAACAAACAGTGATCAAAAGACTCTCCAAAGACATAAAAATCATTCATAAATACCTCCATAAAATTTTCATTTATGCCTGTGAAAATGGCCATCGTGTATCTTTGGAATGTGGTAGGTGCATTACATAACCCGAAAGGCACCCTTCTATACACAAAAGTTCCATATGGATATGTGAAAGTGGTCTTTTCCTGATCTTTCGGGTATATAAATATTTGATTACCCTAAATATCCATCTAGAAAGCAATAAAAAGAATTACCAGCTACTCTCTCAATCATTTGGCCTATAAGAGGTAAAGGAAAATGATCCTTCTTAGTGGCCAAATTTAGCTTCCTATAGTCAATGCACACTCACCAACCTGTTACAGTCCTAGTAGAAATCTTTTCCGCTTTCTCATTTTCTATCACCATCATATCACCCTTCTTTGGTACACACTGTACTGGACCCACACCACTCACTATCCGAAATGGAGTAAATTATTCCTGCATCCAGAAGTTTCACCACTTCCTTCTTTACAATCTTTTGCATATTCGGATTTAACCTTCTTTTTCTTTCTCGTATTGTTCTACATCCTTCTTCTAGGTTAATCCTATGCATCACCACATGAGGGTTGATCCCTCGAATATCAGAAATTTGCCAACCTATGACTCTCATCCTTTTCCTAATAGTCTCCACCACTTTCTCTTCTTGCTCACAATTTAATTCATTGGAGATAATGATAGGTAAAGTTTGGTTCTTCCCTAAAAAGATATATCGCAAATGAGAAGGTAAAGACTTAAGCTCTAAAGTGGGAGGTTTAACAGTAGAAGGTGGTGTAGGTGCACTAGCTCTCCATAACCTTTCTAACTCCACATCCTCACATACGTCCTCTTCCTTTACACTTCCATCTTCATGTATTTCATTCATCTCATCGACTCCTTTAATCTCCTTCACACACTCATCTACAATATTAATTTTCATACACACATTTCCCTCCATCGATTTTTATAAAGACTTTGTCATATTAAACTCAACCTACTCATCACCAATTCTCAACACAAGTTTCCTTTCATGTACATCAACTAATGCCCTACCAGTATTCATAAAGGGCCTACCTAAAATCAATGGACAATTCGTAACAGCTTCAAAGTCTAACATAACAAAATCAATAGGAATTATAAATTTGTCCACTTTTACCAATACGTCTTCCATGACTCCAAATGGCCTTTTTATTGATTGATCGGTAAGTTGAATCAGCATGAAGGTTAGCTTGACCTCTCCTAATCCCAGTTTCCTTAAAATAGACAATGGAATCAAATTAATACTTGCACCTAAATCAAATAAACATTTGGAAAATTCAAAATCACCAACAACACATGAAATAGTAAAACTCCCTGGATCTTACAACTTTGAAGGCATTTGACTTGAAATAATAGAACTGCAGCTCTCTGTCAATGTAACTGCCTGATTGTCTTCCCAAGTACATTTGTACATGAGAATATCCTTTAAAAACTTCGCATACTTGGACATGCACTCCAAAGCTTCCACCAATAACAAATTAATTTGTAGCTTCTTCATTTTCTCTAGAAATTTAGAAAACTGAGCATCCACCTGATGTTGCTTGTACAGTGTTCATGATACATATGGCTTGCCTTCTTCCTTTTCTTCTACTATCTCTATCCTTTTCTCTTTTTCATGGCTATCCTTATTCATACTTGGTTCTTCCATTTGCTTGCCACTTATAAGTGTAATAGTTTTGAGCTTCTCCCTTAGAATAACCTCAGTTTTGCTTAATGATCTGTCTACACTTCTAGAAAATAAAGCATCAGTAAGTTCATTTACCTGAACCTCCAAGTTATGGATCAACGAGGCATGATTCTTCATAATCAGGTCAAAATTTGCCTCCATTCTCTGTTAAGTTTTCTCTTAGCTTGCATGCACTCTTTTCTAACTCTCTACTTGAGCTGCCAGTTTGGAACTAAACATTTCCATGAACTTGTCCAACTTATTTTCCAATGCTACAATTCAATCTTACTGGAATCCTGACAGTTCTTGTGGTCTTGTTTGGCTACCTGCATTGTTGTTAGTCCATGAAAAACTTGGGTGGTTTTTTCACCCCAAATTGTGCGTGTTAGAATAAGAATTATTACCTTTCTACGGCTGAACTAGGTAACTTACCTGTTCAGTACTGCTAGCTCCTAGTAGAAAACATTCCGCTGAGCTGTAGTTGTTTTCCCCATACAGCTCACATTATGCCTGCATCACCTTAATTGCTGAAGTGGATGCTCCTTGTATGTTGTTTAGCTGCTTCGTAAGTGTCGTGATCTGAGCCTACAAGGCAGTAACTGAGTTAATAGGAATCATACCTTTCTGTTCCTTCTGGCCTTAACTGCTCCTCTCGCTCAACCACATGCAGTTGTTGCTTACTAACTCTTCCAAAAAATTATGTGTTTCTTCCACCGTCTTCCTCGTCAGTGAACCTCCAGTTGCTGCATCAATTATCCCTCTTGTGCTCGAATTCACTCCATTATAGAATGTTTGAAGCAAAAACTCCTTCGGGAGGTTATGATGTGGACAACTCCTTTGAAGTTCTTTAAATCTCTCCTAAGCTTCATAGAGAGATTCTCCGTCGCTTTGTTGGAAATTTGTTATCTCCTTGATAATCTTCGTCGTCTTTGTCAATGGAAAGTACCTAGTGAGGAATGCTTGGGCGAGTTGTTCCCAAGTCATGATCTGTCCTGAATTCAGGGAATTATACTATACTTTAGCACGATCCTCAATGTGAATGAAAATAATCTCAACTTCGCCGCATCATCGGACATTCTGTTAAATCTAAAAGTTTCGTAGATCTCCAAGAAGTTTGCAATATGTGCATTTGGATCCTCATTTGATAGCCCGCAGAACTGCACACTATTTTGCAAAATATTGGGTAGCCTTAGCTTTATCTCGAAATTATTCGCTTGGACTATCGGTCTTGCCACTCCTTCAAAACTAAATCCCGGCCTCATGAAGTCCATCAACGTTCGCTCTGGTCCTCCTTGATCTCCTTCTTCAGCCATATCTTAATTTGAAAAGTTCAAACGCTTCACCCTTCTTATTTCTCTTTTGTGCTTCTTAATGTCAAGAAATTCGTCTTTTATTGCTTCTTTCGTCCTTCATGTGCTCCTTATGTTCATACACCTGCAAATACACAAGGAAAAGTATCAAAAACTCTTAAATCAAAGTAATCTAAATCAAACGCGATGCTCAACAATCAATTCTGGACAATAATGCCAAAAAATTGTTGATAGTAAAACCTATCTATTTGTTTTACGCTAAAAAATTGAAAGTGAATGGGTCGTGAATTAGTTAAACAGAGCAGATATCAATCCCACAGGGACTGATTCTTAGACACCGTTTAGTTTAGTCACAACTTTGTTTAAGAAACGAAATTATTAAATGTGAATAATCTGGAAAATTAAATTAAAATTAAAAGACTAACACAAAGCAATGGACAATAACAAAATGCAGAAAAATCAAAATTCAAGAATCTTAAAACTAGAGATTACTTTTTTCCCTATTTTGTCTCCCTCCTATTTTATCGATTGAATTGTGTCTCACCCTAGATTTCCGAATGTACTAATTACCCTCTCTCAAGGTGTAACTATTTATCCCTAATT
>JANZXP010000194.1:13820554-13840315 GCA_027576715.1 Erythroxylum flavicans | reverse complement strand
TTAATTTGTTTTAACGGAAGTGAATTCTTTTATATTTGGTTGCAGGCGACAGCATCACCATGTTACCTGAGGAGACTCATTCGAAATTTCTATAGCTGTTGGTGTGACTTAGGAAATTATACTATCTTAATTCTCATGAGTGCCATTAACGTTCTCAAGATGTACAAAGTTAGGATGTGCATCAATATTTGAAAGTTCAACATCTTATTGTATATCAATTTTTTCTTGTTCTTGGAAAAATTCATGAGTGTTGTCTTCACCTAAATTAAGTGTTATCTCCCCCTGAAGAGAGCACTCATGACCACCAAAAAAAGAAATATCTTCTTATAATGTAACATCTCGGGTCTCATACATTTTTTTTTCATTAGGATCATAGCACCGATATCCCTTTTTAAAATCTACGTACCTAAAAACTATGCAACGGACAACTCATGGATCTAGTTTACCTGTAACCTGATGTACATATGCAGTACAACCAAACACACATGGTTCAAGATTCGGACCAATTAGTGTGGAGATAAGTTCGTGTAGTTTTTGATGTGGTGTTTTGAAATTGATGACTTGCGATGGCATCCAATTAATAAGATATGCAGCAGAGCGAATAGCTTCACCCCAATACTCCCGAGTCACTTTCATTCCAGATAAGGAAGCTCGAATAACCTCAAGAATTTGGCGATTCTTTAATTCTGCCAAACCGTTTTGTTGCGGTGTACCAGTACATGAAGTTTGGTGTCGAATACCATTTTTTTGACAAAAACTCTCCATGTTAGAATTTATATACTTCCCACCATTGTCAGATTGAAGAACTTGAATTCGAAATTGATACTGAGAAGTCACCATTCGATATAGATCCTGAAAAACAAAATAAACATCACCCTTGTTTCATAGAAGAGAGATCCAAATCATAGAGTAAACTCATTAATAAATGTCACAAAATAATAACGAGCACCAAATAATGTAGGGATTTGAGCAGGTCCCTAAACATCAAAGTGGATAGTCATAAAAGGTCTAGCACTCTTATTATAACTAGGTAGATAGGAAATTCAATGACTCTTGGCCATCTCACAAATGTCACAATAAAACTTAGAATTTGTATGTAAAAATAAACTTGGTTTCAATTTGCGAAGATAATTAAATGATAGATGACCAAGGTGACGATGTCATAACCACTCCATATCCTTGTTTCCTTGACTCCTACTAGTATTATTTTCTTGACCATGTATTTGATTGTTTGAAGTGGCCAAGTCAAGATAGTACAAGTTTCCATGTCTAATATCATAGCCAAGAGTCCATTGTGTTGCAATATCCTGAAAAACACATTTATCAAGCCAAAAAATTGTAACACAATTCAAAGCTTTTGTGATTTTGGTAACAGATAAAATATTGGAAGAAAGAGAAGGAACTACAAGCATAGTATCAAGATTAATGGAATTTAACATATGTACTGATCCGTCCAATAACTGGTGCAACTCCTCCATTAGCAGTGAGTATGTAAGGTTGAGTTGAAGAACGAATAGATGAAAGATGGGTAGAATCGTTTGTCATGTGGTCAGTAGCACCTGTATCAATAATCAATGCATCATTCATAGCAAGATAAGTGTTGGATAGACCTAGATTATCAGCCTTGGTAACATGTGCTACAATTGTATTTGACGTAGATGCAATCACTTCCTCATTTGTTGTGGCAGTAACAGCAGCTTGTTTAATTTTCTTTCAGGGTTTCTTTGGAAAATCCCACCATTCGGGATACCCAATAATTGCATAGCAACGTTGTTTGGAATGTCCCTCCTCACCACAATGAGTGCAAGTATAGTTATTTCCTTTAGTGCCAAGTTTTTTTCCTTTAACTTGTTGGGAATTTGTATGGCGTATGCGGGCAGTCAAGTGAACCATACCATCTGACTGAACTTTAGGTTCCTCCATAGTTTGCCTCTGATTGTGATCTTTACGAACATATGCATAACATGACTTAAGCTCAAAAGGTTGATCTTTTCTCAAAATTTCACTTCGAGTTTGATTGAATTTTGGGTCAAGGCCAGCCAAAAAAATATGCACTTGAAGTCAGGTTATATACTTATGCAGCGTTATGATTACAGCAGCATTATCTTCTTGTGTTTGAACACAAGCATCAATTTCCTGAAATATGCCAATCAGTTCATTGTAATATAAAGATAAGGGTCTACCATTTTGGTGAGTGGTAAACGATCTCTGATTCAGTTCAAAAAGTTATGTTTCATCTGAGCTGTCATAAAATGTCTTTGCAACAGCTTCCCATATTTCTTTGGCTATTTGAAGACGGATGAATTGTTGCATCAAGAGCGGACTCATAGAATCAATAAGCCAACTCTTAACTTGGTTGTTATCAATCAGCTAGGTTTCCAATTGCTTGTCATTTGCAGGTGGTTTTGGTGTTGTAACGGATAATTCGTATCATCTAAGATGATTCCAGAAGGAAAAGGGATATTGTCTTGAACAATGATTCAAGATTCATGAGGGATGATAGAAAAAGAGGGGTCTTGTCTAGTCATGGCTGCAAAAATCAGTTTCTACGTTAGGTATTGCTATTATACCATATAGAAAAGGTAATAGAGAATAATTCTATATATTCTTTCAAGAGATTATAGCCTACATATTTATACTAATTGTTATACAACAAGATCCTATTTTATAGCCTAAACATAAGACAATTAATTACAAATAAGTAAACAAGTCATTTACACAATCTGTCAAAATTGACAACAGATTTTACTCCCTTAAATTGCTCACGCCAACAGGCTGGAAATGTGAGAGAGGAGGACTATAGAGGAGGAGGCTGGGAGGGAAAGAAGGGAGGGGTTGGCGTCTGTGTTTAAATAGACACTAGGACGGCGTTGTTTGTCATCCCACGAACGACATCATCCTAGCGTCTTTTTAATTTTTCTCATCTGGTACATTTGGCAAGAAATGTTAAATGTTTGCTACAAAAATAAAATAACGCCACAAATTGTACCAAATTTTGCTATCAAATTGATAAATCATCGCCAATACTAAACCTTTTACCTTTTTTTGACGGTCAAAACTATCATTGCCTATCACTCCAATTTCGCTACCAATTATATACAACATCGCCAAAACCCAAGCATTTTCTTCACATTCTTAATTTTCTTAATTAATTAACATATGTGAGTTTTTCCTATTACCAATAACAAAATGAAAATTTTGTCTTTTATACTTATATATGGAGTTGTTCTTGATTTACTTAATTTTTGGGAATTACTAATATTTATTTTTAATTTGGTGGATAAATAAAATAAAATGGGAAAATTTTTAATAATTTGTATCTTTTTATTATTATTAGTTGAATTAATAAGGATTGCAAACCACACTTCATTTAAACCAAATTCATCACTAACATGACAACATATACCCTTTAGCCCTTAATCGACCATTAAACTTATTATTTGTATAAAAAGATAAATTTAATTTAAATATCCGAGGGTTTTTGCGACGAAGTAATTTTAGTCATAGAAGACCATTTCCCCGACCAACCACCATACTTAGTCGCAAATGGTAGACAATTTGCTACCAAATTTCCACATCGTCGCCCAAAACCAAAGTAATCTCTTTACTTTCTTAATTTTCTTAATTGATTAATATATATGAGGTATTCATAATACATCATACAAAATGTTAAATTAATCTTCTCACTTATATATGAAATTGTTCTTCATTTGCTTAATTTTTGGGAATGACTAATCTTTAATTTGAATTTATTAGAAATAGTTTTCTAATTATATTACAATGTATTGTTAAATTATTATAATTTAGTTTTTATAAATTACAATAATTAAAATGTATAACTTTTTAAATACGTTTTTTGAAATTATAATAATCAAAATGTATAATTTTCTGAAAATTGTAAGTCAACTATAATTTATTTGAACGGTCAACAAATGACTTTGCAAATAGTTTCCAATTGAATAATTTAATTTTTAATTCAAATTATGTTTTATTTGGAATAGGAAAATAAATTTATTAAAAATTATTTATGGACTTGCAGGCTTTAGCGACGAACTATGTATTAGTTGTTATATCTGACGTTTGTCGATCAAATACAATAGATCGTAACAAATTAATTAATACTACTTCTAATCAACTATAGTAGACAATCAATGACATCGTTTACCTAAATAAGAAAAACGACATCGTTTTGTATTAGGTTTTCAATGACAACCACAATAAAACGCTACTCCATTCTCATTCAGGCCGTCAACATTTCTCAAAATTCTCTCTTCTGTTTAGGTTCTATATTGTGGTCATCGTTGATGAAGAATCATTATTAACTTAATCAGTATTATTCATTTGTTCTATTTTCAATAACGAAGTTATGCTAAGTTTAACTTATACCTTGAGGTGTTTGTTGTGAGTTCTTAATTATGCATTTGACGTATGAGTTGTGTTTATGATTGTGTTTCGAACATGATTTACTATCTATCTTTGTTATTTGTATATGGGTGTTGGTGTCTTCCCAACGACCTTTAACGCTTCCCTCATCAAAGCTTCATAACTATTTAATGAAAGGTCTTCAAGAGTATTTTACTTTAATTCATTTTCATTAATAGTAATATAACCCAATATAGATAATACTATATTTCTGTACATTAAGAACATAGTCATATCTATTCTACTTTAAATTCTAAATTTCGCATGTGATAAAAACTACACAATAGATTTATGATATTTTAGTAAGGGTAACTTTCATATCATTAGGCATATTGAAGATGAATAACTACTAAATTGGACTACTTTCACTTATCATCGAAATTGGAGTTAAACATATGATCATTTTATTCTAAATCGACATTTGTAGAATATACCTCTTAACATTATTAATCAAGGAATGTCAATATGGTGACTAGTTCCGAATGGCCCTAATTCATTCCATTGGGAGGAATGTGGCAAAATTGTCCCTACTGAAAAATAAACAATATAGAAAAAAATCTCCACTTCATACACTAATCATCGTTTGCCTTCTATAGCCGATCTTCTGCTTTAAGGTGTTTAGTATCATCCGAACAACATCAATTTCCTTATTATGTACATCTCATTTCCTTTTATGAAGCTATTATATATTAACATTTGATGGTATATACTACATGTTGTTTTAAGCTTCTTTGAATCTCGAAGATTACATGTATGCCTATAGAGATGGGAGCGATGTCACAATGTTTTGTTAAGGATTAGGGAAATCAGTTGTTTTGGAAAATTAATCACTTCCACAAACTTCGTCTGGTCATTCACATATGCATATCACTCCAATTTCGATTTGTTTAACGGTTTACTAATATGACAATATTTAAGTTCTATACTTATTGTGTTTTAGGTAAACTGTTTCGTATTGACAGTTCATCTGGAGAACTTGTCTTCCATACTAAATCTAGCGACTCATTCATTGTATCCTCTACAAGTTTAGCTATAGCAGAAACGTTGCTGCAAGGGGGTGTGAAAAACCCTACACCTGAGGGAAGAACTATTATTGTTCCAATTGGTGCCTTCGAACATACAAGGACCCTTCTCGAGAATCTAGACAATAGGGACTCATTTACATTTACCGACTCTCATGTCACTTGAAATCTAAAAAAATAATTTTATCATTCTCATTTATCAATGTAATCAACTAGACTTAGCTTTAAAGTTGATTTATTGTTGTATCTGTAAGAATTTGTCAAACAACCTCTCTACTAGTTAGGGGTCAAGCTGCATACTATTGAGTGTGGACTATTATTATTCTTGTTCTATGACTGTATGAATTGTTAAACTTCTAATTTAAAGTTCTTATTACTCCATATATCATATATATTGATACAATTATTTAAATTTTTATAATTACTTTTTGCAATGTTAATAAATATTAATGATTAATTAATACTACTATTTAATACTTAAAATTATGTTATGTGTGTTTTTTCAACAATACGTTGTAAACATTCAAAACAAATCGCCAATAAAACATATCTTAACTAGGATATATTATAAAAATGTTAGTTTAACATTTTTAGAACCCTTTGGTGACAATTTAGGCAAATGGTCACCAAACGTGTTGCAAATTACTGTAGAACCTTTGGTGACGAATTCTAGAAATCATCATCGAATGTGGACCATTTAGTGATGATTTTCAAAAATCGTCACTGAATGAGTAACATTTGGTGATGATTTTCAAAATTCGTCACCAATTGTTGATCTTTTGGTCGTGCTTCCAAATATCATCACCAAATGGTCACTTTTAGTGACAATGTCAAAAATGTAGCAAAAAATCAAACATCTTTTTACTGATGGTTTTGTATAATTGTCGCTACTTGTGAACTCTTTAGTGACGATTTAAGACATTGGTCACCAAATGTTTAACAAATAATAGTGATGATTTCTGAAAAGCGTCACCAAAAGTTAGCGATGAATTTCTAAAATCGTCACCCATTGTGGATCATTTAGTGACGATTTTCAATAATCGTCACTAAATGTTTACCATTTAGTGACGATTTTGTCATTCGTTACAAAATGTTGTTCCTTTTATGATGTTTTTTTAGTTAGTCACTAAAGGCTTAATTTTAATGACGATTTGTAAAATCGTCGCAATATGATAATTTCTGCCAACGATTTGTGAGGGAAAAAGCAAGGAGATAAGAAGATATTACTCTTTTCCCCATTGTTCTTGGAAATCACTGGAGCTAAATGAAGATGAGAATGTGGATTCAAATAAAGATGAAGGAGGAGAGGCAGATATAGAGTTCAGCAAAGCACCAGACAGGAAAGACAAGGAATGCAAGGAGAACAAGAACGTAGGAAAAACTGCCAATGAAAAGCACTTTGTCCATTGTATATAAGAATATGTACAGAGAAGATAGAGGATTTGTTGGCTAGAGAGAATTAGTTTAATTATTTCTGTTAACAATCAGAATTATCAAGGATGTTTGGATTTAGATCCAACATAACAGACACAACAATAAAAAGTAAAAGAAATAGATCAAAGAGAAGAAATCAAAACAAAATAATACAAAAGAAAAGAGATATCTTATTTTCTGATTTTTGAAGACGATTGTGGTAATAAATAAGTGAAAAACACAATATTTATATTTTTGTAATCTAATTATAATTTTTTATTTTGAAAATAAAAAATAAAACAACTAAAAAGGACGTTTTATTATTTTATTATTAGTTTTTATAACCACAAAAAATAGTTAGTGACCATTAGTTTTATATCTGACGATTTGTGGGTTGTTCTAAACGCATTACACTGTCAGTTTTGATTTCCTAAAATAAAATTTCATTGATTAAAGATACTATTACTCATCAAGTATATAGTTATTATAAAGGACAAAAGGTTACAAAATTTATTAAGACATATTTTCACAAATTCATATGAAACTAATTGTTAAGATTTAATTAACTTAACCCCTTGGAATTTAGTTTAATACTGAAGAATATAAAGTATATTTGTTCAATTTTCATTGTAAATATTAGTTTTCAATTTTAGTGAAGAAAAAAATACACAAGTTTTGTCAATTGAATATTGTTAAGGAAAAAGGTATCCTTTTGAAGAAATGAAAATACGAGACGGAAGAATAAAAGATGCACGTGCAATGGGTTCTTAACTCAATAAACTTAACAGAGACACACGCAACAGACGTTTTCGTGTTCTTAGAAAAGTCACAAATATAAACATTTAAAAAATCTTGTTTTGATTTAATAGTTATTCACATACATCTATCAATGATATAAATGCTCTTTTATTTTTTTAATTTTATGATTTTAACATTAATGTAACGTTGCCATGAGATCCTTTAGCTTTTCTGACGAGGGAACTTATTCCAATTTCTCAAATTGTCAACTTGTAGCGCTTTGACCGTAGACGATACGATACGAGCTCCTATCTTACTTTCCTCGTTGCTTCCAACTAGATGGGTCAATAAAGGCAGGTTGAGGAATTATTATCAAAGGTACGTAAGATTACAGCTTCTTGGGAAAAGGTCTCAACAATCAGCTCCGAAAATCCTCTCCATATTCTAAAATTGTCATACATCAATGTTTTTTTATATCAAATTGTATTGGCGATCACTTGCAGTGACGAAGTCAAGAATTTAAGATAGGAGGGCTAAAATAAAATATAGATTTTACAAAAATTTTCATATCAAAACTAAATAAAAAAATAAAGTTTTGTTAAGAATATAAAATAATTAAAATTACAATGATCTTCGCCTACTTTCATAGATTGAAATATTTTTATAACAAGATCTTTGTCAATATTTGCAAATACATCTCTTTCAATGTAACACACTAAACAATCATTCAATAAGTCATCTTCCATTTTATTACGAAGTGAACTCTTGATAATTTTTATTGCAGAGAAAGCTCTTTCCACTGTGGCTGTAACACCTGGTAAAAGTAATGACAATTTGACTAACAAATAAACCAAATAGAATACATAATGCTTTCTTGTAGCCACCATTCTCTTAGCAAGGTCTCCAATTCCACTCAATTCAGAGAAATTCTTATCCATACGTACATCAATGATAAAATTCCCAAGTTCAATTAAAGCAATAGGAGGAAACTCTGATGGATAGAATTTTGCAGGTTCAATCAATTTGTCCATGTCAAATGCAGAAAAGGAGTCTTTAGGATCAAGGCATGCCATACATAAAAGTAAACTTGTATTAACTTCATCAAATCAATTGTTAAGCTCTTAAAGTTGCATGTCAATCACAGAACAAAAAAGCTCAACACGATAGTGATAAAGATTAGTCATGTCTTCGCTTTTACGCCTTGATCTCTCTCTAACTATAAACATATCTTGCATATCTATCACACTTACATTATTTTCACCACACAAGTCAACGACTTGTTTCAATAAAGAATCCCAACCATCATATCTAACTTGTTGCAAATGACATTTTGAGACTTTAACCAAATGCATTGCATTCACTATATTTTGATCTTTTTTCTATAAAACTTGAGATAACCCATTTGTGATTCTCAAGATCTTTATCATAAGATGCAACACAAAGAGAAATTCAAAGCGAAGCATAATATCAATTAAATTAATAACTTCAGCCCTTTGTGAATCATCATTCCCATTTTCTCCAACAAACTCAAAAACCTCAATGACAGAAGAAAATAAATGTAGCAAATTAATGAGCATACAAAAATGAGAACCCTAACGAGTATCTCCAGGTCTTTTCAGTGTCATTTCTTGATTCAACCCTTGCCCAGTTTCTATCACCCCTTTTGAAATTCCTGCGATCACTTTCTCCATTTGTTTTTCTCGAAGCATATCCCTATGCTTACAAGATCCTCCAATAACATTGCACAAATGAGTAATAGTATTGAAAAAGGAACATACATTTAAATGCTTTTTAGCAACAGCAACAAGTGTAAGCTGAAGTTGATGTGCAAAACAATGGATGTAGTAAGCACAGGAACTTTCCTTCAAAATTAGACTTTTAAGACCATGAAATTCACCTCGCATATTACTAGCTCCGTCATAGCCTTGACCTCTCAAGCTAGCAATACTCAAGCCATAGTTAGAGAATAATGACTTGATACCTTTTAAAAGTGAAGTTGCACTTGTGTCACGTACATGCACAAGACCAAGAAATCTTTCAATGACACAACCAAAACTATCAACATACCGAATGACGACTCCCATTTGCTATTTTATTGACACATCTCGATATTCATCCACTAAAATAGAGAACAAATCATCACCCATATCCAAAATAATGGCCTTAGTTGTCTCAAATGTAGCTGCATTAATGATATCACGTTGAATATCAGGTGATGTAAGTTTGAGATTTTCAAGAGCATTCCCTATAGCAACATTCCTAATTTCTTCATTGTTAGAAGCTATGAATTTTAGTAATTCTAGAAAATTTTCCTGGTTTGTTGAATTCTCAAACTCATTATTCCCTCGAAAAGGCAGCTTTTGCATCAAAAGATAACGAAGAAACCTATTGATGCATTTAGCCTACACCGATATTCAATTTTTGATTGCTCTGATTGCCTTGAAAAGGCTGACTCAATAGATTGGGATTGGTTCATTAAAATTTCACAAGCAATTCGACATTTATTATGATCAGAGTCATGATTTCCTACATGTTCTCTTAATCATGTTTTCTTTCGCCAAGCACTAAAACTCTCAGATACAAAATTAGTATGTTTTCTTTCACAATCAACAAAAGAAAGATAACAATATAAGCAATATGTAGGATCTTTTTCAACATTATATTCCAACCAATCCTTGAAATTATCAAACCATGATACAATAAATCTCCGCTTACGATCTCCATCCATGGTTTGAGAAAACTTATGATTTCGAGGTTGACAAGGACCTTTTAATAAATAAGCTCTACGCACCTGATCTCATTTTTCAGGAGGATACTCTATTATATTAGGTCTCAATCCTAGATCGGAAGGAAGATTTTCTAAGTCAATCACAAGTTCTTCAATAATAACCTCCTTCGATGCTGAAGGTGATTTATTAACATTCTGATTTAAATCAGATGATGATGACTGAATAGTCAGTCTTAATTTTTTAAAGTATTTTTCCATAACTGCAAAATAAAAAAATTAGTACCAATATTTACTAATTCCATAAAAAAGGTAGCAGTTGTCAAATCTACTAAAAAAATAATTGGATCTCCTTTTCTTTTATTTTATATATGTATATATATATATTTCCTATTATTCATAAGCCTAAAAAACTCATTCTCTACTGCAAGAACTTAGTTAAATTATTGATCAAATGGTCATACACGCATTTGCTGAAACCCCCCTAAATTTTGTCGTAGAATAAATATTATAAACTCATGCATATTACATCAACAAGTAACTTTTCTGCTTCTGTATCCGCGTGAAAACAAACATCTGGACAATGATAATTAACGAGTTCTCCATGTACATCTTTGATAGCTTACATCTGTCCAATTGCTTTTAAAACCATGTATTATATTATTTATACCATACGTATCATTATCAAGCATCTTTTTAACCACATGTTTTCAAAGCCTTCTATTACACCATGTTCAACATCTGTCATTGTCAGTGTATAGAAATTTCAAAATCAACTAGTGAAGCAAATATTTATTCAACATCTGTCATTGTCAGTGTATAGGAATTTCAAAATTAGCTAGTGAAGCAAATATTGTAAATAATGAATAGGAAACAAAATTCTTGGAAGATAAAGAGTGAAACATACGGGAAGAAAAATTTGAGAGTTGAAGCAGAAAATACCAATGTGCAGCAGTTGCCAACTTGTTTGTTAGGGTTTTAAAGTAACGAACAACATGTTACTATATATATATTTTTTATTTAAATTTTTTTTTAAAATCTTGGGGGCCCAGTGCACCACTGGGCCCCATATATCTCTGTCCCTGGGTAGGATGACGATTATATATTTCGTCACCAAAAGTGAATATTAAATATTTGGAAGATAGTTTGTAATGATTTTTTTGTACTTAATAATCATAGTTAAGGGTGATTATAATTTACATTTTTATAATCTATTGTAGTTAAAATAACTTTTGTTGTGAAGTTGTTTTCAATGTTTAAAGCATATTGTTGAAAACACATGGTAGGTTATTTAAAATATGAAAAGTAAATCTATTGTGGACATTAAAATATTTGTGAACCAAATAATTTAAATTTAATAGGATTAAAATATCATAAATTTAAGTTAAGAATTAGTCTTAATCATTAATATTTAGTAACTGTAAAATAATTATTTATTAAAATTATGGAAATGGTATCAATATAATATAATGATATATGGTCAATACTACAAGGTTTTAATTAAAAGTTTAACAATTCTTATAGGTATAGAATAACAATAGTACGCAACTTTATCTCTAATAAATAGAGAGGTTGTCTTAAAAATTTTTAAAGACAGAATAATAAATAAAAGTTTGAAGCTGATTCAAGCTGATACCATCGATAAATGACAATGACGTAATTATTTTTTTGATTCTAAGTGACATGAGAGTTGGTAAAGGTAAATGAGTTCCCTATATCTGGATTTCCAAGAAGGGCCTTGCACGTTCAAAGACACCAATTGAAATAGTGAAAGATCTTTCCTCAAGTGTAGGGTTGTTGACACCCTCTTTTAACAGCTTCTTTGCTATAGCTAAACTTTTAGAGAATACAATGAATGAGTCCCCAGATGCAGTATGGAAGACAACTTTATCAGATGAACTACCAGTACAATGTGTTTCACCTAAAATACAATCAGTATAGAACTTAGATTGGTTGTTTAGTGAAACCGTATAACGAACCCAAATTAGAACACATGCATACCTGATTGACCAGACACAGTCATTGGAATCTACTAATTTTCCAAAACAACCAATTTCCTTAATCCTTTATGGACCATTGTGACATCAACCTTGCCTCCATTTCCTTCTATGTTCTCTGAAGATTCAAGGAAGCTTAACACAACATATAGTATATACAATAAACTGTTTATATATATAATAGCCTTATAAAAAGAAATGAGATCTAGATAATATAGAAAGTGAGTTAGTTTGAAAGATACTAAAAACCTTGAAGAAAAAGATTGGTCATGGAAGGAAAACTATTATTAGTTTATGAAGAGGGGATTTGTTCTACGTTGATTTTTCTTTAGTAGGGACAACTTTGTCACATTCCTCCCAGCAAAGTGAATTTTTACCATCAGAAACTAATCACAACGTTGACATTCCTCGATGAATTATGTTAAGAGTTATATTCTGCAGAAGTGAATTTATAATAAAATTCATTATTTTCAATGAAATTTTCGATGATAAGTGAAAGTACTATAGTTTGGTAGTTGTACATCTTCAATTTGCCTAATGAGATAAAAGTTACCTTTATTAAAATAAAAGTAATCCATTTACACTTTATATCATATTTAAAATTTAGAATTTAAAGTAGATTACACATGACCATGTTCTTGATGTACAGAAGTATATTATTATCTATATAGGGCTATATTACTATTATTACAAAAAGAGTTAAATAATCTTTTATACATTTCATAAAATAGTTTACAGGCTTTCTTGAAAGAAGCGTTAAAAGTCATAAAAAGAAGTCAACCATATACAACCAACAATTCATCAATCAATCTTCCAGGAAGGTGCCTCTTCACAATTTGGAAACTCTCCCTTAGAGAAATATGTTTGGTTCATCCATTAACAACAACGAGCTTCCACTACCCTATGGCTTGTAATTAAGAATAAGTTACCAACTGTGGACAAAATAGCAAAGTTTTTTAACTTCACAAATTGGTGCATTCCTTGTAAAAAAAGTTAAGGAAAACACAAATCACTTACTCTTTCAGTGTAGTTTTGTTGCTAAAATATAGAAAACAATGATGCATAGATGCTTTATTACTGATCCCTTGGCTTTAGAAATATGAAGATATAGTGTCCCATTATAAAAAAGGCTAAATTCTCGGTTTGTTATGGTTTTATGTTTCAAACCGTGATGTATGCTAAAAATAAGTGGTAGTGTTGGGTGTAGGACACCCCGCCAATGTTGATGGCCAGGTGGGAGGACGTGTACCCACCCCGCCATTGTGCCCCGCCATTGTAGATGGCGGGGTGGTGCCAAGGTGTCCACCCCGCCATTTACAATGGCGGGGTGGACCCTAAAATGATATTTTTAAAACTATTTTTTTATTTTTTAACTATTATTAAGGTTTTGTTTTTTTAGGGTTTAATTTTGCTTAAAGTTGTTGTTTTTTTAGCATAAAAAGTTTTTTATTTTACAATGGTGGGGTAGACCCTAAAATGGTTTTTTAACTATTTTTTATTTTTTAACTATTATTAAGGTTTTGTTTTTCTAGGGTTTAATTTTAATTAGGGTTGTCGTTTTTTATAGCATAAAAAGTTTTTTATTTTACAATGGCGGGGTGGATCCTAAAATGATTTTTTAACTATTTTTTTGATTTTTTAACTATTATTAAGGTTTTGTTTTTTTAGGGTTTAATTTTGCTTAGGGTTGTCATTTTTTGTAGTATAAAAAGTTTTTTATTTCAGGGTTTAGTTTTATTTATGGTTTAGAATATCTATACAAATTAAATTTGAAGTAGAAGTTTTATTTTTTTATGTTTTTCCTGTATTGAAATAATTTTGACTTATATGTTTTTCCTGTATTGAAATAATTTTGACTTATTTCTTTTATGTTTTTCAATACAGGAAAAACATAAAAAAATAAAACTTGTACTTCAAATTTAATTTGTATAGATATTCTAAACCATAAATAAAACTAAACCCTGAAATAAAAAACTTTTTATGCTACAAAAAATGATAACCCTAAGCAAAATAAACCCTAAAAAACTAAATCATAAACTAAATCCTAAAATAATATCAAAAAATAGTTAAAAAAATCATTCTAGGGTCCACCTTGCCATTGTAAACGGCGGGGTGGACACCTTGGCACCACCCCGCCATCTACAATGGCGGAGTGGGTACACGTCCTCCCATCCCGCCATCAACATTGGCGGGGTGTCTTACACCCAACACTCCCACTTATTTTTAGCATACATCACGGTTTGAAACATAAAATCGTAACAAACCGAGAATTTAGCCCTATTTATGTTATTAAAATAGCCATCAACACCATTTAATGAAGAGCATTACCGAATTCTAAATCTTTGTAGAATTCGGTTTTGCTCTTTTTTTTTAATTTTAATTCAGTTAATCTAATTATTTAAATCAAAATCTAGCCCAATATTAAATGTTCCCTCGG
Organism: Erythroxylum flavicans; assembly: GCA_027576715.1. Taxonomy (NCBI): domain Eukaryota; kingdom Viridiplantae; phylum Streptophyta; class Magnoliopsida; order Malpighiales; family Erythroxylaceae; genus Erythroxylum; species Erythroxylum flavicans. The sequence continues at coordinate 13,825,561 of JANZXP010000194.1, read as the reverse complement.
GCTTATAATTAACAATTAATTAGTGTAAGCCCAACATTTAAATATAGGCTTAAGACCTAATTTAATTAACTTTTAATTAAATTATTTCGGTCTTGTTGGCCTGAATCCAATTCATCCATTTCTCTCCAAACTGTCTCATTTTCTTTCTGATAACCTCTGTTTATTTTTCTTACTTTCCTTGATAACCTTCCTAGAAGCCAAGTGGGGAACCTAATTGGACTTAAATAATTCAAGCTCTAATAAGCTCGAAATTAATTTAATCTCATTAGAATTAATTAAGACTTATTAACCAAATGTCATTCCACTAAAGTCAATTGGTTGAACTCTTGAATTACTTAAAATTATAGGAAAACATGTTTCAATTTATTAATACGATGTCCAATTGCAAACTCTATTATGAACCATATTATAGCCATCTGCACAATAAAGGGTAAAATTATTGTTTTGCCCTTATGTTGGTTTTTCCTTCTAGATCTCCTGCTTCACTCTATATGGTGATTAACACACAAGATCTAATCTCGGTATTAAGACTTAATGAGTAGCTAGTCCATCAAACTACTGACGCTAGTTTAATCACCAATCTCCGTAAAACATCTGGAAGTGATGATATCACTATAAATTCTTGTTTGACTGAATGTTTCCTGATGCATGTTTCAATTAATAATTCCAACATACAGACACTAGATTGATACCCTATAAAAATCCATTCTGATCATATCAAGAATTATAATGAAACACACATGAGTTCACCACTCGTCAAGATTGTGGTTCGTAATAAAAAAATGCTAAGGTGTATGTTTTAAGGTTAAAGTAATGGTCTCCTTTATTCTTTAAAAACATACGTGATTCTAGATTCATTTAATAGTGCCATTACTGATAGTCAACTACTATCATGATTTGGAACTCATCATTCTTTTGAAGTAAATTCCTTTACTTATACAGAGGTAAATCATAACACTACATTCTAAACCATAATCAAACAACCAACTTGATTTTTTGACTATGAATCAATTAATTTAGATCCTAATAGTATACATGTTTCCTATAAATCTCCATGTATATGTATATTACTTACAAAAGAACCTTGGTACCTCATAACTAGTTATATTATGGTCATACAAATAAAACCAAACTTTTTTGTTTTATTAATAATAATTATTTCCATTACAATGAAAATTAAGTTATATGTAAATACACTTGCTTTTGGGGGCATTATAGTTACATAACCCTAACAGTTTTAACCCTGGATTAAACCTAGGGCTTCTAAGATATAAAAGGAGCATTATAAGACAGAAAGAGCAGCCTTTTACAGAGTTTTTCACTTTAGCAAATTCAGAATCCTAAAGAGCTATTGAAAGATTCAAGGGAGGAGACAAAGGAAGAGAGACACGGAGATGAAGCTTGACGCGAAGTACTTCATGGAATAGGTGGCTTCTCATCGTCGTTACCTCTAAACATCCATTTCGAGCGTATTTTCCACATTCTTTCATTTTTGTTGATGTATATAATTGAGATAATTGTTAAGAATATGTTATGTCGGATGTCGATTTTTGTCTAAACTCACCTTCGAGTTTTTGATTCTTGAGATTTATGAAATTGATTCATTGTGTTTAAATTGAGTTATTTTGTGATTCAATATCTGCTCTTAATAATTAGGTAACAAACTGAGAGGGTGAGCCGAATGAATATCATCAATTTAAGCTAATGGGAGTTATGTAAATTGATAGATAAGAATTGAATCAAATTGGTGAAATCATGCAACGAGAGATTGAGCATAAGTTCATGATAGGTTAATAGACAATTCTAGAACTAATTTAAGTTACGGGTCAATTATGAATTGAGAGATCACAATTTCATAATTTAAATTAGGGGTTATTAATTAGAATTTAAAGATTATAACTCGAGAGAGAGTAATTCACCCTAGGACTGTCTAGACCCAGTACTCGATGATTGCATAATTAACTAGATTTCCATTAATTTCAGATTAAAACCCCCATTCTCTCAATTGCTACTTCATAGGTTAATTTTGGATTGGACTGTGTGATTTGCTACTTGTTTATTATTTCTGAAATTTTATTCTCATAATTGATTATTGATTGATTAAATTTTTTCATTGTTTGTTTATTTTAGATTGTTGCATTTCAATTCCGCCTTAGATTTTAGGATTAGTTTACCCCTCCTAGTGGGATCAATACCTTAGGTACTACGCAAATGACCCACGTGCTTTTGGTATTATTGAGGTTAAAATCGTAAAACTTAGCATATGTAAACTTGCGATCAAATGTTTGGCGTTGTCGCCAGGGAGGCGATTAGTTTAGTTCTTTAGTCTAATGTCATTTGTTTTTAAAAGAAAAAATATTATGGGGCGTAAGGTAGAGACACATCAAGAATTCTTAGAGTGAGAATGGGCATCTGAAGAGTTGAATGCTAACAAGAGATAAAAAGAACGGCCATAGAGGATGTATATTATAGGGAGCAGGGGATGTTTGCGAAATTTAATAAGCCTCAATTTGGTTGGAAGAATCATCATCCTTATGTAAACTCGTAAACTTCAGGGTGGTAGAACTACCCAGATTTCTACTGGTCCAACGATACGAGTACTCATATGGGACATCAAGACCTATTTAAATTGCATTATGATGAATCCAATTCATAGGATTCCAAGCTGGACAAAATCATAGATAAGCTCACAGATATGGAAGAGAACTATAAGAGATTGGAAGAGAAGTTTGAGCAAGTAGTAGAAGATCACGTTTCTTCTATTCACAATCTAGAAGTTCGAATAGGCCAGCTTTCCAGGGAATTATGTAAGCAAAGTGTGGAAAACTTTCTGCACAACATGAAAGTAAATTCAATGGAGCCATGTCAGGCTATCACACTTAGGAATGGGGTAGAGTTAGAAGAATCAACGAGACATCAAACTAAACCCGACCTTAGGGAAGGCTAAGAAATCAAAGAAGAGGATGAAGAAAATAATGCCAACCTTCCCTTTTATTCACTAGTTCTTGATCTACTATATTTGAATATCGAAAAATCTTAGGGAGATGTTCAAGAAAAGAACTTTATCTTCTGGATTGATGATGATCAAATGACATTCAACAAGAATGATGTAATTACGAATCCGAAGGTTATTAGCTCATTCAGGATAATTGATGTGTTTGAATCTTCTGAAGAACAAGAGGATGAAGAACAGATGATAACAGACATCGAGTTTGAAGAAAGTATGGAAGTCTCTGTTCGGAAAGTAGAAGAAGCTAAGGAAACAAAGGTGATTAAGGAAGAAGGAGAGTAATTCACCTTCGTACAGGGCAAACTGTTGGATTCGATGGAAGATTCTGGGAGTTTCATTATTCCCTATTTTATTAATAGTTTGTTAATGAGAAGGACATTGATGAAATTAACTGGTTTTCTCAACCTTATCAATATTATCTTTCTGATCATTTTACAATTTGTAGCTTACTCACAGGCTAGAAAACTAATGTTGAGCGAGAATGGTGGAAGCAAGTCGCTCATAATTGATCTTGGCTCAGTTTTAAAAGATGAAGGTCAAGCTAATGACCATAAATTAGCACATTTAGTAGTTATATTTAAATTATTGTGTGTTTAGGTTTGTTGTAAATTCTTAAATAAGTTTGAAAGATTTGGAACGGTTTGGATTGCTAATTCTTTTGCTCTCTTGAATTACTTATAAGATAAGGAAACACTCTTGATATCAAGTATATTTGGTCTTGAAACTATCGCCATCAGCACCTCTATCACCATAAACGGTTTTGTGTTCTAACCCTTTTCTTTTTATTTTTGTTGGTATTTTATTCTTATGTTTTTGTATATTTTGTTTTATTTCCCCAGTGTGTTTGTGTGCTCTCTTTTCACATTGAGGACAATGTGTTTTTCAAGTGTGAGGATGATTATGTGTTTTTCTTTTGCACGTAATTTTCCATATTGTATGATAGTTATTAGGTTGTATTGTGTGAACTGTATAAATGTGTCAATGACTTAGATAGACTGAAATTTATTTAATTTTGAATATGGTTTATTAGGTTGTAAATAATCATTAGCTCACAAATTTAGTGAATAAGGAGTCTTTGGATAAATATACAGCTTAATTAGGATTTAGTGTAAATTTAGCACCCTATAGATTGTCACATTCATTTATAATTTGAGGCCTTTTAACTTAAGTAGCTTAACTAGTATTTTTCATAGAAATGAGTAGCTTAAACAACAAGGTAGGTAATAAATGAAAATAATAATAATAATAATAATAATAATAATAATAATAATAATAATAATAATAATAATAAATATTTTTTGTTAAATAAATCACTATTCCGCTGACCTTCAAGTTATGAATAGAGCTAGTAGCTAGTTAAAAACGTGATATAGCTAAGTATCCGGATCGACACGCATCACAAATTTGTGCTTTCGCATCAAAAAGCTATAATGACATTTCAACCAAGCGATTTAATAAAAACATGACTTAGTTAAGTAATCGGATCGACATTCATTACCAATATTCGCCCTACGTAAAAAGACTAAGCCTATGTTTAAAAAAATTTGTTTCCTTAATAAACCTACCGAACTTGTAATAAGTTTGACTTTTCATGAAAATATACTTAGGAATAGTTACAAAGTTGAAAATACCAAAGAATTATTAATGTGTGTGTACATTTGGAAAAGGTAAACAAATTAACACTTAGATCTCGATTAAATTGTATATTTAGTTCAAAGCCCCTAGATATAGATTTTGCTTGTTAGTGATTAGAAATAACTTGTCAGATTGTGCTCAAGATTAAATTTATTTCATGAAGTCGAAGTCATTGCCTCGTTTTTACATTTTGTGTATTAAATGTTGTATTTTTTTGTGTTGTTTGCTTTTGGACAAGCAAACGTTTAAATGTGGGGATGTTGATAGTTGTGATTTGCATCATGTTTTAGGGTGTAATTTGTTAGGCATTTAGTGTGAATTTGAGTGTTGAGTGTGTATTTATGGTTTAATTGTGTTAGTTT
>JANZXP010000194.1:13780955-13803262 GCA_027576715.1 Erythroxylum flavicans | reverse complement strand
TATGGAGTTCAGACGAGGATTTTTACAGATCATAAAAGTCTCAAGTACTTATTGAGCCAGAAAGAGTTGAATTTGAGGTAAAGAAAGCGATTAAAGTTACTTAAGGATTATAACTTGTTGATTGAATACTGTGCAGGCAAAGCAAATATAGTGGCCGATGCCTTGAGTAGGAAATCCTCCATAGCCCATGTTCAAATAATTTATTTACCATTGTTGAAAGAGATGGCTAAGCTTAGAATAAGCTTGAAACAGGAGGAACCATATTGTATTAGTGCTAATTTTAGAGTGGGACCAATACTCAGAGAGAAAGTTAAGGAGTTGTAAGAACAAGATGCACAGCTGAACAAGCTCTGAGAAGAAATTAAGAATGGCAAGCAATCTGAAGTGGAAGTGAGGGATGATGGATTTATGGTTGTAGGCAATAGACTTTGTATTCCGAATGTTAAGGAGGTAAAATATGAGATACTTGATGAAGCACACAATGCGCCTTATGCCATGCACCCAGGTAGCACCAGGATGTACAGAGGTTTGAATGAGAATTTCTAGTGGAAAGGCATGAAGAAGGGTGTAGCAGAATATGCAAGCAAGTGTTTTGTGTGTCAGCAAGTCAAGACTGAATACCAAGCACCTTCAGGCAAGTTAAGGTCATTGTCCATTCCTGAGTGGAAGTGGCAAAGGATAACCATGGATTTTCTGTGCCTAAGACCAGTAGGAAGCATGATGTCATATATTATTGATCGTTTAACGAAGTCAACCCATTTTCTAGCAATTAAACATATTGATTCTCTGCATGTGCTAGCAAAGAAGTATATTAATGAGATAGTGAGACTACATGGGATCCCAGACTCTATAATTTCTGACAAAGATCCTCAGTTTACTTCGAGATTTTAGGAAAGTATGAAAGAAACTCTAGGGACCAAGTTAAATTTTAACGCTACTTTCCATCCCCAAATAGATGCTCAATTTGAGAGGACCATTCAAACCCTTGAAGGAATGCTCAGGGCATGTGTGATGGATTTCAAAGGTGTTTAGGACGAGAGCTTGCCATTGGTCAAATTTGCTTACAATAATTCATACCACTCAAGCATTCAAATGGCTCCTTATGAAGCACTGTATGGAAGAAGATTTAGAACTCCTATATGCTGGGATGAAGAAGGAGAAAGAAAATTAATACAACCAGAGTTACTTCAGATGACAGTTGACAAGGTCAATCTAGTTAAGCAAAGGCTTAAAGTCACTCAAGATAGAATAAAGAGCTATACTGATGCATCCCAAAAGGAAATAGAGTATAAAGTTAGTGAGCAAGTCATTCTTAAGACATCTCCTAGGAAAGGAGTCATAAGGTTTGGCAAAAAGGGAAAATTGAGCCCAAGATACAATGGTCCCTACGAGATTGTTGAGAGGATTAGACCACTGGCCTATAAATTGGTGCTATCACCAGAATTGTCACAGATACATGATGTCTTTCATGTTTCCATGTTAAGGAGGTATAGATCAGATCCCTCTCACATCATTCAGACCACTGAGGTTCAGTTGAGATATGATCTAACTTATGAGGAGACTCTAGTGGAGATTCTGGACACTAAGGAAAAGGTCCATAGGAACAAGACAGTTCAACTGGTTAAAGTCCTGTGGAAAAACCATTTTAAGGAAGATGCCACATGGGAGCCCTCGGAGGCCATGAAGGAGAAGTATCCACACCTCTTCAATAACTCAAGTAAGAATTTCGAGGACAAAATTCTTTTAAGATGGGGAGAAATGTTGGCCCCCGAATTTTTTGTTGAGTTAAGCGTGATTTAAATTAATTATGAAGTCATAATAGAATTATTATTGGAGTTTAATTATTTATTTCAGTGTTAGTAGGATTTTATTTTACTGGTTAGTTAGATTAAAGCAGTAAGAATTTATTGAGGGCAATTGTGGCATGTCACTTAAGTATAAAAACCATGAAGCATTAAAAGAAGGGTAAAATGGACATTTAGCACTCATTAAAGGTAGAATTGGAAGAGGAAAATTATTGTCTTGTTCATTAGAGGAAGAAAAATGTGAATGAAGGGAAGAGAAGAAGAGAAAAACGTGAAAAAGAAAGAGAAGTGAGAGAGAGTTCGTCCATGAGAGAAAAAGAAAGTAGACAAAGTTAGGGTTTCATCTTTTCTTAGTTTTTAAGAGTGATTTTGAGGGTACTCAAGAAGAGAAAAAGAAAGAGGAAGAGAAGAGCTTCCATTTGAGCCAAATATCTCTTTGTTTGGCGAAGATTCAACATAAGCCCATTTTTAATCCTTTGTATTTTTGGAAGGGTTTTGGTTCATGAAGCTTAGGAAATACATGGGTTTAAGTATTCTAGAATTAATTTTTAGTGAATATGCTTTTTGAGTTCTTAATTTGTATTCCTATTGAATTGAAATTTTGTCAATGTTAAAGGGAATCAAGAGAGGTAAGAGGAGTAAGAGGAGGGGCATTTTTAAGCAAATTTTTAAGCAAGGAATCCAGGGGGGTAACATGTCTATAGTTGAGTTAATGAGCTATGAGTATTTTTCCAAATCAATAGAGTTAAATGATTTCAATTGCTTTATAAATGTTGCATTTATTGCTTCTTAAATGATTTAAGAAATTGCTACATGTTTGGTACACGAATTTTGTTGATGATTTATGAAATGATGATGGAAATGGTATTTGAAATATATCATGCTTATGGAAATCATGTTTCCAAAATGTGCCTTTTGTGCAAAATGTTTACAAGTTATAAAATTCATGTTTGTGTGGGCTTGTGGTGGTCCATTCTATTATGTCACATGCACGTTAACCATGTTAAAGGCTTCTCCCGCCTACCCGCTAGTGGCATGGAGCTCCATCACAGACTCCCTCATGTTTACTGGAGATTCGTAAGAACTCCCTCATGTTTATCAGAGCTTCGCAAGAACTCCCTCATGTTTATAGACCACCCAAACCATTATGGTTGCTTATGTGTTTATGATTTGTTTAACATGTTGAGAAATACATGACTTATGTTGTTTATGAATTGTTTGATAAGCTTGAGAATTTGAGAAATATGTGATTTATGGTTTCAATGCAATTTACTATGGCAATGAATATTTTCGATGGTTTTGCTTATTTCTCTACTATAAACTTGTTACCCACGAGCTTTTAAGCTCACCCCCCATTCCTCCCCATCTCCGGGTGAAGAGCAAGAGATTGAGTGATAGAGAGTCAAGGCATCACTCCAAGTTTACATATTTTTTATATTTAAGTTAGTATATGAAAACTTAAAGTTTTAGCCACATTTCAAGTAACACTTGTTCATGTATATTTTGTATTTTTGGATTATGAGACCAATGATGTATTTAGGTCTTGAAATGCCCATTAAATCTTTGAAAAACTCTTTTCTTTTGATGTTAATGAAATATATTTATGTTTTGCTCATGATTTTCTAAGTTTTCGCATTGCATTTTTAAGCATTCATAGGGGTAAAATTTATGTTCTGACTTCAGGGGAAAAACTATATTAATCTAGGCTGATTTGGACAAGGTTGTCTTCTTGCAAGTTGTAGTTTATCCTCTTAACTTTTCAATGGTTTAAAGTGTGTAATTTTTGGAGATTGGACTTAAAAGATAGGATTTTTACAAGTTAGTGATACTGCATAGGCTGTATGCTGGACACTTTATAGCCCATTTCTAACTTGATCTAATAGAAAAAGAGTACTATGGTGTATTGAAATGGGAAGAATTAGTGTGATAAGTTAGAGATGAAATGAAGGTGATAAAGGGAGTTCAACATGTGTAGAAATTTATGATGAATGTGTATAAGTTTGAATGTTATGTTTTTGGATTAATGACCAAACATAGATTATGATTTCATTGTAAATGATATTGAGCTAAAATGGAAGTGAGAATGAAGGGAAATGATGAGGAAAATAAGTTAGAAATGATATATATGCATAAGTGAGGTCATAGGCAACTTGTAGGAGTTAGAAATCTGGAAATTGACCCGTAAATGTCTGTTGGGTGGACCTTCTTAGGAATTCTAGCGTTCTAGCTCAGTTCATGTCCGTTTAGAGGGACATATGTCCACTAAGCGGACATTCTCAGGACAGTTTTATAAATGTGCAATTTTTGACCCTCTAGACTGCAAAATCTCTCTTTGGGGTCTTTATGAAAGTTTTAGAACTTGAAGTTCTCTTCGAAACCGTACTTAAATAACCTTGATCTAACATCCATAGTGTAAGTTATGCTTTTTGTCCCAAATCATGTATACATTTATAAATTGTGGACTTATCAATGCTTTCCTATGATACATTTAGGCTTGAATGGAGCTTGAGATGTACTTAGTTAGATGCGAAAATTAGAGATAAAATGAGTGAATGTTTAGAGTGACGATTGAGGATATAAACATAAGAATGGATTGTCATATATCAAGTGTTTAAAATATGGAATTTTGGGATGTTATGAGAATGAAGAAGAACCAATGATGGCTAGTGAGATCCCATTATAAAAACCCTACAGAGTGATGCGCTCATGTTTTATTCACTAGTTAGACTCCGAAAATGGGGTCTAATAGAAAAGGATCGAAAAATCTTACGAAACTAGAGTTTTTGCTTCAACCTGACGCCACGATTGTGGCTAAAGCCTAAACCTTTTTGTCATGATCGTGGCCTAGATCCAAGCTCTCTATCACGATCGTGCCCAAAGTGCATGATCGTGGCCTGGCTGCCCTGGCTCACCCTTCTCTGCCAAGATCGTGGCCTATTATGCTACGATTGTAGCCTATGTTTTTAGCCCGAAACTCTTCGCAACTTCTCCGTTCTTTGTCGTTTATCCTCAAACACTAACAAACAAATCAAGGTACCTCAAAAATATAACAATTAAGCTCAAAAACTCATATTAACCTATAAAAACACTTAAACACATAAACTAACACAATTAAACCATAAATATACACTCAACACTCAAATTCATACTAAATACATAACAAATTAAAACCTAAAACACAATACAAATGACAACTATCAATGATGTAGCAACTAATGGAAAGAGGATGCAAGTTGTGGACTAATAAAGTGGGAGCACTATCTTATATAGTGAGAGCAGTTCTTTAAATAGTGAGAAAGTGGTTGAATGATGTGGCAATAAAGTATTATTTTCCAATTCTTATTTTTATTTGGTAATTGAAATTAGTAAAAAAAGAGCAGATAATTCTACATAAACTTTATAGAGTTAGTGGAAGAATTGATAACACCCCAATAACTTTGTAGATTAGAAAAGAAATTGCATTGTTCCACTTACTTAGTTCTTAAGTTCTTGTAAGTCTATATAAAGACATCCTTTATAATTAACTTGTGTAACAATGTACATTCAATCATTTGGAGTAGAGTTAAGAGCTTTGAAAGAAAGTTATTATAAAACACTTCAAAAAGGAAGATTTTTTAGTGATTTCATTGTGGAGTGCTTCAAGTAGGAAGTAACTCAAATTCCTTTTATATTGTTTCTTTGTAAATAGATTAATAAAATTTTTTATTAATGTATCTCATTCATTTCTTTTGATTAATCTATACTAAACATTTATGTTCCAAAATTGTGATTAAAACACCTAAATGCAACTTGTGTGACATTTTAAAATAAATAGATCTATTAGTCGATAACCACGATGAAAGTTTGAATTGAGCTTTTGTAAGCTTAAGCTTCACTACCGCATAAGCACTTTCAATTTTATCCAAATTTTTTGTGCCTAAAATAGCTCTAATAACTACCACCATGATACACTCAATTATCAGTCCTAAGCATTGGTTGCTTACATCTAGCAAGGAGTGTTTATGAGTGTTAGTATGCTTCCCAAACAAATCGTAATTGTTGTTTCAATTAAAAATAGACATATTAGATATAAATAAGTATCAATTCCTTTTTGTTAAGAACATTTTGTATCCATTTGAAATAATAATAAATGTTTTTCTTGCATTTTAAAATAGAAATTTGATTATTGAAATCTATCAAATAGTAAGACAATTAAGATTTAAGTTTAATGTAATAATCAAGTTTAAATTAAGTAACTATTTAGTTTATTCAACAAATACTATTTGATTATCATGTTTCATATAATTTTCCCTGTTTTTAATATTATAAAATATAAATATTTATAAACTCACTAACCTTTTACATTCATGTATATCTGAATGATAATTGATAGAGGTAACATTGATCATTATAATAAATTTTTGGAATAAGTAATTGATTGCGCATCATAACACTACACAAAATAACTAAAAACTATAGCTAGTGATAAGCTTAGGTCGATCCCACAGGTAGTGTGTGTAAAGCTTTTGTAATGAAACGAACTAGTGTTTAGGATATTTAGGGGGTTTATTAGTTTTTGAATCATAGAATAAAATGAAATTAAGCAAACCAAAGCAAATTAAAGAAAACAATCTAAAAGTGATAAAAATAATGAATGTGTTAGGGATCCGATCTCCGGTTCAATCTCGACCTACACACAAATAAGCATATTTCTTTTTTTTGTTATTCTTATACCTCTCCTATCAACTATTAATTGTAGATTAAAAACAAGTTTTTCTCATGTCGATTTTCCCTTAGGTTGTTTCTAATTAAAACAAGATCTTTCATTAAACCTAGCTATTAGACAACTTAGAACAAGCTCTTTAGATTTAGCTAGACACCCGCATTATGAATAAGGATAACAGATCAATCTAGGAAACAACCACATAAGCTTGGGTCATTTAACCTAGGTTAAGTTATCCCTAATGATTCAAAACAATTAGTTGCCACAAATGAATCCAAACACAACTTCATTTCATTACAAAAACTTTACACAAACTCCCTGTGGGATCGACCTAGACTGATCACTAGCCATAGTTTTAAGTTTAGTTATTTTGTGTAGCATTATGATATGCTACTAATTTTGGCACTATTGTTGTGGAGTGTGGTGCCTTAGTTTTTTATTTTAATTGGAGTTTTTATAATTATTTTTTCAGTTATTTCTTGATCTTTTCACTTTTTCATTGTTTTTTTGTAAAAAGGACACATAAAAAAGAGTGGGTCATTTCTAGATATTATCAATTCTTTTGATGAAAATTTTTCCTATAACTTATATTCCCAATCCTATAACTAAGTTTGGAGTGATGCTACAAACTTTATTTATGGAGGGGATAGGCAACAAGACTACTTCTTAGATGAGCTGCAGGACGCACAACAATTTTCGCATAAACTAGAAACCTCTTATTTCAACTCATGTACATCTTTGGAAGATTTAGTTAATGTTATTTCCACTAATACTCTACATTTCTAGTTGGATGTAAAGCAATTTTTCCAAGATACAAGGTCTAGAGTCCAAAATTTGGAGAGCCAGTAAAACTTAGGTACATCTCAGGAGGACTTAGTTAATGTTATTATAGCTAATACTCTAAAATTTCATCAGGATGTAAAATGATTATATCAAGACGTAATGTCTCAATTCTCGACCCTGGTAAGTCTGATGGGTCAGATGGTAGGAACTATCATCCACCTAGAATCACAAAGCAAAGAAAAGCAGCCTCTCAATCTAAAGAGTGTTAATGCAGAAACCTTACGGAGAAAAAAGGAGCTTGAGAATCTTAAGAGGATTACTCAAGGGATTGCTTATGAAGAAGAATTTGAGAAGGTGCTTAAAGAAAAAAAAAGATATATCATTTAGCTCAAAGGTAAAAACTGAGCTCCTAATTGTTGCTAAGACTAACCCTTCACCTTTACCTAATAGATTAGAGAAATTAAACATGGAAAAAAAGGATGAAGAGATATTTGAGATATTTTCAAGATTGTAGGGACTCGGTAAAGATTAAAAGTTTTAATATTGGGAAGATATTAAACATGAGGGGCCATCTAATTAGGTGTTATCCTGAATTACCTAAGTGCAGAAAGCACAAAGTGTGACATCTGAAGATTATAACTTTGTAATGTGATGAGGAAAATAAGGAGTTGAGCTAGCGAAAACAAACAAAGGAGCTTCTTGGGAGGTAACCTAAGGTAAAATTTTCTTTTCCTTTACATTTTTTCTTTTATTAGGATATGCATGTGTGTCTTTAAGTTTGTTTGTTTCTTACGTATTTTTAAGTTTCCAAAAAAAAGAGAGAGAATCAATACAAACAAACAAACAAACAATTTCTCTTTTTCTGTTGCTTTTAAGACTATATAGTCATAACTAGAGAGTGAATTAACTAGAAAAATTCATAGCAAATTGAGCATGTAATTATACTCTTGTGATTGTTCAATATACATTATCTTTAGAAGAGTAGAGACTAGTGGTAGACACAAGCCAGTGAGATTTTGAGCCTTTATAGGCTGACACATCATATCAGTCTCATTATTTTTTGTTTATGTATGACCTTCATGACATGTACATCCTGACTTTGCTTTGAATTTCTATTCAAGACCACAATTTTATCATATCTATTAATATGGAGATGACATAGGCATTCTTTGTTTCATAAGATACATTAGCCAAATAATCCATATGTTGATATGAATTTTCCTTTTGATAAGCCCCCTTAAGCTTTATGTGCCTTTTCTTTTCTTGCTAACCATTTTACACTCTTTAAACCTAACCAATGTCCTACCTAATCCTTTAAGCAAGTAGAGAATTTGTTAATTATTGATGATTGTGGATGCAAAAAAGTATGAGCATGGAGGTGTGCATATGTGCGAGTTGTTTATAATTGTTGGGATGTCATTTTATGTCTTATCAATGAGTTCCAATGTTGATGTAGCTTCTTTCAATTTTTGTTAAAAAAAGGGAAAAGAAAAAAAGAAAAAGAAAAAATATGTATTTAAATAAAAGTATCAAGAAGAAAATGGAATTGTTCTAAAAAGTTATTCATTGTTAGTTTCTCCTCCTAAAGTTGTATGGAATGGGTGATTTGAGCATGATGCATATGAGGTAGATTTTGTTTTGAAGGATCACCATTTATGGTTATAATGTATTGTTTATCATCAATTATTGTGAGTGATTTATGCTTTATGTGGCTTGTGGTGTGAGAGCTTGCATTTGAGTTGCAAAACATAGTTTTTGCATTCATTATAGTTGATGGTACCAAGTTTTAAGTGAATGGTATTTTTTGTGATTGATATTACAATGAGTGTTTTTCTTGCTTCATTAGCTTTGATGGCTTTTACAATACACTATCCAAATACATCTAAACTTAACCCTTGTCCACATTATAACCTTACAAAGTCCTTTGATTCATGATTATGCGTGTGGATCCTAGTGGTGAAGAAATGAAATAATATGCCACGTCGTAGAATGTTATGATCATGAATGGTGTTTGAGTGTACCTATGGATAAATGCTATTTACACACATTTTGATGTTCAAAATCAATTACCTTTGTAGACCAAGAAGAAGATGAATTAGGGTAAGGATTGGACAAGAAATTACAAGAAGCACAACACTATATAAAATAACTAAACTTAAAACTATAGCTAGTGATTAATCTAGGTCGATCCCATAGGGAGTGTGTGTAAAGATATTTTGGTTTTTAAATAATCAAATTAAATCAAATTAACGAAACAAAATTAAAGCAAACAATCAAAAAGTGATAAAATGATGAATGCATTAGGGATTTGATCTTCGAATTAATCTCAGCCTACACACGAATAAGCATATTTCATTATTCTGTTATTCTTATACCTCTCCTAGAAACTATTGATCATAGATTAATAACAAGCTCTTTAATTAAACATAGCTATCAGATAACCTAGAACAAGCTACCTAGATTTAATTAGACAGCTGCATTATAAATAAGGAAAACAAACCAATCTAGGCAACAACCATACAAACTCAGATCATTTAACCTAGGTTGAGTTATCCCTAATGATTCAAAACCATTAGTTGTCACAAATGAATCCAAACACAACTATTACATATTGTATTTAAGATTGTAACAATGGGTTCATACATAAACAATCTAATGAGAATGATAATAATGATCACTCATACATGAATACCCAAATTAGTAACCATAAGATAACCTAAACAATCCCTAAAGAGAGAAAGAACAACAAATATAATGTAAATACACCCAAATGTGTTCTTCTTCGTCGATTTCACCTTCAAACCAGGTTGGGGAATCTTAGCCCTCTATGGGTCTCCAAAATATGCATGCTCTGCCCCTCATTTCTATCCTAAAATGATTCGTCTCTTATTTTGCTATCAAAATGTTCTATTTATATGAAAAATTTAGGTTTCTGGTCATACACACGGTTTAATACATGGCCATGTATTAAATCATATAAGTCAAAAAAATGGGAACCTCATGAAAATCCACGGCTGGATACATGACCGTGCGTCCAACCATATAAGTCCAAATTGTCTTCCAAATGTTTACATGGCCATATAAGTATATACAGGGTAGTGTATCTTCCAGTTCTTGCTGAAATGTTATGCTTCTTGTAATTTTTTTTCCAATCCTCACCCTAATTCATTTCCTTCTTACACCATAAGGGCAATTGAGTATGAACGTTAAAATGTTGGCTTAAGGAATGTGCTTTTAACTCATTTTAGCTTTTATGTTTCCAAATTGTACCTAAAATCAAATAGGAACTAAAATGACTATCTTAAGTCTTTCACAACAATAGTCACTAAGTGTTAAAAAGTGAATGTATAAACAATTAAGCACATATCAGTAATTTTTTAGAACCTATTGTTTTGAGTTCTAACTTCATCAAAGTATCATTTTTAGGCAAAAGATAAACCATTTTAAATTTTCAAAAATAGAAAACATAAATTTGAATAATAGACACCTGAATTGTAATTCCAATCAAATGGAGTTACTGTCAAAAATTAATCTTTTTGTATATATTAACTAAATCACTAAAGAAAACTTATAATAGATGTTATAAAGATAAAGAAGGTCTTACTTTTCTCTATATTTGTTCTTAAGTGTATGGCTTTTCATGGCTTCTTGTCTTCCTTCCCTATTTGACCTCTTATTTCCATAAATCATTTACTTTGATTCTTTCCTCCTTCATTTATTTTCTATATCTCTTATCCCCCCATTCTCATTTTGTCTTCCTTGCTTATTATTTGTGCATTTTATAAGTACAATCCCCCCTTTTCTTATACTACTCTTATTTTTTTCTTGTGTGGGAATTCTACTTCTTTCTTTTCTCTTTTTCATTCCTAGTTCTTCCGTTTTTTTCATCTTTCCCTCTCCTTCTTTCACTAACTCCTAGTTGAGTTCTTACCTTTTCCCCCTAGAAGGTGAGAGATGCAAAGCCTAATTTAAAGCTCAATTACTACCTACAAATAGAGTAGAATATATTGTTTTAGATTCATTTCTCATTAAGATTAAGAAGAAGGGAGTGATGAGGTGGGATAAGACCCTTATAGCATTCACTATGGACAAAAGAACACCTTTTTTAATCATAAAAGCTTGAACACAACTTTATTAGAGACAATTTGAATAGGAGCCAGTAAATGAGGATAAGAACTTTCGCTTTAAATTTGGAAGCTCTTCTCAAGAAGGTTTATAGGGTAGGCCCTTAGCACCTTAACAATAAGCCTCATTTCATTTAAATTTGGAGACCTAGATAATAGATACATGATCTTACATTTAACCAATTTCTTATTGTTCCCCTAGAATATTGGACAACAAAAGGCTAAAGTTATCTTGCGAGCTAAGTGGGAAAGCCCCTATATTTTCAAAAAGCCACTACTAATATTAAAATGATTTAACTTTGCTATATTTTATGTGTTGGTAAACACTTTTCATGAATTACATGATGAAATACCTATACTTAGGTTGAGTGATAATTATGAGATGGTGGAAGACTTAGTTAAGGTTACATATGCTTCGTGGCTAGTGCATTCATTCTAGAGAAAAATATGGAGATCTATAGGTAGGAAACTTATCAATGGTGATTTCAATGAGGTAATGTAGGAAAAAAATAAGAACTATAATATAAAAACTATAAAAGTGTTGGAAGTCCCTCCCTCACAAAATGCCACCTTAAATACCAATTCAGTGTTTGAAATGGTGCCGTTTGTATAAAGAGAGGTAAGTTTTAATCTTACAAGCTCCCCTTTAGATGCACCAACTGATCTTCTTTAGAGCAAGGTTCACAAGATCTAAAATATCCTTTACTAGAAACTTCTATGAGCTCGAAGAAGAATGAGCTCGAAGGTAACTATATTAATTAGGGTCCATTTAGTTCCAATGCTCCTAGAATTTACGAAGAACCTTATTAGGTTAATAAGTTCATGACGATTACTAAAAGGAACTCTAATAGGAAGAAAAAGGACTCCTCTTCCTCTCACTTAACATAACAATAATATCATAGAATGTTAGAGGTATTAATTATCCCTCAAAGCAATTGGTACTTAAGAATTTTTCTTTTGACAATAATCCATTTCTTTTTGGTATTTTAGAAACTAAATTGAAAAAGGATAATTGTAAAAATTTGAAATTCTTAAATAAGTAATGGAATGTGACAATCAATCACCTATGCCATTAAAATGACATAATTTTGGTTGTCTATAAGGAGGAGAAAATTGATTCTTAACTTCTTAATTAATTATCAACTAATTCACTTTTTAGTTAAGCTGTGCCAATAATAATTTCTATTCTAATCAACTTTTTTTTCTATGCCTATAATCTCTTAATTTAGAGAATCTCTCTTTAGTTTAAGTTGAGGGATTTAGGTTCTTTCAACAAGTTCCGTTTGATCATCCTAAAGGATTTCAACATCATGTTGCACCCTTAGAAAACTAAAGGAAACTCATGTTCTATAAATTGTTTTAGGGACTTCAAGAATTGCATTACAAACATACAAGTTATAGATTTAAGTATGTAATAACAAAAAATGGTGGTTGTTTTTTAGGAAATATTTAAATAGGGCACTAACTAATGAAAATTGAATCCAAAAATTGCCTGATAATAAGGCCTCTTCTACTAATCTTTTATTTTTTGTCATTCACTATTATTGTTCAAATTTATAAGATTTCTTCTAAAAGAAAATTTCCCTTAAGGTTTAATAACTTTCTTGTAGATTTGGATATGTTTCAAGAAGATGTTCTTGAGAGCCTCAAAGTAGAAGTTCGAGGTCACAAGCTCTTTGTTATCACAAGAAAACTTCTTCTAATAAAGGAAGAGCTTAAGATCCTCAATTAGGAGAAAGTTGGTGACACTAATCAACTTGTTATTAGTATAAACGAGAGGCTTGATAAAGCTCAATCTTCACTCTATATGACTCTAGATTACCAAGCCCTCTACGTAGAAGAGAAATTTACTCTTGAAGATAATATTCAAGCTCTAAATTTCAATCATTCTCTCTTGATATAGAGATCAAAGATTCTTTATCCAAAATATGAAGAAAAATTACGCTTATTTTCATAAATTAGTACTCTCACGATATAAGTCTCATAAAAAAAGTGGCTTTGGATAATGGTTTATTCTTTAAGAAGCTTTCCCTTACTTCTCCAACATTTTAGGAAACCCCACTATTAGGATATCATTATTTCATCTTCTCAGCTCTATTATTTAGGACTAGATCTCTCTTATAGAAGCATAATTGCTCCATAGATCTTTTAATGAGATTGGTGAGGATAGAACTTTATTCTCTCTTAATACTTTTAAAAGTACTAGGTCTAAATAGCATGAATGCATTGTTTTTTCACAAACCTGACATTTTGTAAAGGAGTTAGTGATTGGACCTGTCTTTGAGTTCTTCAAGAATGGGAAAATATTGAAGGAGTTAAATAAGCAATTTATTTGTCTCATTCCTAAATGAAAATACCTAAGTCTTTTAAGGAGTTTAGACATATAGCTAGTTACAACACTAATCACAAATGTGTCTTACAATGTTTAAGTGAATGGTGAGACAACTAATCTTATCAAGGGAGTTAGGAGATTGAGGAAAGGAGACCTATATCTCCTTATTTTTTCACCTTGAACATGAAGGTCATAGACATGCTTCTAAAGTGGAACATTAGACAAGAAAAGCATTTTAAGCTTCACTCTAAGCTCAAAAAGATTATAAGTTTGTCATCTACAAATGACTTTATCCTTTTTACAAAAGCTAGTACAGATTCATTAAGTGTCTTAACAAATGGCCTTAACATATTTAAGAGCATTTCATTTAGCCATTAAAAGAAAAGAGGACTGGTATGTATCTTTTAGCAAGTTCATAACATAATGCCTTTTAGTTTTCTTCCATAACTGGTATGAATCTTTTGAAGATTCCCATTACATATTTGTGCATTACCATCTCTCTATGAAAGCCTTAGTTTAGTGATTTCCTTCCTCTAATTGAGAACATCTAAAAAATAATTCCAAATTGAAACAACACAGGCTTTACTGTTGCTGGAAGAGCTTAGCTCATTAATCCTATTTTAAACAAAATTCACGTTTATTAGGCTTCTCACCTAATGTTTCCCTCTAGCAATGTTAAAACTATTGATAAATTATTAAGGAGATTAATTTAGACAGGGAACTCCACTAAAGATTTAATGGGTAAAGTCAAGCAAAAGTAGATTTGTTTACCAAGGGAAGGAGATGTTGATGATTAAAAGGATATGGAGGCTACTTAAAGAAAAGAAAGAACTTTGGATGAAATGGGTTCGTGCTTATTACTTAAAGGATAAAACTTTTTGGAAGATGTAGCCTAAGTAAAACTCTTGTTGAATTATGATACATACCCTCAAATCTAAAAGAAAGTGTAAGACTATAATTCTTATACAGGATTGGTTATCAACAAACAACATCCTTCTTAAAGCTAGTAAGGACCACTTGACATAGTTATAAAGCTTTCTTCATTGAAGGCTTCAGTTGCTCTCAATATAACTATGAGGATGTTACAAAAAATGGGCAAGGGCAAGCATTATTAATAATCTTTAAAAGACTCCATTGGTTACTCATCTAGTGAGCATAAGGTTAGAACTAATAAAGATGATGCAATTCAATAAAATCAAACCTCCTTAGGTTTATTCTCTAATTGGTCTTGTACAGCCTTATTAAAGAATCGAGTTGCTAAGGTAAAGTGGAATGATCTGGTTTAACTTAAACAAGCTCATTATGGTTGGCAATTAAAGGGAAGATCAACACCTTAGATAGAGTATCTAGATTCTTATATAGTCAAAACGTATGTGTTTTATGCAAACAAGAGCAAGAGACCTTAAACCACTTACACTTGAAATGTGAATTCACCTTCTACATTTATAAAGGTCTTCTCAAAATCTACAACTTAATCTTCGCTGGATTTGCTGGATATACTCAATTGAAGTTATCAAAACCAAATCGCTTGTGAAGGGGATAATCCAGTATTCAAAATCTCTCCTGGTAACTTGGTATATAAAATATGGAATGAAAGAAATAAGAGGTTATTTGAAAACTAGATAATGTGGAGGGATGCACTTTTTTTTTTTTATCTTGTAGGAAGAATTAGGTTTCAGCTTATCACTTATTGAGTCAACCAGCTAAGATATTATGCTTAATCTTCTAAGCCTTATAAATTTATTTATTTTTGCGAAAAATATTTTTAAAAAACATTTTTGAGAAATATATAAGGGAATAACTCACTAAATGGTGCACTAATAAGCATTATAAATTTATTTATTTTTGTGGAAAATATTTTTTAGAAAAACATTTTTGAGAAAAATATAAGGGAATTACTCACTAAATGATGCACTAAATAATGTAATTTTTTTGGTTGAAAATATGAACTCCATTATATTATGTTGTCAATGGGATAGGACCGAAATTTAAATGTTGTCTCGACACCAAAGCACAGACCTCTAAATCAAAAGAAGTCCGTCAAATACAGTAATTCCTAAAACACCCAGACAAGTATAAAAAAAGAAAGGCACCCTTAAAAATATAGAAAGACGAAAATAGCCCCATCGCTCTCTAATCACCAAGCCCTGGATTTCCCTTCTCAGCCCTCACCGCCCACACACTGCCTCTTCTGCCCTTCTCTCTAATTTCCCAATCTTCTCCCTCTCCAATTTCCGACTTTTTTGCCCTTGTTTTCCGATCTTCTCCTTTCCAACTACCCGCCATTTTTTCAAATTCTCGTTTTTAATCTTCACTCTTTAGACCCTAACCAAGATTATTCATGACCATTACCGCTTGATTTCTTTGCTGTTGGTCCGTCACCCGTTGTGTTCCGTGTCTTAACTCCATTTGAGGCTCTTTTGATCAATACCCACTTCGTTTCCTGGGTTGCTTTCGCTTGTTCGAAAAAGGAAGATTTTCTGGACATTTGTTCCTGTTTGGAGGTAGTTTTTTTTTTCTTTCCTGTTGCTCTTGAATGAGTATTTACCCTATTCGAGTTTCTTTTTTCTTTTGGAACTGACTCTTCGAAGTTGAATCTCTTTTGGTTGGAGAACTGATTATTCTCGATCAAAGTTCTATCATTTGTTGTTTTGATCCATTTCAATTTTTTAGTTTTTCTTTGTTTAGATGTTCTGTTTTTGGGTTTCGGAATGTACTGTGTTTTCAAGTTTAGGGCTTTTTTCTGGTTATCCTTTTTGAGATACAATTGTTGTAGTTCCGCATTTTTTTGGACCTTAACTTTGAGAACTTTACACCTTGGAGGATTTTAGTGGGATTTACTCTTTCATTTCTTTCTTTTTTAGTTTACTATCTAATATTTGAATGTTTTAGTTGATGGTTAAATGGTACTTCTGTTTGATGTCCTGCTGTGCATGGCTGCGCTCAATATTTCTGGAATTAAACTTGCAAAGGGAAATTTCTAAATTTTGGATGATTTGGGAGAGCTTTGTTGCTAAAGTAGTGGTTATTTTCCGCGCAATTTTGGTTGTTCTTTGGTTTGAGTACGTCCTACTTTTTTTAATGCAGATGATTTTTCTTCACGCATTTTATTGTTATTGCTAGATTAGATGAATATTTCTGCGACAAATTTGGTCTTTTTTGGTACAGAATGGGCATTGAACAAGTGAAAGAGTGAGGCATCAGCTTAGGGTGGATTTGTTATTCATGTATGTGTATTTAGACAGTTTTTTCTAGTTTTTGTGTATGATTAAGGGCTGAGCATTCCATTTCTTATTGTGAAAATACTTCCTTTTTCCTTGAATGCGTTGCATGTGATTGTTCTTCTTTTAAGCTGATTGCACTTGTTGATTCTGGAAGGGAAAAAAAAAATTACCAATCACAAATATGGTGGATTCTCAGTTGAATAAAATGAGATTGTTTCTACATTTCTTTCTGTAGTAATTATTTTGAGACATGTTTTAATACTGCCTTTAAGTTTACTCTCAAACATACGAGATATACTCCAGAGTTTACAATTGTATTTTCCTTTTCCTTTTTTTGACAGGCACGAGGTGCTACTGATAACCTATTAGAGGTTTTCGTAGTTCATGTGAAAATTTGCCGCATTGAAAATTTGCTGCAGTTTATGTATAGTGGTTTTATTCAATGGCTAATCATGACTTGGTACTTGGGCAAAGTCACACTCTGGGGCTTGGACAGAATCAGCAGTTGGTCTTAGGCCACAATCACAATTTGGGTTTGCAGAACCATGATTTGGAGTTGCGTCAAGCACAAGAGCATCATTTAGGTTTGGACCAAACCCATGATCTAGGTCTAGGTCATCATCATGAACATGAATTAGGTTTAGGTCAGACCCATGACCATGAGGGAGATCACAGTTTTGGTCATGAAAATGATTTGGGTATGGATCAAAAACCTGAACAGATTCATCAAGAATTGTCTCATCCTACACAGAACCATGACTTAGCTTTATCAGAAAGCCATGAACTGGTTGTTTCAGGAAACCAAGAACTGGATGAGAATCTTGAGCTGACTGTGGACCAGAGTCAGGACATGTCATTGGACCCTACTCATGATTTAGATGTTGATGACTCTCAGCTTGCAGTCCATACTCCTGTCCTTCAGGCTCGTACTCTTGCTATAAGTCCTAACTATGAGCTTTCAGTAGGGCAAGAGTTCCCCGATGTCATCAGCTGCCGCAGGGCTTTGAGGGATACAGCCATTGCCCTTCATTTTGAAATGCAGACAATAAAATCAGATAAGACTCGGTTCACTGCTAAATGTGCAAGTGAGGGATGTCCTTGGCGCATACATGCGGCGAAGCTACCTGGTGTTCCAACTTTCACAATCAGAACCATCCATGAGACCCATACATGTGGAGGGATTGCTCATCTTGGTCATCAGCAAGCCTCTGTTCAATGGGTTGCTAACTCTGTGGAACAACGTCTTAGAGAGAATCCTCATTACAAGCCTAAGGAGATTTTGGAAGAGATTCATCGTGTACATGGTATTACTTTGTCTTACAAGCAGGCCTGGAGGGGCAAAGAACGGATCATGGCTGCAATGCGTGGATCCTTTGAAGAAGGATATCGTCTACTTCCACAGTACTGCGAACAAGTTAAGCGAACAAATCCTGGGAGTATTGCAACTGTTTATGGAAACCCATCAGATAATTGCTTCCAGCGCCTTTTCATATCTTTTCAGGCTTCAATTTATGGTTTTCTGAATGCTTGTCGGACTCTGCTTGGGCTTGATAGGACATATTTGAAGAGCAAGTATCTTGGCACGCTACTTCTTGCTACTGGCTTTGATGGGGATGGTGCTTTGTTTCCACTGGCATTTGGTGTTGTTGATGAGGAGAACGATGAGAATTGGATGTGGTTTTTGTCTGAACTTCGAAATCTCCTTGAGATAAATACAGAAAACATGCCAAGGCTTACTATTTTGTCAGACCGGCAGAAGGGCATTGTAGATGGTGTGGAAGCAAATTTTCCCACTGCTTTTCATGGATTTTGCATGCGTCATTTGAGTGAAAGCTTTCGTAAAGAATTTAACAATACAATGCTTGTCAACCTTCTGTGGGAGGCTGCTCATGCTTTGACCGTCATTGAATTTGAAGCAAAAATTCTTGAGATTGAGGAGATATCACAAGATGCTGCATATTGGATACGGAGGATTCCCCCTAGATTATGGGCTACAGCTTATTTTGAAGGAACTCGTTTTGGTCATTTGACAGCTAATATAGTTGAAGCATTAAACTCTTGGATTTTGGAAGCTTCTGGGCTTCCTATAATCCAGATGATGGAATGCATTAGGAGGCAGCTTATGACCTGGTTCAATGAACGCCGAGAGACTAGTATGCAATGGACATCAATACTTGTGCCTTCTGCTGAGAGACGTGTTGCAGAGGCACTTGAACGTGCACGTACATATCAGGTTCTTCGTGCCAATGAAGCTGAATTTGAAGTTATATCTCATGAAGGAACAAATATTGTGGACATCAGAAACCGCTGTTGTCTTTGTCGTGGCTGGCAACTTTATGGGTTACCCTGTGCGCATGCTGTCGCAGCTCTTCTCTCTTGCAGGCAGAATGTGCACCGGTTTACTGAAAGCTGTTTCACTGTAGCAACTTATCGGAAAACCTATTCACAAACCATTCATCCAATTCCAGATAAGAGCCTGTGGAAGGAGTTGTCTGAGGGAGATCCAAATGCTAGCAAGGTTGTTGAGGTCATTATTAATCCACCAAAATCACTTAGGCCACCTGGTCGACCAAGGAAAAAGCGAGTCCGGGCTGAAGACCGTGGCCGTGTTAAGCGAGTTGTGCATTGTAGCCGTTGCAATCAGACAGGCCACTTTAGAACTACATGCGCGGCACCCATCTAAATTGGCACTAAAGATGGTTAACTGTTGTTATCTTTGGGGTATGTAGGTATGAATCTGTGCACAAACATTTTCCTAGGATTGTAATTTTTAATTTTTCATTTTGTTGTTTTGTCTCTTTCGGTTTGTAATTGTTATCAGATAAGCAAGTAGCATGCATTGTTTATTCTTGTTGACAAGTTAGTAAATTGACCTTAGTGTCTATTCTCCTACATATTATTTCAACTCAATAATGTAAGGTGACGGAGGATTGTGATTTTAGTTCTGGTAATGGCAAGATAGTAGTATCATAGTGATTGATATGTTCTCATTTATATGGATTATCATCAGCTACTGGAGTCTCATGGAACGGGAGTGAGATTCTTTTCTCAACCTTGCTGCGTTTCCTACGCTAACTTTGTAATTAGAATATTAGCATAGCCTTTGCTTGGTAATACATTTGGGTACGAGATTAATTGAACCTCACCTCACCCTTCCCTCGACCTTCAACGTTTTAATTTGTTGACTCTACCACCAAATTAATTGGAGGCTCGTTGGCTTCCAACCTTAGGTGCATACCCCTTGCTCCGTTTGTTGACTTTATTGATTTTAGAAATTTTCAATTTAATTTACAAATATTAACAGGTGGTCTTCTTGTTATCTTCAATCAATTTTATTATAAACAATTCCTTGAAAAACTTATATGCACGTTCCGAATCTATCTCGACTTCTTTTTTCTCTTTCTGGAAGTAAACTTTCTATTTATCAGAATTCAACTCTTTGGTTTGAAAATATTTATATCTGACTTGACTTTAATCCGAAGTTCTAATAGTTTGATAAGTTATTTTAATTAATTATATCAAATGACAAATTTTAATGAATTTAAAATGCATAGTGGTTTATCTTGGCTTGCCATATATGACAAAATAAAATAAGTAACTTAGCATATTGTTTTGGTATCAAGTTAAAATTTGCAATATCCAATAAATCTTTGATTTGCACCTAGCATGTATCCACATCTTTAGACATTGGTTCGATAAATATATTCTTTAAGGCTGACCATCTCTCGTTAAAAAGTCTGCAAGAACATTATTATTGGATTTGATGCTTTCAATATCAAAAGTATATTTTATTAATATAGTCCGTCATTTTATATATCTTTTATATTCAAATTTAGAAGGTACATTATTATGAATAAAAGCCTTAATTCTTTTCCTTTTCTCAAGTTTATTGATGTTTCTTTATAGGGTAAGAAGTATCCATCAAATACTGTATTATCATTTAATTTCTTATAATTTACTACCATTCTAGCCTTTTTTTTAATTAGCTCTGCATGATTTCTAACCATAAAAGT
This sequence comes from Erythroxylum flavicans, assembly GCA_027576715.1. Classification (NCBI taxonomy): domain Eukaryota; kingdom Viridiplantae; phylum Streptophyta; class Magnoliopsida; order Malpighiales; family Erythroxylaceae; genus Erythroxylum; species Erythroxylum flavicans. Next base: position 13,782,279 of record JANZXP010000194.1, on the reverse strand, counting down.
TAGAGGAGAATGAGGGGATTTACTAGACCTATTAATTTTTAGATTTTCTAGTTCAAGAAGTTGTTTTTTAATTTTTTTCTTGATCTTCTAAATTATATCTTATGGTAGTAACTCTAATAATAAAATTTAGAGAATACTTGTTTTTCTCTTGTCAAGTTTATTAATATTTCTTTATGGGGTAAGAAGTATCCATCAAATATTATATTATCATTTAATTTCTTATAATTTACTACCATTATATCCTTATTTCTAATTAGTTCCGTGTGGTTTCTAATCATAAAAGGTAGAGAACAATGAAGGGATTTCTAGGCCTAATAATTTTTAGATTTTCTAGCTTATGTTTTTTGAATTCTCCTTGATCTTCTAAATTATATTTCATTGCAGTAACTCTAAAAATCTTTTGTTTATTTATTATTTGTTATTTCTAAAAATCTTTTATATTTTTATCCCAAAATTATAATGAATTATTAGAGTATTTTTTCTTTTTTTCTTTTTACTAATTATAATCCAATAGTTTTTATCTGTTGATATTTATTTTGTATAATATTTTCTATTTTAATAAATGTTTTCTTTTCAAAAAGATCGGTTTTTCTTTATGTCCTACACCAAGTTAGGCTGTGTGAAGTTTAAAGTGGATCATGGTAGATCTAGCATAGGCATTTTTTATTTGATTAACTATGATCCAATGACCACAAGAAGTCTTAAGATGTATTTGTTGTTTAATAATATCAATAATATCTTATGAAATAATTGGAGAAAGTTATTTCCTAAAAGAATATCAGTTCTAACCATAAAATATTATCATAAAAATAAAACAGTAGATATTTTATTTAAAATGTTCCTAATAGGATTTGGGTTTGATGAATACATTTGGATAAATGTATCTTAGACAGATCTAATCCTATTATTTTTTTGGGGTTCATGATATCGTAAAGGAAAATTATGGTGAAGTTAGTGGATTTGTCAAGGGTCCATTTCATATTGTCATGTGAGGAGGAATCAAGAGTGATAGAGACCAAAAAGTTTAGAAAGTCATCTTTGTATATAGAAAAGTAAAAAGGCCGGTACTAACCCTACATTTGGTTGCTGTCTTCAACATTTGGTTGCTGTCCTCAGGGGTGAGGATAGTGGACAAGGTCACAAAAGTTCTGTCCTTTGTCCTGTTTGTTTGCTGTTCTCACTTATTTTTGCTCCGTCTTCAGAGGACAAGGACAGAAATTTTTGTCCCTTCCAAAACTTTAGTACAAGAATTCTTGTCCTTCGGACAAGAAAAGAAAATGTCAAAAATAGCCTTGTTAAATTAATGAATAATAATATTTTAGTC
>JANZXP010000194.1:13754232-13779695 GCA_027576715.1 Erythroxylum flavicans | reverse complement strand
TTAAGTGGTGTCTGGGCATCAATCCCTATGGGATCGATATCCGCTCTTTCTAACTACAAGTCACGACCCGTTCACTTACGATTTTTGAGCATAAAACAAGTAGATAGGTTTTACAATCATCAAGAAACAATAATTGCTAGCTATTCAGCTTATAGGTAGCCTCACACTGAAGCACCGCCGGTGGTAACATAACCGGGTTTGCCACCGATGCCGAGGGAGGCTCTACACCAGGTGATGACAAAGTGGGTATAGTACACTACGAGCAGCAACCTGGGTGAAAGATTTTTAACTTAATATATTTCATGAAACTTTACTTTACTTAGATAATTGATTTCTTTTCTTATGATTCCAAAAAGGGGAGAAATATTAGTGATATTAGATTAACGCGTATTGACAACACTTACAGGGAGTGATTTTTCTCATAATTTATATATATTTTATACTTGAGTAAATTTATGTTATATTTAAGTAATTTACATATGTGAATATTTCTTTTTAAATTAAATAATTTTTTTCTTGATATTGAATTATATTTTATGCATAAATTAAAATAAATATAATCATTATCTTGTTTGTTTACTTAATTTTATTATTACTCTCTAATATGACAAATATTTTGTAATCATCAAAAAGCAATAGATTGTTGAACTAAGAAAGATTACAAATGATGTTTTGATAATTAAAAAAAACATAAAACTCCTATGAGTTTATTATTTTCATGGGAAGTGATATACGAAGAAGATGTAGCCATAACTTACGAAGATAGTTCATTTAGATGATAAAGAAAAGTTGAAGTAAGCAGTATTTAGAGTTAAGATCAAAGCACATTAAGGCCACTCTATATTTTGTAATGTTAGTTGTAATATCATTTAGTCACTTTAAGAATCTTAAAGGCTCACCATTCATAAATATTTCATCTTAATTTATTACAGTGGTCTTTTGACATGTAGTGCATCGTAACACTACGCCAAAATAAACTAGACCTACTACTATAGCAGTGGTGAGTCTAGGTCGATCGCACAAAGAGTGTTCGATTAGTTTTTGAAATGAAATTAAATAGTATTTAGGTTTTAGGTGGTTTGGTTTGGCTTAAAATAAGAAAATAAAATGAAACTAAACTAACAAAAGTAAATTGAAGAAAACATACGAAAAATGATGAAAGTGGTGAATTCGTTAGGGACCTAGTTCTTTATTTCAATATCGGCCTATACCATAATTAACATATTTCAAAGATTTTTTGTTCTCAAACCTCTTTTAGAAACTATTAATCTTAGGTTAATCTATTAACTAGGTTTTTCCCTTAGGTATTGTTTAACTAAGATATGATCGTTAATTATACCTAACTACTGAATAACCTAGATTGTCTACTGAATAACCTAGGATACAATCTCTAGATTCAATTGGATAGTAGCATTATAAATTAGAAAAACTGATTAATCAAGGTAATAACCACTTACGATGCGTCATTTAACCTAGGTTATGTTATCCCTAATGATTACGAATCATTAGTTACTACAAATGAATTACAACATGATAATTATGGATCACATTGAATATTCTAGCAATGGGTCTATAATAAAATGATCCAATAAACTCATTAAAATCATCTTTTCATAATACCTAAATCCATATAATCAATTTCTAAAGAGAGAGAGAAAACGACAAATAGAAGGACAAATACACTTAATCGGGTTCTCAGCGTCAAAGTCACCTCCGAACTGGCATAAAAAAGCTACCTCTCCATAGGTCTTCTCACGGTGGAGAGCTTACCTCCCTCTTCACAATCTCCTGAAGCTCTTGAACTTTTACCCAGCTGAAACACACCAAAACTTTCATAAGTTTTGTCGTCACAAAAACAAAAGATTTATAGCAAAAAGTAGGGTTTGGTGTAAGCTATCAATGTGTCATAATGGTGCATAGGGCTGTCACTGGTGTGACTTTGTGTCACACCTATGACTTAACAATGCATGGGTATGAGAGTGACTCACACCCGTGCATTTATATTCCATAACTCACAACTGTGCAATAATTTGGCACAGCTGTGAGTTTTCTTTTCTAATCCCTTCTTCACGTCACACAATATCTCTTCTTTATACATTAAACATGGAATGGTAGCTGGTAAATGTACACCTCTTCACATCATAACTCATATGATACATATGTAGTCCCATACAATCCATGTAGCCGTGAACGAGTGAGGCTTTCCAGCCCTTCAATTGTAGTCGTCCACCATTTTTTTACTAGCCAGCCCTCCCAATTCATTGTTGATTCTTCACCTTTTTTTATTCTATAAATGCATGAGACAACTGAGTCCTTTGGTAGCCTAAGGTGTCTTTATCTTGTAATCCATGGCTATTACAAGTGAGACTTTACTCACAGCTGTGACAAAATTCCAATAAGCCGTTAGTGGTTTTTATTCTCTTCATTCTTCATGTTCTTTGTATTTACAACATATATCTCATCTTTCTTGGCATTTTCTTTTCTTCTTCTTGTATTATTCTTGCTCTAATCTTCTTCTTCTTGCTCCATGAAAACAAGTTAGTGTTATTCTTCAAAAAATGGCCCAAATGTAGTGCTTTTGACTAACCTTAACTCCTTTGCTTCCGAATTATGCCTTAAATCACTTATGAGTCAAAGTGAGTATCTTAAGCAATTTCATGTGATTAATCGTTAAGTATTATGGAATAATTATACAATTAATGAAGCATTTATTATCTCTTCATTCTCTAAGAGGTATTAAAGCTTTTATTTAAAGAAAAACTTTTAATCTTTTAAACACTCTTTAAGGGACACTTCAAATTTAGTTTTTAACTACAAATACATTAAACAAATTAAGTTTGGGTATTTGAACTTTTCATAATCATGATTTTGGGGGGATTTTTCAATCAATATAGATTAGTGGTCAACTAATGCAAGCTAAACATATAACAGGGCTCTTCGTTAACATATTGATTGACCAATATAGTGATGTGATAAACCAATTTCCCTCTAGTAGTCACAATGGTTGATAAATATGTCCTAGTGGTTGACTATCCATAGCGATTTGCAAGCTTACAATTTTTATCAGTCAAATACCACAAGTGCACAGGTCGTGATTTGTAGTAAGTGAAGGGTCGATCCCATAAGGAGGGTGAACTAATCTAGGCCTAGAAAATTTATTAAAATGAAAATAAAATTGAACATGAAATTAAACACGAGAATTTGATTAACAAAAATGTAATTTAGGTATTTAACACATAAGGAATTAAAATTGAGCAACACAAAATTCACAATGGAAATCAATCAAGGAAATTTACCAAATTATGAGGGGATTCTGCCTATCGTTAATGCTAACCTAGCCATTTATGTGTTAATGGAGTGTCGGTTTTAAACTATTAAAGGGGGGATCACTCTCTCTCGAGTTATAATCACGCACCCTAATTCATTAACCCTAATTAAATTGTGAAATTTGTGATCTCTCAATTAACAAAGGATCCACAATTCTAATTAGATCTTAAGCCCTTTAATAAATAATCGGGTCTCACACGGGATCTCTCTCCATATAATAACTGACTAGATTGATTCTGTGGTCAATTAGATCACCTAACTGTCATTAACCCGATCTAATCATTTTTATCTAATTCACCCTCTCGATTTATTACTGAAATATGTAAATACCACAATCAATCACAACACCCAAGCACAATAACATAATAATAACTAAATTAACATTGAATCAAGGTCAAATCTTAAAGGAAAGTTAAAACGTCTTAATCAAACCCAAATCCATACATATATTTATATTCGTCTTCATATTTAAGAAAAGAACAACAAGATGAAAGAAATATAAAATAGAATGGGGATCCGTTCACCTTGGGAGAGCAATAGTTGTAAAAGCCCACTCTTTTCTCCTCTTTCTCTTCTTCTCTCTCTCACTTCTTTCTCTCTCCCTGAGGGTTTTCCAAAAGTGGCAAAAATGAAGTTATTTTAGGTTTTTTTGGGTACGAAAGATTTGAAAAGTCCCTTGAAAACTCAGGTTGGGACATCTATCCATGTTTCTATCATGTAAGCCACAATAGTGGCTTAGAGTGTTGCCTTCTATCAAGATCGTGGCAAACAGGGCCACGATCTTGGCTCCTTACACTTGTTTCTGTCATCATTGTGGCTTACTGGCCATTATCGTAGGCCTCTACTTTGGTTCGAGTCTCCTCCTAAACTCCTCCATTCTTCGATATTAGTCCTAAAACACTAACAAATCATCAAGGCACCTCAAATACACAACATTGTAGCTCAAAAGTATGCTCTACCCTATAAAACACTTAAAACATAAATATCTAACAAACTAACACAATTTTAACCTAAACACACACTAAATAATCAAATTAACAACTAAACACACACCAAAACTACCCACTAAAACATGATGCAATCTACAACTATCATTGATAAATACACAACAGTTAATAGATATTGTTACTTAAATGCACATTATCTTATTACTATGACCTACTGGTCAACTAGTGTGCTGGAACTAACTGTTGTATGGCTAGTGCTTAACTCTAATAGCTATTAGGTCCTAAAAACCTATAAATACATATTTTCTTAATAGTTCTTACATATAAAAAGCATTCGAATTTCTTACTTACACATTTCTAAGAATTTACCAAGCATTTGAGCATTCATTGTCTCATATTTGTTTATTGGACTTGAGGATGTTCTATGCGGCATTAACAATCCTCTTCATTGTTAAGGAAGATTGTATAAGGGTAACTCATTGTCGAGAAAAGATTGTAAAAATGTTATTTTTTTGTCTTAAAAAAGAATTATAGTGAAATTTTAAGAGAGTCTTGGAAGTTGTTATAGGCAAAGGATATTTACCGAATCACTATATATTGGTTTGCATTTCTCATCCTTTACTCTTTTACATCAAGTGTTTTGTTGAAATTTATTATTTTATATATTATATTTGTCTTCTATAAATTGCACTCATTAACATACCAAGTTAGTAAATATTTTTAAAAAAATTATCAACACATAATTCACTCCCCTATTAAATGTCATTATAAACTGAAAAAGTGTTTTTGTCTTTGAAGTTTACGTTTTTACTTAAGATTAACTCCATATGATGCAGCTTTATGTTATATCAAGATGTATTTGATTATCTAATGATGTAATGGATTGATATTGCATGCATTAAAAAATGCAATAATTAAGAGATAGGTAATAAAGTGTGAAAAGTTGCTTTAAATTTTATCTATAAGTATATCCTTTAGGTAACTTATTTTTGTTTTTTTGTTTGAAGTCCTCTAATGGGTTTATAGCTATCATCATGTTGTGGACAAGTCATTTTTGAATTTTATGCACTAATTTATTGATTATTAGATGACTTACATTAAAATTTGGACCTAATTATATACATTCTACATTTTAAAAGTTTGTTTATAATAAAAATATGTAACAAATGATATATGAATAAAGAATTTTATTAATTATTTAATTATAATCATTTAATTATTTTCTTATTCATATTTTGTAAATAATTTTAATGACAAAAATTATACATCAAAATCACTATATAAATTAAGAATATTTAATTTCCCACACAATTTCATCTTATAATTATATATATACCTCATCTCTATTCATTAAATCAATCCATTATTTCAATCTATATATTGTATCAAGCCATATTCTTGACCTATTTATTTTCCTCTCTTTTTTCCCCATTTTCCAAGTTTTCCTAAATTATAATGTCTTATTAAGATATTTCTTCTATTGATAATGGCTTCTTAAGATATTTCTTCCCAGTACTCATACTATTATTTATGTAACATCCCGTTACCCATGTTGAGGCTTGAATAGTAAATATGAGAGATTATTTTGAAATTAGAAAATGCATTTTATGCTCATGCATAATATGACATGCACATACACGTGATTATTGAACTTTTGCATATTAAAATGATTGTACATGCATTCATTGACAATCCAGGTATAATTGTTTGTAAATTTGATTATACAGAGGTTTGGCATCCATAGGGACATATAGGAATGTTAAGCATGAAATATCGCAAGAAATGTGGATAATGATTGAAGTTCTTATTTATTATAGGTCATCTGCCATAGGTGAACATATGGTGCAATTAGCTGACCTAGGATCAGGAGGAGCTAGTAGGGAGTCTTCAGTACCTCGACCAGAGGAGATGCCTCTTATAGTTCCCAAGAGAAGGGAGAGGAGGTATGATAAGCTGCGGAAACAGGAGGCTGTGGACGTCTACAAAAGTACAAACCTTACGAAGGCCGAGGGATGGCTAGAAAGGACGGAGAGAGTTTTTGATCAGATGGACTACGAGCCAGATAAAAAGTTCGACTATACAGTGTCCCTACTGTAAGGCCCAGCTTACCAGTGGTGGAAAACTGTCCTAGGCAGTACCACCAGGCCTTGCAACCTGAAGTGGGACGACTTCATAAGGCTTCAAGGAGAACTACATGCCCAAGATCTACTTGGACAGAAAGATGAAAGAGTTTTTGGATTTGAAGCAGGGTAGGATGTCAGTGGCAGAATATGAGATCTGGTTCAATGAGTTGATGGGAAAGAGTTTTTGGATTTGAAGCAGGGTAGGATGTCAGTGGCAGAATATGAGATCTGGTTCAATGAGTTGATGGGGTATACTACTACTTTGATTCCTACCAAAGAAGATAAGTGTAGGAGATTCAAAGATGGGCCGAACATGGAGATCAGGACAAGACTAGCGATCTCCAACTTGAGTTGTTTCACTAAGTTGAGAGTTACTTTGATCAGAATTGAGTAGCTACTGAGAGGCACAAGCAGAGTCTGAGCAAGGATCTAGAATGAAGAGGTCCAGTGAGATTTAGAATGGTTCTGGCCGAAGATTCAGTAAGCATCAGAACCGAGCTTTCAGACCACCAGCTAGATCAAGACAGTTAGGATTTAGACAGAGGGGTGGTTTTGTACAGTCTGGCAGTGGAAGAGGTACAACGTAGAGTCAGTTACCCCCATGTGAGCACTGTGGGAAGAGGCACGGTGGTGAGTGTTGGAGATTGTCTAGAGCTTGTCTTAGATGTGACTCCTTTGACCACCAGATTAGAGATTGTCCTGCTGCTACGGGAACTCAGTCTGGCATGAGTGAGAGATTTAGGAGTGAAGCTACAATCTAGTAGAGTAGAAGTAGTGGGACTGGACAGAGAGGCCATGGTAGAGGTAGAGAGAGCTTTGGGAGTCCTTCTGTCAAGACTAAGGTGCGAAGCAGCTGACCGCAGTCTCAGGCCCGAGTCTACGCCATGACTAGACAAGAGGCACAAGACTCTCCGGATGTTGTTGCACGTGCACTACTTATTTATGATCATGAAGCATTTGCATTGCCAGATCCAGGATCTATGCATTCATTCATCGCTCTACATCTGGCATCTAGGCTATATTGTGATAGAGAGTTATTACAATATGGATTAAAGGTGAGTACACCGATAGGTAGTACTACAGTGATAAGGGAGGTCTTTAAGAGATGCTTGATTTGGATTGATTAAGCAGAACTGGAGGCAGACTTGATTGTACTACAGCTGAGAAAGATAGATATTATCTTAGGCATAGATTAGCTCATTGCTCACAGGGCTATCATGAACTGCTATACCAAGAGGTAGTACTAGAATCTCCTAGCCAGCCAAGACCAGTTTTTAGAGAAATTAGTCAAGTAGTGCCAGGCAGGTTTATATCATTTTTGAGTGCAATGAGGATGATGCAAGGTGGATGGGAGGCTTATTTAGCCCATGTCATTAATACTAGAGCTGAACAGAATATGTAGGACATTCCCATAGTTAGGGAATTCCTAAATGTGTTTCCCATCGAGCTATCTGGTTTACCTCTAAATTGGGAGATAGAGTTTACAATTGATTTAGTTCCGAGTGCTACTCCTATATCCATTCCTCCATATAGGATGGCACCTAAGGAACTAAGGGAGTTGAAGGCTCACTTACAGGAGTTACTAGAAAAGGTTCTATTAGACCCAGTGTTTCGCCTTGGGGAGCTCCAGTTTTGTTTCTAAAGAAGAAAGATGGGATTTTGAGGTTATGCATCGATTATAGGCAACTGAATCGAGTGACAGTGAAGAAAAAGTATCCGTTGCCTAGAATTGATGATTTGTTTGATCAGTTACAGGGAGCTCAAGCATTCACTAACCTGTATTTGAGATCGGAGTACTATCAGTTGAAATAGTAGAGGATGATGTACCAAAAAGTGCATTCAGGAGCAGGTATAGGCACTTCAAGTTTTTAATAATGCCGTTTGGTTTAACTAATACCCCAGCTGCATTTATGGCCTTGATGAATAAGGTGTTTCAGCCATACTTGGATAGGTTTGTAATAGTGTTTATCGATGACATTTTAGTGTATTCAAAGAATAAAGAAGAGCATGTCAAACATTTGAGAGTAATACTGCAGATTATGAGGGAGAAACAACTGTATGCCAAATTTAATAAGTGTGAATTTTGTCTGGATCAAGTAGTGTTTTTGGGGCATATAGTGACTGGAGAAGGCATACGAGTGGATCAAAGGAAAATAGAGATAGTGATGAATTGGGAAGCTACGAGGAATATGTCTGACAAAACTTCTGAGGAAGAATGTAGCATTCAGATAGAAAGAGGAATGTTAGAAGATCTTTGAGGAGTTGAAGCATCGGTTGACTACGACATCGGTGTTGACTATTCCATCAGGGACCGAAGGATATGTGGTATATAGTGATGCTTTGCATCAAGGATTGGGATGTATGTTGATGTAGTATGACAAGGTGATCGCCTATGTATCGAGACAATTAAGGTCTCATAAGATTAACTATTTGGTATATGATTTAGAGCTTGCTACAGTTGTCTTTGCTCCAAAGATATAGAGACATTATCTATATAGAGAGACATTCAAATTTATACCGATCATAAGAGTTTGAGATATCTGAGAATTCAGAAAGAGTTAAACATGAGACAAAGATGATGGATTGAGTTGTTGAAAGATTATGATTGCATAATTGAATATCATCCGGGGAAAGCTAATATGGTAGCTGATGCTTTAAGTAGAAATTCTAATACTAATATAGCTTAGATTCAATTATCGAGGTTACCAAGTTTGATTCATTTGAGAGCTATGAATATGGAATTGAATCTAGAGCAAAATGATACATTAATTGCTACGTTGAAGCTGAAGCTGGTGTTGCATGATAAAATTAGAAAAATTCGGAGGAAAAATCCTAATATGGTGAAGCTTATAGAGAAAGTGAAGATGAGTTTGGATTCTGAGTTTGAGTTGAGGGATGAGACATTGTGTTTGAAACAGAGGTTGTGTATGCCTAATGTAGATGAACTGAGGAAAGGAATTCTAGAGGAAGCTTATATGGCCGCCTATGCTATGCATCCTGGTACTACCAAGATGTATAAAACACTGAAGCAGCAATTCTGGTAGCCTGGAATGAAGAAGCAAGTGGCGGATTATATTTCTAAGTGTATAGCGTGCCAGTAGGTTAAGGCTGAGCATCAGGCTCTAGTTAGGAAGCTACATTCGTTGCCTATTCCGGAGTGGAAATGGGAACAAATCACCATGGACTTCATTATGGGATTGCCTAAGACTCCGAGGCAGAATGATGCTATATGGATTGTAGTAGACCAATTGACTAAGTTGGCCCATTTCTTACCAACGAGAGAGAATAACTCACTAGATTAGTTAGCCCGGAGATATGTGAATGAGGTGGTTAGACAGCATGGGGTTCCAGTGTCTATTGTATTAGACAGGGATCCCGGATTCACTTCAAGATTTTGGAAGAGCTTGCAGTCTGTTATGGGTACTAAGTTGAACTTCAGTACTGTATTTCATCCTCAAACAGATGGACAGATTGGGAGAACAATCAAGACTGTTGAGGATATGCTTAGAGCTTATGTATTGGAGTTTTGAGGAGCTTGGGATCAGTATATAGCACTGATAGAGTTTTCTTATAACAACCACTATCATAGTAGTATCAAAATGGCACTGTATAAGGCATTGTATGGTAAAAAGTGTTGATCGCATCTATATTGTGATGAAGAGGGCTTGAGAATGGTTGACGGCCTAGAATTGATACAAGACATTGTGGACAAGGTGAACTTGATCCGAAGCTAAATTAAAGCGGCTCAAAATAGATAGAAGAGTTATATGGATCAACATTGAAGGGATATAGAATACAATGTAGGAGACAGAGTATTTCTGAGAGTGTCACCTTAGAGAAGAGTTTTGAGAATCAGTAAAAAGGGCAAGTTGAGTCCCAGGTACATTGGTCCTTACGAGATTATTAAGAGGATAGGACCTTTGGAATAAAAGTTAGCTTTGCCAAATGAGATGTCTCAATTACATAATGTGTTTCAAGTGAGTATACTCTGAAGATACCGATTAGATCTGACACATATGATACCGGCTCAAGAGATAGAAGTTGCTAGTAACTTAAGCTATATTGAGGAGACGATCAAGATAGTGGGATCTCAGATCAAGCAGTTGAGGGACCGAGTCATTCCATTGGTTAAAGTCCTTTGGAGGAATCACTCAACTGAGGAAGTAAGTTGGGAAACGAAGGAGCATATGAGGAGGCAATATCCCCACCTGTTAGAACAATCTAGTAAGAATTTCAAGGACGAAATTTTTTTTAAGGAGGGATGAATTGTAACATCCCATTACCCATGTTGAGGCTTGAATAGTAAATATGAGAGATTATTGAGAGATTAAAAAATGCATTTCATGCTCATGCATAATATGACATTCATATACAGGTGATTATTGAACTTTTGCACATTAAAATTATTGTACATGCATTCATTAACATTCCGGGTATAATTGTTTGTAAATGTGATTATATTGAGGGTTGTGGTTTTTATATGTCAAAAACTATTTTGGAGAGTGTATTTAGTGATTTAGAATTTTTGGAGAATTTTAGGAGAATTTTCAAAAATGTTGAATATTATTAGATTAGGAAAATTGCCACTTAACAAGTAAATTGATGAATGGAAATAGAAATAAGAATCAAATGATATTGAAGAGTTTTTATAGATGACTTTAGAATTTGTGAGAAGATGATATTGAAAATTTTACTGATAATTGGAATAAAAAGATGGGAGTTATGGGACTAGTTCAATAAGAACTTAGTTAAAGCCTTAGAAGTTAGATAAGTGACAAGTGTCACTTGTCTAGTTTAAGTTTTACTATACAATTTCTTTGAAAGACCAAGTACTATATTCTTGTCTTCACCTTCTTCGTAGCTTTCTTCTTCAAGTTTCTTTATTTTCGTAGAGTTTTTCATCAAACCTTCACCAAAGTTACACCTTGCTTTTATCTAGTCATTTATATTCCCACCTTGTTAGCTATTTCTTTTGCCTTAAGAAAAACCTAACCTAAACCACCTTCAAGATGATGTACATGGTTATATGAGAAATTAGGGCTTCTTGAGATTGTGGAAGAATTCAAAGTTTTATCAAGTATCTGTAAATCCTTCTGATGCAGAAAATTGATAATGAATGGTATATGCACATGTTCTGTTTTGAGTTAATGGTAAAAAATAAGTCATGAACTGGTTCGTGACTGATATTGAGTTAAAATGGAGTTAAGAATGAAGAGTAATGAAGTAGGAAAAGTGATCTTTGTACAAGTTATGTTAGGTGTAAAATCTAGAAAATTTGAAGATCAGTGCTGGAAAATGTAGCAGTAACATGTTCACTAATTATGCTTTTGTGTTTTAAGGATCTAGATGTTATGAGATGGCAGTAAAATGATTTTTGGAGTTCTTAGATCACTTAAAATATGCATTAGGAGAGTGCAGAAATTCATGAGAGTTAAGATTCGCTTATGCTCTGTTTCACTTATTTATTGTGCGTATAAACCAACAAAGTCGCGATCGTAACAAAGCACGATCATGACATTCATCTCTTCTCACCATTGTAAGAAAAAAAAGTCACACCCGTGACTTTTTATTTCATCTCTCATGGGCGTGAGAGAGAAAAGTTACACCCGTGACTTTTTGCTTCATCTCTCACAAGTGTGAGAGACAAAACTCACGCCGGTGACTTTTGCACCAGCTAACCAATCCTGCTTTAAATTAATAAAGTCAATGAAATGAGTTTTATAGTTGAAGGATAGGTTCAAGGTGACGTCTAGTTATGAGAAAAAAATTATAAACGGAGATAATACAGGAATATGAAAGTCTAGAAAAACATGTCAAAAACATGCAGGAGTTACGTGAATGATTTTCTGTTTTGGTTGTTTGAGTTTGAATTGTATATGATTATGATGAGTTAAATGGAAGTTAAAAATGAGGTTGATATAAGTTATAGATGTAGTTTTACTTGAAATAAAGGAAGAAAAAGAAGAGAAGAAAAAACTATAGTTCAAAAGAAGAAGAAGAAGAAAAATAATAGCAGGTCATAATCGTGCCTCAGCACGATCGCTACTTTACTGATTAAACATGGAAGTTACGATCGCGAGAGGCTTAAGCGGGTTATTTTGTTTTAAATGAACATACTTTGGTAAGTTAATGATATCTTGATATGTAGTTATCCAATTGGGATCATTTTTGAATTGAAGTAAACTAGAGACATAGGGCTATAAATTGCCTAAAGAAACCTAATTTTAATTTTTTCTGTAAAGATTTCAATTTTTGGATTGAAAGTGAGTAGAGGACACTGTTATAGTTTGGAGGATATTCCAAATTATTTTGACTATAAATTATGGATTACTAAACCAAATTGAATGATTTTGGTGTCATTAGAAACTTAAGACAATGGGGAATAATTTTCTAAAAGAACGTATTCTCAAATTACATCATTTTCATTGTCAAATTGATTATGTAAAGTTGAACTGAAAGTCTATTTTTAGAGAAGAATTTGATGAAATGAGTTATAAATTTCGATGTTAATGGTTTTATTGAGGTATAAACCATAAGTATAAATGATACTTATGTGAGTTTGGAAATATGAATGTTTACATGATGAGAATAATAGAGCAATATCTGGGATTGTCATGAACATGCATTATGCATATTTCATATACATACATGTGCATTAACAAACACTTGTAATTGTGCAAAAGTGTGATATATGTATATTGCTTGATATAGAGGAGCAATTGGAACGTTAACATCCAGACGTTGCCGGAACTTCGAGTTAATAGCTTCGGGAGCAATTGGTGAGTAACCTAGATGGTTTTACGCAATTAATTGTTTGCTTTAGAATATGTTTTGAATGATGATATGAATATGAATTGATTATGTTAATGCCGGACAATGAAGGTCCGAGACTTGATGTATGAATGTGATATTGAAGTGCTACTTATATGTGAATGTGACGAACTAAATGCTTCTTGACATGATTGATTGATTGATTATGAGAGATGCATTCTATACATGAATGCATGATCAGATAATGAGAGTTGTAACCTGAGTAGCCAACGAAAATGAGCTTAAAGCTCCAAATGTGATTAAGAGTCAAAGGCTCACTATGTAAAATGAGCCTCGTATCCCCAACGGATAAGGGACAATATAAATAAACCTGATATCCACAATGGATACGGGACAGTTTAGGCACTCGGTCACAATAACGTAATAATTAGAAAAGAGTCACATAAGCATTTCATATACATTTTAATAACTATGTTTGATTATTTGAAATGCAAAATTGTCTTACCCTTAAGTTAGAATGTGATATATGATAATTTATGCAAAATGCAAAGATGTGAATTATATGTTATATGTGTGATGTGTTGCATGAATAAGTGAACCATCAATGATGATTACCTCATTGAGTTCGCAAAACTCACCAAAATTGCAACATTGATTTTTCAGGACCGAGAGACGACTTTAGCTACTAAAAGACGCTACAAGAAGTATAGTCTTATAATTTTAGGAAGAAGAAGAAATGGATCAAAGGTCAGTCAGCTGCGATTAGAATATTAGATAGATCTATTTGTGTATTTCCTCTTTCATGTAGTGTATTTTGTATTAGGATATGATGATGTTCATATTCAGACGATATTGAAAACTGTCAATGTAAATATTTGGTTTTATGAAATGAAAGGAGAAATTTGGGTTTTAAAATATGGTGTTTTTCATTATGATGTCTTATAAGAAAATAAAGAATGATGATGCAATATTAAGTGAATGTTATGATTGAACATAGCACACCATTATTATAAGTTATGTACTGGAATGTCCTCAGGGAGTTCCGGTATATACCCTATGGTAACAGGGCGTTACAAGTGAGCTCCCAAGTCTGATTTTTTTATAAGGCCTCTAATTCATCATGCATAGCTTAAACCCATTTAGGATCAACACTAGCTTGTTTATAAGTTGCAAGTTCTGAGATCATAGATACATTTGCCATAAAACAGATATATGAGGGATCAAAAAGAGAAGTAGGAAGAAACATATTCAAGGGATAAGGCTTACCTGCAGCAACCTTGAACTGAGGAGGAATAACAGTGGGATTGACGGTATGGAGAGCAGTAGATATATAATCCCTTAACCATGCTAGTTTGGTAGTAGGTCGAGTGCTATGTCGAAGAGGTACAGGAGGAGAAGTATCATGAGATATGGAAGAAGAAGGTGAGGTTTTATCTTGGGTAGATGAAGTTATTACAGTAGGAGTTGTAGATATAACATGAGGTAAACTGATGGAAGGTGAAGGTTCTCTAATTGATTCTGAGATAGAATCATCTTGTATAGGCATAGGTATGGAGCTAGAAGTAGAATCAAATGGTTTGAAAGGAAATATGGATTCATGAAAATGCACATCTCAACTAATGAGTATTTTGTGCGCATTGAGATCATAGACTTTAAAAGCCTTTTATCCAGGTTGATAGCCCAAAGAAATACACTTGAAAACTCTAGTGTCAAATTTATTTTTGTGAGGAAAGGTATTTGTGGCATAACACAAGCATCCAAAAACTCTTAAAGAAGCATATTCAGGGCATCTACTATGAAGTAATTCATAAGGAGTTTTCCATTGAATGGTAGGAGAAGGAAGTCGGTTGATTATGAAAGTAGACGTAAGAATGGACTCTCCCCAGAATTTTTTGGGCAAATTGGATTGAAAAAGTAAGGCTCTAGCAATCTGTAATAAGTGTCTGTGTTTTCTTTCCACAACCCCATTTTTTTTAGGAGTGTAGGGACATGATTTTTTATGAAAAATCCCATAAGATGAGAAGAAGGACTAACATTCATGAGACAAAAATTCAGAACCATTGTATGATCTTACTATTTTGATTGTGCTATTAAACTAATTTTGAACTATGCAAAGAAAATGTTGAAGGGTGGTAACTACCTGTATCTTATGAGCTAACAGGTAAGTCCAAGTTTCTTTGCTATAATCATCAACAATGGTAAGGATAAGGATTTTTTTTGATATGGTCCCCATATATCTATGTGAACTAGCTGAAATATAGTGGCAGAAGCAGTGATACTGGAAGGAAAATGTAATTGATCTTGTTTGACAAGAGGACAAATGTCATATTGTGGAAAATCAATGTTTAGTACTTTGTCAAAAAACTGCAACTGACTAAGTACATTTGGAGAAGCATGCCCTATACGTTTTTGCCAAAGAAGAAATGTGTTAACAGCATTTTTATTACAGGTAGAAGCTATGGCAGAGGAATGTTCATATGGAGCAAAGGAAAAAGAATTACAATTGTTTGTAGTAGGCTTACAAGTATCTATATAAAGGTCTTTGGGATTGAGCATATACAACCGTCCAACCATCTTCCCTATAGCCAAGACCTACTTAGTCTGTAGGTCCTACAATTCACAATGGGATGAAAAAAACAAAAATTTGAGTTTTCCAATAACACACAATTTGTTAACTGATAATAAATTGTACTAAAATGAGGGTATATAAAGACAGTCAGTAAGAATGATAGAATTGGATAAGGACACATTCCCAATATGATGTACAGATTTTGTTGAGCCATTTGGTAAATGTAATGAAGTATCAGAGGTAACAGGTTTGGGATTAAGTAGAACAGTAAAATCACAAAACATGTGGTTTGAAGCTCCAGTATCTATGATCTAAGAACCTGATGCCAATAAATTTGTAGTGATGAAACTAAAATGATTCACAACTGTACCTGAGAAGTCTGAAAATTAAGCCATGTTCACCATATTACTTTCTGCTGCTCCTTTTCCTTTAATCATTCTATTAACTTCTTGATTTATGAAGTCCTGCAACCTTTGGTTTATATCATTAGTAAAAGAAAAATCCTTACTTGATTGTGTGTCAATAGGTGTCTCAGCCAAATGAGCCATGAGTTTATGGTGGTTCTTCTCCTTTGATCTTGCCTCTATTAAATCCTTGTACTAGTCTGGGGTTCCATGTAATTTAAAACAAGTGTCTCGAGTGTGTCCTGTGAAATTGCAGTGTGAGCAAACAAGAGTACACTTGTCAACTTTCTTAGTCCCCTGTGATTTATTCCTATAACTTGCTTTCTTTCCTCCGAAAAATTGATTACTTGTGGACTGCGATTATTTCCCAACATTTCTATGATTAACCAGCATTGCACTATTATCTACAGGTTCTCCAAATACAGTGTGAACCTCCCTTTGTTTTTCAACACGTAAAATCATTGAATACGCCTTGTTTATATTAAGGAGAGGATCCATAAGAAGAATTTCATTTCGAATATGATCATAACTATTGGTTAATCCCGTGAGAAACTGAATCAGTTTTCTAGAAGAAGCATATTCAGTCATCTGTTTGGCTGTACCACAGATACACTGAGGAAAAGGTTGTAAGCAATGCAACTCATCCCAAAACCTTTTTAATTTTGTAAAATATTATGAGACTGATTGATTACCTTGCGAAATAGATCCTATCTCCCTCTGCAATTGATACAATAGAGGTTTGTTGCATTCACCAAATCATTCTTCAAGTTCTATCCATAACTCTCTAACAGATGAAGTGTATAGAAAAGCCTCAAAAATATCCTTTGAGATGGGGTTAAGTAACCATGATTGTACCATGTAATCAACTCCGTTCCATTGTTTAAAAAACTCAGAGTCCTCATCAGGTTGAGGACATTTTCCATTGATAAATCCGAGTTTAACCTTTGCACCTAAGGCAATCTTCATGGATCGGCTCCATGACATGTAGTTTTTTCCAAATAGAGGTGTAGAAACCAAGACCATACTTGGATTATTAAAATTCTGAAGATACAGAGGATCTCCATGGTTGATGGATGATGATCATCCAAATTCATTCCTTTCAACATCATGATTGCGTTCCATATTTTCCATGTAAAAAAAATTCTAGGAACTATCTAGATAATGGCTCTGATACCATGAAAAAACTTGATACAAAAAGAGTGAATTTTATTTAATTATGTATCTCAAATCTGTATTGTACTGTACATAGAGGTTGTTTATATAATTGCGCTAACAACAAGCGGGAAAACTAATAAACTGCTATCTAACTAACTAACAGACTGCTAACTAACTAACTGTTAGTTACATTCAGAGAAGAAGAAGAAAAAATACATGTGATACAATAAATACGAGAATAGTTACGAGAACTTCAACAATTAGTTATATGAGTCACAATTAAAAATATTATCACTCTAGAAAAAAAAAAACCTAAGATATTAATTAGCTTAACCCTCTAAATCTCTAATGGAGTCGCCATAGTTGTCATTGATATATAAAACACACCCTAAATAAAAAAGGATGACTAGAGAAAATAAAATGCAATGGAGTTGTCACTTTACCTTGTTAAGACAAGACGAAGAATCCATAACAGAAAAGGAGCTATCATATCCTCAAATAGAAGATGAGTTTAAGGTCTAGTTATAAAATAAGGAAGGTGTTAGACATCCTATATTACCCACATAAGTAGTAACATAGATTTAAAAAAGTCAAAATTTTGGGAAATTAAAAGGAAATAAATTTAGATGTAGATTTAGAAAGCATTCTAAGGAGTTAAAATTACACACACAGATGAATACCTAGGAGTTTGTATTCATTCCTAAGGTTTAAAATAAAATAATAAACTAATTTAAGGTTTGATATGAAAATGAAATCATATGATTTAATGACTATGAGTTTATGATTTTATCTAAGGCCTAAAAAATAAAGTGGAATACATATAATGAATCATAGAACTTAGAAAATAAGATGAAAATCTAGAATAATATTTTAGGTTTGGTATTAAAAATGGAGTGCATAGAATGGAACTTAGGGATTTCAATGAATTTGAGTAGAATTTGTTTTTGGGCTTAAATTGGACTTCATTTAAAGAATTTAAGCTTTAATTTTTATAATTTACCATTTTATTACTCATTTTAAAAGGTGATCCCTATCTCTCTTTTTCTCTCATTAGACCTTGTAATCATCTTAAAACAAAAAAGAAATAAAAATAGAGAAAATAGAAGAGAACATCACTTTTTAAATTGATCTGAAGGTTTGAACTCTTACATTGAGTGTTTTCACACTAAATGTATGACCTAAGTTTTTTAAAATTAAAATCGCCATTTTAACTTAAGTTTATTCAGACCAAAATCCAAATAGGTATTTATCATAAGCATGATCCTAAAAAACGTGCTATTAATTTAATGGGATCAAAATGAAAATATTTAATAAATGACATAATAATTCACATTGCAAAAGGAATAAAAAATGTAACGTGTCAAGTTTAAAGTTTGATATTTGATATAAATTGCTTCTTATTTCACAAATCTTTTTTAACCTACTTCATTAATGTCTAAATGTTACTTATTTTTGTATTTATTTTTCGTATGTTGATTTTTTATTTATTTTCATTTCTCCTTAAGGAAAAATAAAGAAGAGCTGAAATTTTGAATATAAAAAATCTATCAAGAAAATTAATAATAATATTTAAAAGAAAAGAGGGGAGACTTATCTTGGTTGTTAGAGCTAATATTTGCATTCTTTGTATAATATCCCCTAAAATAAAGCTAAGATGTATATAAAGACGAAGGACTGCAACAAAATTACGTAGTCAAGCAAAATTTTCTAACAATGCTTATGTGATGGTCCTTTACTTTCATGTCTTATCTCTACATTATTACCTACCATATAAGCCTATATAAGAGCCATATGATCATTATAATTGTATAATACTAGCTAACCCCTTTTTTATTAATTAGAATTTTCTCCAACTTTGGATTTATTATATTCTACATCAATACCTCCCAAGTTTGATGAGGTTCTCCTCTTCATCTAATGTCCTAATCATCCACACTTTGATCCTATAAATCGATTGCATATAGTTAACTCTATCCTTTTCTCGATATGTTAATGTTTTTTGTATTCAATAAGGTAGCAAAGTGAATGGATTATTTAAAGTGTGATAAGTTGTACCTTTTTTCATAACATGATCATTCGATGATCTTATTAGTTTATGTCGTACAATCAATTAGTTATTTATGGTCTTTTGATATAATCAATTAAAGACATTCTTTATCTTAATATTTGTTTAATTAACTGATGTATAAGATAAATATACATTGCAAATAAAATTATATTGAGAACATAATTATGAGATTCATATTGTATTTATGTATTATTCATAAATTGTTCCAAGTCATTGTTCTTGAGACTGGGTATTAATATAATATAAAAAGACTAACACACGTTATATTTTTTTTTCTTATAAAGGAAGTAATCAATCTCATATACTAAAGTATGGAGATACTTAAATAAACGTATGGATAATTGTTAAAAAATAAGTTCACTGAAGAACCCCATATAAGAAATTCGTTTGGAACATTACTTATATGATGATGGAAATTCTCAATATGATGATTGTATAAGTGATCATTTGACTCAAGATCTCCAAAGTTATCTCGTATAAGGATTTTTATATTTTGATACTACTTATAACTTATTCTAGTCAAGGGTAGCTCAGTCAGTAGTCATTGGATATAACATGAACTATGAAGGTAGTTGAGTGATCAATATAGGATTCATCAAAGTAATCAGGGAAAATATTTCATTGTTCTTGTTTAGAATTGATTCGGGAAATCCTTGGCCAAGTTGGGATGTAACTTTGTAAAATAGTTTACAAATGTCCTTAATTGAATCAATTACTAATGGTAGAGAACTAACATAGTTAGACTCAAATAGAGTAAACATTAATTTTATATTCTATGTTTAATCAGAACATTGAATGATAAAAGGATTAAATTATAGCGAAAAATTATACACAAGTCAAAACTACTTTGACTTTTCTAAATATTTAGGTAATCATGATGTGTTGTTAGACATCAATCTTGATCTGTAGATATAAATTGTTTAATTAGATAATTAAAGATAAAATAAAGAAGCTTAATTTATCTAATCATAAATATGATTTAGAGTTATAATTTAAATCAATTGTCAACATATTTAGAAACCTAATGGATTATACACAAAGAATAGGTTGAAGAAAGAAAAAAATATTTTAATTAAGTTGGACTTGATTCTAAATTTTGAGAAACTTTATAATTAAATATGAGATATTTAATAAATAAAGATCAATATAAGATATTAGATTTTATTTTGGCGTAATTAGTATTTAACAAAAATTAATTGTAATTCTAATTAATGTTTAATTGAAATTAGAATTTAATTTCAATTCAATTACTAAAATTTCAAAACTTATTATATAGAGGCTTAAGCTCTAAAAAAACTAGCACTCCTTACCTTACTCTTTGTGCAATAGTTCTAAAATTCTCTCAATTTATTCTGTGGATACCATTAGGTGTTGAATACTTGTGCGACTAGATTAATTGAGATTAATCAATTTTATGAACGATTCGAGAAAAATGACAAAAAAATAATCAAGCTTCTTAACAAGGTACAAATTATGATTTACACTTTATTATAATTTATGTATTAATTATTTTACAAAATTTGAAGTAATATTAGCTTTTGAAAATTAAAATACGAAAAGGTTTAATAATTATTCTGTTTCCAGTGAGATTAGGTCTCATCCTAATTTCCTAAATGAAGGTGTGAAGGTATAAAATAAACATGAAAGTTGTTTTCCATGATCCGTATCTTCTCCACAACCATTATATGCTTTGATTCTAATATAAAACAAGGACAAGTCAAAACTAAGTTCGACAAATACAACCCCTACTTCCATGGCAATAAAACCATTCATATTCTCAAAAAAAAAAATAACAACTATTCATCACTTCAATCTTCGAGACCATCTTCACTTTGACCTTTGTCAAGTAACACCGTACTCTCCACATGGGTATCAATGAAAGAAATTTCTGCCACCGGTGGATTCATGAGGAAAGTTCGTGTTCTAACATTTGTTACATAATCTTGGCCACCAAATGATACTGGATCGAAAAGAAGAGAGTTGAGTCCTTTGTCAATCTGAATTCCAAGCTGCTTAACTTCAGCACCGTCTATGTCGATTGAAACTATTTCTGAATTCATGTCTGCTAATATCTCTCCATTTTTCCTGAATCCCATTATCCTTAGCATCTCTTCTCCTTCAAGTGGTCCACTACTGAACAACTTGGTCCATGAACTTGGATCACCGTATACCCTCATTAACCATAGATGACACCTGCGAGACATCCTATCAGTATGGTGTTTCTCATAATGAACCACGGCAACGGAAGATTCCCTATATGCCATGACAGACAACGTCCTAAGTGACTCACCACTCAAGCTCTCAGGCAACATAATTTCTGCAAATGTTTCATCGCCCAAATCAAAACCCAGAATCAGGTTGTAATAACCAGCACCATCTTCTCTTTTCTTATAGACCAACCAGTGAAGGTTACCCTTGACAAAAGCCGGAGAACTACCAGCATCGCCAGCATGGGTTGATTCAACTTCAGGAACACCTCTCCAACAACCCCCGTTGAGTGAGAACACTTCAATGTTTGGACGGCTTCCCACAAAGCTCTTCATTCTGACAAGTTTGTAGTCATCAGTAAGAGGATCATAACCAAACTGAATACTTGCTTGGAAGTAGCTGTGAGTGTTGGCGTTGACGTTAGGCTCAGGAAGGATTATAAATTTTCTGATGGAAGGGTTCCAGAGAATGAAGGTATTAAGATCATAAACAAGATCGTCCGCAAGGCAGACTAAACCATTGCAAGATCCAACGACATGGAAGCATGAGCTATAGCAACAAAAAGAAGGAAAATATAAGTCCTTATAGCGAGTAAAAATGTCGTTGTCAAAATGGAGAGAGTAGTGCTCATGAAAGTGGCCACTGTCGTCGGAGTTAGAGCAAAGGCGGAGGAGGAAGAGGGGTTGTCCTTTGGCTGATGAAATGGATTGCCGGAGATGAGTGGAGATGAAAGCGGGGCTTTTGATGAGGGAATTCCAGGATTTGCAAACACTTGTGCACACCAAGAGGGATTGAATTGGGAGCTTGTAGAGTATTTCCACGATTACTTCCTCTGGAAACAAAGCTGACATCTTATCGAAAACCAAATTCAGGGAAACAGTATAGAATAGAAGCAAGCGGATGTAGAAGGGTGAAGGCTCACATTAAACTCCCAAAGTCTCTGCAGAGTACGAAGAAAAAGAAAACGACGAGCATAAGTCGATGGCAATCCTAGTTTATATCGATGCGATACCACGGCAATTATAATTTTTAATATGGACCATTTCATGATTTCCATTGGAATCATCAGAAAAGGGTTGCACCATTAATTTTTGACAGACCATTAAAATCGAATCTCGGACGGAGTCATGAACACATGCCTTCTTCATTTTGCAACCAAATTGTTAATTATATTAGTAAAATTCCAAGAGATCACCTGCCTTGGCATCGTAACTATCGAGATGAATCAATTATTATATGTAATTTGTTGAAAACATGAGATTTAGTTGCCCACAAGCCTGATTGAATTGATAAACGTACGTTTAATATTTAATTTACGTTGAAAACATAAAGAATGTTACAATAAAAACCTGAATAACATAAAAAATTGAATAGTATTTATGAATACTAATTTATGCACATTTGCTCTTAGATTGCTTGAGAAGAATTGTCTTGTGCATTTACTGCTTATTATCAATTCCATATTATAGGTAACGAAGACAACAATTTGATACCAAGGAGTAGAGTCCAAAGTCATTGTTGCAAGCAGGCTTTTAAGTATCGTCTCTACCAGTCAAAAAATGATACTCAAGCTATTGATACCATATTGGTTACGAATATCAATCGGGTACTAGCTGGTACCCGAAATACCATCTAAGTTATTTTGTCAAATTTGTAAAATAAAAAATTCAAAGAACCAAATTGAAAAAAATATATCTATTACTTGTAACTTAAATAAAAAAATCAAAGAACCAAATTGAAAAAAATATATCTATTACTTGTAACTTAACCCTAGCAACTTCTACTTTCACGTAATCGGGTTAGCGCACCCACTATTATTAGAGTGTTTCAATTCTATATTATTTAATAAAATAAAATATGAAGTTGTTATCCGAAAAAGATCTGATTACAGCTTGTCACGCCTCAGTCTCTCGTACTCCACACTCCACAAATTGCAGCCACCACACGTCGGGTCTCGATTCAGAATTTATGGCGACTACACGCTACAATTGAGATTTAATGAATTAATAATTAAATAAATTTAGAAACATAATTTAGTTAAAGGTAATTTATGGTGGGACTTTTTGTAATACACAATTAATAATGAAATGTCATAAAATAATTTTAGACATGAAAATAAATTAAAGAGGGGGTCAGATAACACATATTATCACGTAGAACTTAACCAAAAAAATGTCTTTGTCTAGCATTTCTAATTGTCAAGGCCATGACACAAAAAATGTCATAACCATGAGTTTTCATAGAAGTGTCACGGTCATGACATAATAATGTCACAGTCGTGACAAAGGGGAGAGGGATGTCACAGTTGTGACATAAAATTGTCACAACCGTGACAATGGGAGATGTTATACGGGTGAGGATTGTTGCATGGGTGTGAGAGGTAATGAAAAAGTCACGGGGGTGAGGTTTTATGCATGGGCGTGAGGGAAGAACAAAATAAAGAAGAGAATCACGACTTTCCAGTTGCACTCCTTCCCTTCAAACCATCAAAACTTTCAACTCAGAAATCCAAAAATTACAAACTTTATGTGGTTAGAAAGCTAAGCAAAAGATCTACAACTTTCATGAAACTTTTGTCTAATTTTGTCTAGATCTGTGGAGTTTATGCCTTGAAGTTTTAGACTGCATTTTAACCCTTATTCACTGTTTTCATTCATCTGCTATCAACTTTTATATATATATATATGCAAAACCAGTAACTATAACCACAAGACCCTAATCCAACCTTCAATTCCATACATACTACTTCCAATATAAACAATTTTACTTAAGATAAATCCATCCCTAAAACCATCACGTAACAAAAATTTCATTTGACAGAATATAACATTTTACACATATATATGAGAATCTCTGCAACTTTTTCTGTCAACTTTAAATAACAGAGTTCTTACATAACTCCATATTACAAATTGTAAAACATATTCATGGATGCTCATGCTTGAAATGATTCTAAGTGCCAAAAGTTTCTGAACTACCTAGTTAAGTTACAAATGAAAAAAATCCTTGGAGTCTGCCAAATTTCGCAAATTAATAATGTTATGCTTTTTCTTCATCTGAGGAGTGAAAAAATAGTGGGGTGAGCTAGGAAGCTCAGTGGATAATACGGTTATAGCCATTAGCAACGAACCACACACACACCAACAAACATATACATATATTGATATGTCACATTTATGTACATTATCTACAGTTCAAACTCACAATTAAACATATTCTTACACAATTATAATCAATTAAAGTTATCCATCATCAAAACATGGCATGCAACAAAATGCACACATATAATGGCTTGAGAGAGTCTTATAGAACAAAATGGCGAAACAGTAGTTAACACCATAAACAAAATGAGTCCATTTTTCGGGGCTCATATGCCACAAGCAGGGAACCAGGAGAAGGCTATAGGTCAACGTGCATGTGAGGAACGAAATGGTATCTCTCTTGCCCACATAAGCAGATTTCAGACGCACAAATATAGCTCATATCATAACCATATTTTTCATACTTCTTAAATTTTATGTTTTTCATTAACAAAAAGTATCAGAATTCTTACTAAGTAAACATAATAATTTTCCACAACATTTTTCCCACATTCACAATGAGTAAAAGCAAGCATTTAATATACACATACAAGCAAATAATTCAGCTCATCCACAAAATAACTATAAACATACTACCTACCTATTTTACTTGATACTTCCAAGATTAAGCTTGTTCTTCTCCTTGCTATTGACTTCGACTAGCTTGATTCCCTTCAAAAACATATATTTTCATTTAATCAACACACACGAAAGAAGCTTTCCTTAAACCTAAGTATCCATGAATGAGCTTAAGCTTGATCTATTCTTGATTTATCTAACTAGAAGAACTAAGATCTACTTAAGTTCATAA
>JANZXP010000194.1:13732490-13754132 GCA_027576715.1 Erythroxylum flavicans | reverse complement strand
TCATTCATCCACTAAACCTAGAGTTTGGGGAGGTCCAGTGGATGAATGAATCATGCAAATCTCAAATTTAACAAATAAAACACTGTTTGAAAGCATATCTTCAAGGCTAATAAAGCTAGTCAACAAAAAAATGTTAAATAAGATGTAACAATATGAAGTAATCATATACTATTATACAAGTAACAATTTGAACTTGAAAAAGTTGTAATATAAGCAATAACATGAAATTTTCTTTCTTGATCTATAAAAAACCACACAAATATATGAAAAATTCGAGTATGTACATCTTCATTGTAATATTTAGTGGTAACCCAAAACAGTTACATGAAAAAAATTAATATAACAAGCCAATAGTAGAAGAAAATGGTCTAGCTAATCATTATAATCGGGATCACCAATTGTTGGCATCACTATATCTATAAATTGACAGTCATTATGTAAATCATACCCAATTATATAACAATTGTATTAAATGAATGCATGATAATTAACAATAGACATACCTTCATCATCGAATATCTCTTCAAAAAAACTTTCAATTGGAGGAATGATCTCCACTGTATTCACACTCTTTATACCTATCATGATATCAAAAAATGATATTATGGTAGAAGATTATTAAAATTATAAAAAGTAAAAACTAGCATATCTTAAATTATATAGTTTACTTTGAATATTTTGAAAACCTAACCAACTTTAAGCATACATTAGGGCTCCTAAACATTATGATAACTTACTATCTGACTACCAGTATTAAAAGCAGACTTTAAAGCAAATGCAGATACTATAACTTCTAACAAGTATCATGCAATTACTTGCATAATTAGATATTGGGCTCCATTTGACTTCTATGAAAATAATATATCAAAATGCTTATCAACTGTGATCACAATTTCTATTTTTAAATGTTTATCCAATTCCATCATACTATAAGAAGTCTTATCCATTTTTTCCTTTATGAATTACTTAAAGCAAGGACTAAAATTTTCAAGTGTGCTTGATGATGATGTATTAAAAAAAATTAAAGATGATGTCTCAAAACTGTGATCTAGCTCTTTATCCATTGATAATCTTAAAAGAAAATTAAAGTCCCTCCACCTTGTACCTAAGGTCTAACACAAAAACCATTGTCAGTATAAGTCCCAAAAATGGTTTTATATGGGAGTGTTGTGAAACTCACATCCATGTTATACAATTTGATCCAATTCATTCCAACATAACTTCAAATATTTCGAATACATTAATTCTTCATTAAGGAGATACAATAAGATCTGAAAAACAAAATATAAACCAAATTGAATATCAAATTTTATAAAAAATAATCCAATCACAAGAAAAATACTTTTACAATTTTTCTAAGAACATAGTCTATTTAGCACTTGTCAAATTCCTCCATACCTAAGCATTTACATGACCTTAAGCAAATCAATCTCAAAAGACATAAACCTAGATTAGTTAGATTATAAAAAAGTTCAACAATTTAATCAAAGACTTCAAGCTTCACCATTATCAGTTTATTCATTCCATTTATTAGTCACTTATTCAATTACAATCTAACTAAATAATCTTTCAAATTTAACTCAATTCAAACAAATTCGTCTCATATATAAAGTGGACAAAAAAAGAGTAAAATTTAAATTAATAAGTATTTGGTAAACTATAATGAAAAATAATAATACAATTTATTGAATTTTTTTAACGAGTATGATTCGCTTGATTAAAACATCATCCCAACATTTTTACGTGAGAATAAATACCTTGTCATGAGTACCTCCAGTTACTCAGTTAAGCCACAATTTTAATTTGCTACCGTCACCATTCATAACTTAAACCCATTACTTAGATCAAATGTAACATAGTAGAATTTATTTATTCCCATTTTATTTGCACATTTTTTCTCCAATTCACAATCAAAATGGACTAATTAGCCATTCATGAACCTAAACTCAAAAAACTGGAAATATGTCAACATTATACATTTAAAAATCATTCAATCTAATTATTGTTACAAGACTATTTAATAGGTTTCTAACAAACTACTCATCACTGATCACATTTGTTAACAAATGCAATCAATTAACAAAACAATATCACTTTAAATATTACCTCAATCTTCTCATTCACCTTCCTTTATAATTTTCACTTACTAAGATAAATGTAGTTGGATTGATTTTCAAAGTAATTACTCCTCACACTTAAGATGTACAGTTTCTTTAATGTAGATATAAGAATAATGAAACTAGAAAATAAGGGGAAAAGAAAGAAATTAGGATAACTAGTTTTCCTTTGATAATAAAAGGCTCTATAATTGCAGTTTAAGAAGTATGAATTGGTAGTAGGTATCACAATCTAATAGTGAAAGACCATCAAAACACCCTTAAATCCATAACTATAAAATCCTTTTTAATCAAAAAACACACGAAACAAAAATAGAAAAATGCAAGAACAAACTAAATACTATTGCTAAAGATACTTAAAGGTACTAAAATGACATAAAACACCTAAATCCTTGAGTTACCTCTTAACAATCGCTTCTTTATGAGTCTTTTAGCTAGACTCATTCTTAAGTGTTTAACTAATTTAAGATCCTAAATTGAAAGCTTGATTCTACTTTCCTTTGATACTTCAATCTTCTCAAAGTTCTTCTTCCTAGTTATAGGCTTATTAGCTTCCAAATATGGTATATGCTTTATTATAATAGTGCCATCTACCTCTCCTTCTTCTCATTACATGATACAAGTCTTTAATAGATCTTTTATGATCTTTTCTTGTATATTGTACGAAATTGAATTGTTAGTATAATGTACGAAATTTCATTGTTAGTCACATCTAGAGAAATAAGTATGATCTTTATTAAAGGGAGGTCTCATGGATTTAGATATTGGTGTAAGATAAATAGGTTTTCTTTTAGCATGATTTATATAGCATTGTGCTTATATTTTGGAAGAGGAATAAGGAATTCTACAGTATTCACAAAGAAATCAAAATTCAAGATTCATGATGATAACTTCTTTTTCTTTTGTTCATTCTCATTTTTATGTTGTTCATTCTTGTTTATTCATAAGCTAATTGGGATATAAATTTAGGTGGGATGGAGCTTAGGATGTAATATGTTGAATTGATCTTTTGATTTGATGAATTATCTATTTTTAAAAAAAATATTTATCTATATTCTTATAATTAATTGGATTGAAGGAACAAAATTTGAAGGTCTAATTATTTAATTCATACATTAAGATTAAGAAATGATATGTATGGTTAAATCACAACATAGGTAAAGAGGGTTAAGTGAGTTACTCAAGAGAGGAATGTGTAATTGATTTTGTTTTGATCTCCTACCATATAGATTTTTTTAAGCAAGTGCATTTATCGCTTCTATAGTATAACTGGTTGAGTACTAAGTGTTGATCCTATATCGTACGAGTATCAGTTGTACCCTTTTCCTATTATCTAACCTACAAATTATAGGATAGTGATTAATGAAAATGAAAATGAAAATCAAAATCAAAATAATAAATTGAAATAAATCAACATAATTGATTAACTATAATAGAGATCAAACTAAGAAACCATCAAACAAGATGGTGGTACCTGGATAGTGAAACATGTAGGACTTCTCGTACAAATAAGACTTCAGACATCAAATTTATTCTAAAGTTCATTTGACCTTAAAAATTCCTTAATTATTATAATATCTTTATTAAGATTATTAACATCCAATTTTAGGTTGATTAAATGAAATCTCTTTATAATTGCAGACCCTATAATTGCCTTAATCGATTTATGATTTCCTATATTAATCTAAAATATTTATGTCAACCTATCTTTAGGTCTGCATGCTACACTTTTTGATTATACTTTATCAATTTATAAAAAGTATTTTTCAATCTCAATTGTATGAAATCTAGTATGAATTAACATATTGGCAATATTAATTCAAGAAAAACAATTAACATGTAATCAAATCTTAGTAAAACTATAAATTGATACCACTGCATAATCCATTATGGAGTTCACCTTGTTTAGGTACCATAACAATTTAATTATTTATAATGAAAGAAACAAAATAAAAACTTAAGTAAAAATAGAAAATTAAAAGAAGCATGATGAAATATCTTTTAATCTTTATGAAATTCACTTTAAATCAGTGGAAACCACTCCAAATACATCTCCTTTCTAGTTCTTTGTTCTCTCTGTCACTCAAGGTTATCTAATTATGCTTCCTGAGCTTCTTCTTTGATTTTCCCTTCTTTATTCCCTTCTATACTTCAAAAATTAGGTTTTTAGGTGGCATATGGCCAAATACATAGTTGTCCGTTTGGTTGTGTACTTAGAAAAACCACAAGATTTGAATTCAAATCAAACATATACATAAATACAAACAAAATATATGAACACAAATAGGTACATGGGTATGCACTTCTTAATCAAAAACATGTTCATAGTTGTGTAACTCACTAGAGCATGAAACTTGACCATGTTTCTTGAAATTCATGAATAATAAAGTGCATAAGTAAGTATATAGCCATGTACTTGGCTATATATTTTTCTCGCATCTTCATAACTTGATCAAAGCAATTCGAAATTGTCCTAAACTTGTCTGAATTTATTCCTTTTGATTAAAATAAGTGAATTATAAATTGAAAATGAAAAATAATGAATTAAGTACCACAAAATAAAAACACTCAAATAAACAAGAAAAATGTACTAAATATAGACCTAAAAATATGAACAATTAAACACTTATCAAACTCTGCTACACTTAATATTTGTTTTTCATCAAATCAATGTCATTACAACTTAATAAGAAACAACTCTAAGAAAAGATTAAACAAATCAAAGAAATCTATCAAGATTCTCCATTATTCATTGAATTATAAAGTTCATTGAATTGTAATGCACTTAATTACTTGAACCAAATTATAAAGCAATCCATTTTACTCCATAATTCTTCAAATTTCAACTTAATCCCTACCATTGAATGTGCATGAGAAAAAAATGTTAAAACCTTTAAATATTTTTGTACCCCTTATTAAAGAAAACACTAAATTTAAAGAACTTAGGAGCATTTAGAAGCTTGTTTGACAAGTCACCTAACCTTTTGACACAAAAGTAAACACATAGCCATAAATACCCCTAGTTACTCAACTAGTTCTCTATCTCAAATGGTTACTAGCATCACTCTTTAAATTTGACCTTTTTATTTATACAAAACTAGCAGAGGGAAATTATTTATACTCAATTATTCATATACTACCATTTTTTTTCTTTTTTTATCTGTGGGGTAATGAAAATGCCAAAAAGAAATTCATATTTAACTTATTGCATGTACAAATTATACACAAAGTATCATAATGCATATCAAGAATCCATTTTTAAAATTGATGAACTAATTTGAAATTAACTTAATCATCAAGACTTATAACTATTTGCGCAAGTCAAATCGCAATCATAACCAAACTCATAATGAATAATTTTGATCAACATCTTTTTTTAAAAACATTTCTTGAATTATTCATTATTAAGCTAATTATAACAAAATCAATAAGCTTGACTGTTAAGTCCCTCCCCCTACTTAATTTTTCTGTTTTCTTCAATGTGCAAAACATGCAAGTAAAATGAAAAATATTAAAAATAATGGAAGTAGGTGAGGATAACAGGGACTCAACCTTGTCTAATGTCATTAACATCTATCTACTGTCAGTGGAATCTTCTCTACTTTAATGCATAAAGGCGATGTTGCCTTTTTAACTTGCAAATTCGTCAAATCTCAACTAAAGTAAAAAAATAGAACCATAAGAATAAAACTATGAAAGCAAACTAAACTACTAATGAAAATCTTACAAGCTACTTAATTAATTGCCTCCTAACTAATGCTTCTTTATGAGTCTTTTAATTGGACTTCTTAATAGGCCTTTCTTTATCCTAGATCTACAATTAGTAGCTTACTTTCACTCTTCTTCCAAATAAGAGCTTATTGGCTTACAAATAGGTCACGTGCTTTAATAGAATAAGAAAATATGGTATCAAATTAATAAGACTAAGTAAATTTACTAATGCCTTTTTTAGTAATAAATTATTATTATAACAAGGAATAATAAAACTCCCTAAATCATCAATTGAATATGACAATTCGTTCTATGGGAAATAGGAGCCTTTATACTTAAGATGATTGTCAATAATTCCTTGATAGCCACCTTATTTGACTCCTTTGCATCTTCCTCTTTCACCTATTCCTTCTCTTATAGAATGACAAGTTCCTCTTTTCTTTAACCTGCTCCTCTATACTCCTAAAAGTTATATTATTCACTTGTTCAATCAAATTTGGCTGGATATACTTAGATAAAATACTTGGTCGTTTTTCAGAATCTAGCTCAACAAGTTGTCTAGTTAAGGTCTTATGATGTGGAAAGGATCGAATTACTATTTAGTTTCTTGGAGGCTATCCTCCATTATAGTGATGAATTTTATAAGGAGCTTCTTGAGATGTAGATCCTCCTCTTGTTACTCTTATTGCAAAAGTTTAGGTGAAACTTAATCTTTCCATGTAAAGTTTAAATAGTAGCTCCACCCTAGATTATAAGTATTCCTATAAAGGATGTTTTGAGGCCAATTCCTTATACAAACTGGTTGCTCCTATATGTAATCTAGTGCTTGGAATTCAAGATTGCGGTAGTCGCCACCAAATGTCAGAAATATCATGGATACCAATTAAGCTTCCAAATACATATCACTGTGCCTCTCGTTCTAACCTTCCAATATCTCCATAAGAAATAGTATATTATAATCACCTAGAGAATACTACCCTCTTTATTCTTCCATTGTATTTGGTAGCTATAGCAATGAATACATAAATCCTAAAAATAATCCTAATCGAACTTTTTCCAAGTGTTAATTATGAAATAACTACAAGTGCACGACATAACTATAGCTAGTGTTGGTAAGTACGGGTTGATCCCATGAAGAAGATGAATACTAGTAGTTACCGTTATCCTATTATCTAGCTTACAAATTTGATTGTAATTTTTAATTAAAAGAAATAAAGCTTAAGCAAATAAAATAAAATAGGCAGTAAGATTGAACAAAGAATTAAAAGATTATTTGGAAAACTGTCAATATCAAACCTTAATTTCTTGAATCCCCCAAAAAACCCTTAATTTGTTGATTTTTATTAAGAAATTATTTTATTGATTTATTAGACCGTGGAGATTCCTATGGTATGCTAATAGCTCACTCTTGAGTCTAATAATAATTAATCTTAAGGTTATCAACTGAATTACTCAGGTTAAAGTTTATATAATTGCTTTACCGATTTGTGAATCTCGCTTTTAGGTTTGACCTTAATCTAGAGAAGTTATGCCATTGTATCTTTAGGGTTTCAATCAACTTCTTCCAATTACGGTAGATCTATTTACACATAGGATTTCTCAATCTCTATGGCACGAAATTAGGTTATGCACTAATATGCCAGCTCTATTAGAACACATATTAAACACGTAATTGAAGCATAATATATCAATATAAAAAATTGCGTTAATAAAAGAATCAAAATATGTTATTGCATAAAAATAGGGTTCATCTAACCTAGGCACTAAAAGAATTTAGTTTCATATTGTAAAACACAAAATCAAACATAAACAGAAGGAAAAATGAATTGAAAACAACGAGCTCATAATTCTAAATCTCCTTTGTTGTCTCCTATTAAATATTATTGCAAGATAGAGATATGATCTTGTCTTTCGTTGGATCTTTCAATGATTTCTTTATGTTTTCCACTTTTTTGACTCAAAATCGCTCCTTTTGAATGATCTTAGCTTCTATAATCACCTCATAATGTTTGCTCCCCCTTTTTTCCAAAAATCGTCCATTTATACTAAAATTTATAGTTTTAGGTGATGCATAGTCTGATACATAACTGTGTACTAAACTATGTATAACCCAAAAAAGCCAAAATTTGCGATTCTACATAGCCTGAGAGAAGTACATGGGCTGATGAACGATTGTGTATACTATTATGAAGATGTTTTGAATTTGGTATAAAGGTGTTAGAATCTAGAAATTGCTTTGAAGGAAATGGATGGTGAACCTTTGGTTCACTCATCCCACAATCATGGAAGCTACATTAGCTCCTTCCTATGATTTTGGAAGCCACATTAGCTCCTTCGGACAATTGTGGGCAATGTTTTGAAGTGAAAAAAAATTCTGTTTTGTGTGAGTATTGAATTAACTAAGGATGTCACTTTACTTTGGTGCATTTGGACTTGATTGAGGCTTGAAATGAACTTAGATAATTGCTTAATTAATTGGTTAAGGGTTTGATAAGTTTAGGTTGTTAATTGATGTTATAACTTGAGGAATGGATTATTTTGATAGCAATGTATCTAAATCTGGAAATTATTAGTTGTTAAAGAAATAAAGGTGTTCTTATGAATACAAATATGATCCAAAAGATATGAGTAATGTATTAGGAATGAATGAATAAGAATTGGGAAATTGTGTGAATCTATATAATGCTAGAAATGGGTTGGTGAATGTATGGTTGATGAATTTAGAATAATCAAGTTTACTTAAGATATAAACCTAATTGCAAACTAATTATATCCAAGCTATGATGTATGAATGGTTAATATTTGTGAATAAGGATACATACCTAGAAAGTCAATTGAGTATGCATTGAACATGAAATATATACATGTTCATGATTGAATATTTATATGATTGATCAACTTCGTAATATGTAAAATATGTGTGTATTGCATGACTAAAGAAGCAAAAATTGATCTCCACCATCTAAACATTACCGAGTCATCAAGGCAATAGCTTATATAGAGTGTACTGTGAGTTTACCTAGATATTTTCTCACTATGAATGATTTGTTTCTATTTAAATTTCAGTTATTGAGTTGTTACTTATATGATTGTGATAATTCTAGACATTGTTAGTCCAAGGAGTTTGATATTCAGGAATGTATTAGAAGTGCTCTCAAATTGTATGTGTATTACTAAATGTGTACTTAACTGAATGCGGAATGCGGGACTCAGATATGAAGAATGTGATAAATGGCATGAACACATTGAATGAAAAGTATTGATAACATATTATGTGAATTAATGCATTCTATTACATTGATATGTATAATCAGATAAAGGAGTTGTGACCAGAGTGACCAACGTGAAAAAGAGCTTTAAGATCAGGATGTGCACAAAGAGTCACAGGCTCAGTTATTAATGAGTCTGGTATCCAAAAAGGGTACAGGACAGTAAATGAAATAATCCTGATATCCATAATAGATACGGGACAGTAAATCGGCGCTCAATCACAACAAATAAAATGAAAGTGGAGTCACATGTGCATTTGTATATATAACTTTACATGTATTGTGGGAATGATTGCAATGAATTAATGAATTATTTTAATATAGTGATATACGATGTTGTGTACCTATTATACTTGTTAAAATGTGATGAAAGGTGTTGTGGTATACAAAATTAGATATTGTGATATACTTGTGAATTTGGTTTCATACTTGTGATGTTTGTGTTCTAACTTGAGTGAGCACATTGATGATGGTTCATTCACTGAGTTCGCAAACTCATCAAAATTGCAACGTCGAATTTTAGGTACAAGGGAGACCTAGCTTCTAAGGCAATCTAGTATAAGTTTAGTACTATCAATTTTTGGGAACAAGAATGGCTCAAAGGTCTAGTCAGTTGATATCTGAGGAGTCTAGTAGGTTATGTTTATTTACTTTTCTCATTTCATGTCGAACATTTTGTAAAAGAGCAGCAAACTCTCAGATGTTTTTGATAATGTAAATATATGGACTATGAAGTGTAATGCTACAATGTAAGTTATGTTTATGGATGAAATGGGAAAAGTTGATCTTTTGAATACTTATATTATGTGTGATGCCATAATAAGGTATGTGATTATTGCAACGTGCCATTCTTATAGGGTATATTCTCGAATATCCTCTAGATGTTTGGCATATGCTCTATGAAAGTGGTATGTTACAACTTGTTTAGCTACATTTAGAAATACACTCAATTAAATTGGTTAGCATTTTTAGTACCCCTTCATGAGAATGATTGACCAAGAAGAAATGAGGTAGGCTAAGAAATTGAAAAAAAGTATGTTAAATAAAATTCCTATTTAACTGGCTCTTTTTAAGAAGATTAGGTTAAGAATAGAGGTAGTAGCTAGTTGAGAGTTGTGATATAGCTGAGTAACCCGAGTCATTCACGAAAAAATGTTTGTCTTCATGTCAAAAGGCTAGAATAAAACTCTAACCAATCTAAATAAAAAACGTAACCTAGCTGAGTTACCATGGGACATTCATGATAATTTGTTTGCCTTCACATTGAAAGGCTAGGTTATCGTTTAAGAAAATATATAAAAATAGTGTTACAATAAATAAAACCTATTGATCTTTGACAAATAGCAAGAATTTTCATGAAAAGATAATTAGTGACAGTTTGTCTTTTTGATAATAATAATTTTATACTTCCAATTATCATAGGTGTATGAATAGGGTGTTAATATTTTGGTTGATATGCATATTCAAATCAAAACAATTAAAGATGAAATGAATAAGTTAGTATGTTGGCACATTTTGAGTGATTTATGTTTGAGGTTAAGTTAATTCCATAAGATTTGATGTCATTGTATCATTATTACATGTTGCATGATTGTGTGTTTATGTGTTTTATTTGGTTATCTTTTTTTTTTTGCTTGAGGAAAAGCAAAGATTTAAGTGTGGAGATGTTGATAGGTTTAGATAATATGTTTTCTAAGTTTTTAAATATGTTTTAAGTATTTTCTTAGATGATTATTATACGTATAGGCTTAGAATTATGTTATTGTTAGTGTTTGTATGTGTTTAAAGTGTTTCATTGGTTTAAAGCCAGAATTTGATCTTCATTTTATGTTTCAAAAGGTTTTTGATGTGTTTGTGAGTGTGTGGAGATAGGAATGTAAAGACAAAAGAAGATCTTGGATGCATGCAGCCAAGATCTTCTCTTGTCTTCACATTCCTGTCTCCACACACCCATGTAAGATTATGATAGAGAGGGAAAAGCCATGCAGGCCACAATTGTGGCAAAAGCGTTTCTAGCTCGTGAGATTTTTCAAGTTCTAAGGTTTTGGGTCTATTCTTGGAACCGAATTAAGCCTAGAAACTATAGGAGCCTCAAGCACTATTTAAAGATAAGAAAAAAAACAAAGAAAAGGCTGCAACCACCAAATCAAAATAAAATCAAGCGGAGACATCAAAAGAACTTTAGAGAATTCTAGATTTCTAGATCAAGACTCCAACTAGTTTTTGTTTCTTTTCCCTTTATTTCTTTCGTTGCCTTGATGTTTATTTTGATTTTTATGATGTTTAACATGATTATAGGTTTCTAAATCAATATTAAGGATTGTTCTTAAATTATTTTGTTGAATTTTATTCTTGTTTAAAATCAATACATCTATTAATGTTTTGTGATAATTATTATGCTTATACTTGGAAATAAATCGAGAGAGTGAATCCAGTTATTTGTGTTAAGGTGCACGAGATTTGGTAGTTTAATAGACCTTTAATTATTAGATTAATTAACAATTAAAGAGAGATCTTAATTGTTAATTAATTATCCCCAGGATTGATTCAAATCTAATTGAATAGTTAGGAGCATTTTTTGAATTGAGAGATTACAATAATATTATTTTCGAATTCAATTATGAAAACTTGATTAGATCTTTAGAGAGGTTAATAAAAACCTTAGTATATCAAGGATTGACTATAATTGGATTAACAAGATAAAGGGAACAAAATAAGGATATAATAAATCCTAAGTCTCTAACTTTGATCAACCTTATTTTATTAACAGCTCAATTGTTTACTCGCTCATTTTATTAGTTGTTTCATTTTCAATTATTTATTTTGATTCAAACCAATCTTTAGTACCTTAGACAAAGTTGTATTCAAGCTATTCGGTGTCTAATTAGTCCTTGTGGGAATGATACCTTTTATACTACAAGTTATGATTTGTATACTTAAGGTATTGAAAGTTTTATTATAAAACTTATCAACAAGAGACATGTATTATGTAAAAAGAAATAAAGGAGAAGGATAACCTTACTTAATGAAGTAAGCAACACCTAAAAAAGCTAATGGGTCTATAATAAGGAAAAGAAACATTAAGGCAATTGATAAACACTAAAAGAGTATAATCAAGCATTAAAATAAGGACTTGCGAAGTGAAAAAGCTAGAGCAAAAAGTCCAGTTAAATGAATTATAAAGAAACACTAATTAAGAGTCAACCTAGCAATTAAATTTTGTTTTAATTTTACAATGTTCTAAGATCTTTATTAGTAGTTTTGGGATGTTTTGGTAGTTTAAGATTCATAAATTGAAGTACATTTTTTAATTTTGACTCCTCTCTTAGTTATTTGTCTTAGTTCTAGTTTCATATGAGTTTTATAAGAAAGCAAGCAATATTTTACTAAACACATTACTCTATTTTCCATGTGTTGGCTTGCTTCCAATGAAACTTGAGAAGGTAAGACTAATAGGAATGAACATAGGATATAACACAACGCCTTGTCCTTCTTATGTTATGGAACTATATAGAAATGTGCTCTTATTTCCTAAAGAAACATTAAGTACTAATATGAAACATAGGGTATACACCTGTAACACACCCACTCACCACCATGAGAAGTATCAACTGTCCATTAAATCCTACATTTTCTGTACAAAAGCAACATATTGGTGATGACCGAAAGATATGAAAAGTTTTAGTTTTCGTTTGGGAAAAGAGTAAAGGTTTGGGAGACGTTGAGAAGAAGGGGCAAAGCTCCATTCCTTTGGAGACCCATGGAGAGATAACTTCTTAACGTTGGTTCGAAAGTGACATCAATGTCGAAGAACCTAATTAAGTGTATTTCTCACTGAGTTTGTTGTTCTTTCTCTCTTATAGATTGATGGTGTTATCCTATGTTAATTGTTTGGGTATTTATGTATGGATAATCATACTCTTGGTATAATTCGTAATTGTTATATTTGGAATTTGTTTGTAGTGACTAATGGTTCGTAATCATTAGGGGCAACTTAACCTAGGTTAAATGACCCAAGCGTATGTAGTTGTTACTTAGGTTGGTCTAGTTTCCTAATTCATAATGCGACTGTCTAATTAAATTTAGTAATTGTATCCTAGGTTATTCAGTGGCTAGGTTTAATTAGCGAGCATCTCTTAATTAAACACGACCTAAGGAAAACTGAGGTTAATAGAGCTTGTTGTTAATTTACGACCAATAGTTCAAGGAGAGGTAAAAGAAATCAATGAAATATGTTTAATTGGGTGTAGGCCAAGATTAAACCAAAGAATTGGACTCCCAAGGAATTCATCGCTTATGTTTTCTTTAATTTGTTTTTGTTAGTTTAGTTTCATTTTATTTTCTTATTTCAAAACCAAACCATCCCCCTTCAAACCTAAACACTAATTATTTTCATTTCCAAATCTTTACACATACTCTTTGTGGGATCGACCTAGACTCACCACGGCCATAGAAGTATGTCTAGTTTATTTTGAGTTGTGTTGCGACACGCTATGAAAGAAAACTAGTATAGATGAGTTGATCATGGAATCCATTCAAGAATCAAGGATAAAACATTAGAAAACATACACATCTATACAAAACTTAGAAATTAAAATGGACCAACTTGCGAAGTTAGTGGCGAAGAGACTAAAGGAGAGTTTGTCGAGCACAACTAAAACAAATATAAAAGATAATGACAATCATCCAGACAATTGAAAAGAAGCTCTAAAAAGAACAAGAGAAGGAAGTGACTACTGAGAGTCACTCAAAAACTGATTGTAGCTTTTACCTGAAGAGAGACAAGGAGCATCGACCTACACTTCCATACCCTATCAAAGCAAGGAGAAGATCACTGGAGGCAAAGTTAGATAAGATCCTTGATCTTCTAGAAGAATAAAAAAGGAACTTTCCCTTGTTGAACCTCTCAAAGAGTACAAAATCATTTAAAAAGATAACATTAAATAAGAAAGACTCAAAGAAGTTGGAGACTAATGTTAAGCAAGTTTTATATATAATAAAACTCTCAATACTTATAAGTAAATAAATCTTAACTTTTAGTATTGAAAGGTATCTATCCCACAAGGAACTAGCTAAAAAAAGTTGAACCTAACTTTGTCTAATGTAACAAAATATGATATGAGTGAAAATAAAGACAGAAATTAAATAAATTAAATAAAATCAAGAAAATAAAAAATAATAAATGAGCTTCTTCGATTTTCTCTACCTTCTCTCTACTAATTTTATGCTTTTCCCCTCCTCTTTTCTTATTCCCCATTAGCTCTGCAGTCAGTTGTTGTACAACTGAGGCATCTACCTCATAAGGAGGCTTGCTTCCATCTTTCTTAGTTGTTATGGAGTAAGGCGAATCCTCCCTGTCTCATGATAATTTCCCATTCCTCTCTAGGGAAACTTTAGCTACTAGGAATGGCAACTCGAAGGTCCAAAATTAGTATAAGGGTGGAGCTACACCTTATAAACTCAGGGCGTTTGGTAAAACAGGGTGCAGATTCAACGAAACATGCGATTGTTTAAACATTATTAGAATGTGCTTGAGGATGGTGTGGTATCTCCTCCTATTGAACTATTGAAGGCAAGTGCTCTAGCTTAGTCCACGACGTTGATTGGTTTTTTCTGGTCTAAAAGACCTGCTTTTCCTATTTCGAAAGTATAGGCCAAGGCCAGGTAGAGTAAAAAGGGGTTAGATAAAGTGATGCTCAAAGAGGATGGAACTATTCTATTTAAGTTTTTGGATGAGGCTAACTTAACTGAAATTATGGAACATGGGCCATAGCACATTGGCAACTAACCTCTCTTTATGTAGAAAAGGAAACATGGTATAGAGATTGATTGCAGCAAAATTGAGGTTGTGCCAATGTGGGTGAATTTCCATAATTCACTTATGGAGTTTTGGTCTAGAGAAGGTCTTAGTTTTCTAGCTAGCTTTTTAGGGAAACCAATTTGTATAGATACTTAGACTGCAACAATATAGAGGATTTACTATGTTAAACTTTATATTAAAATCTCTAAGTCTACCCTTTGCTTGAGATACTATCTGTCTTATAATTGGGAGAAATGTGTAAACTTGAAAAAGCTAAAATAGACCTCTTTTATCCATGGAGACCTAGTAATGTTTCAAAAAAGAAATGGGTCCCCACTGTAAAATTATTCAAATATGGTTGGTGTGATGACGTTAGGGTTATATATATGGATGCTTCTGCTACGGACCAAGAAGCACTAGTTAATGAGCGGGCTACCTAGACGGTGGTAAAGGAAAATGTGGTCTTACCTAGCTCGTTTGTTGAGATGCAAACTGAGATGATAATTCAACAGACTATAGCTAATGTTGCGACTGATCAAAATGCTTCCGTTAACGACGAAGCTATAATAGTTAATGAGCAACCTATACTGATGGTGGTCTAAGAAAATGTGGCCTAGCCTAGTTTCCCTGGTGTGCTGCAATCGAGATATTGGATCAGTAGATTGAAGCAAATGGTATGACTATTTCAAATGTTTCTATTATGGAACCAGATACCTTAGTGCATAAGCAGCCTATGCCTTTGATGGATAAAGAAAATGAAGTATTACTTGGTTCCCTTAGAGCTTGTTTAGTTGGAGGGTTAATGATGGAATGGAATGGAACGTAACACACTTCCATCATTTGGTTGAGGGTTTCATAATGGAATGGAACGGAATGAGATGGAAGTGGAGTGTTTCATGTTACGTTCCATTCCATCATAAATAGTGAAAATAAGAAACCTCTGATTCAGAGGGTTTAGGATGAAATGTAAACTAATAAATACATACTACCTAATATACCCTCAAAAAATTTTCTTAATACCAATTATTTCTTCTAACTCCAACCTCCTTCTATATAATTAATAATATTTGTATATTATTTCTCCTTACTCAAATAATAATATTTTTATATTATTAATAAAAAATGTATATAATTAATAATAAAATAAAAAATTTTAATAAAATTTTTATTAATAAAAATAGAAAATATATAAAAAAGTTATTATGTAATTGTTTATAAATTATATATAATTTATTATTAATTATATAAAATATTATTATTAATTATTTAATAAATTTTATTCTATTATATGTGATTTATATTTAAAAGTTTATATTTATATTTTTATTTATATAGAAATATATAAATATAATTAAAGAATAATTTTTATATTTTTTCTATTTTCATTAATAAAACTTTTATTAAAAATTTTTATTTTATTATTAATTATATAAAAATATTATTATTAATTATTTAATATTTTTTTCTATTATACGTGATTTATATTTAAAATTATTTATTTATATTTTTATTTATATAGACATATATAAATACAGTTAAAGAATAATTTTTATATATTTTCTATTTTCATTAATAAAACTTTATTAAATTTTTTATTTTATTATTAATTATATACAATTTATTAATAATTATATAAATTATTATTATTATTAATTATTTAATAAAATTTATTCTATTATATGTGATTTATATTTAAAAATTATTTATTTATATTCTTATTTATATAGAAATATATATAAACAATTGCAGAATAATTTTTATATATTTTCTATTTTAATTAATAAAAATTTTATAAATTAATAATAATATTTTTATATAATAAATAATAAATTGTATATAATTAATAATAAAAAAAATATTAAAATTTTTATTATTTTAAAATAGAAAATATATAAAAAATTATTTGTCACGGTTGTTTTTTATTTTTTAATTGGACATAATTTCTGTTTTAAACTCATAGCGTTAAATTTTTTGCAATAACCATTTTAATATCAGGGGTATAATAGTCAATTATTATACATTCCATTCCATTCCATTCATCTTTCAAACAATGTTTCACTACATTACATTATGAATCCTTCCATCGCTCCCAAACAACTTTTTACTATATTACATTCTATTTCATTATAAACTATTCCCTTCTGTTCCATTCCGTTCAGTTCAGTTCCATTAATTAAAGTCTAACTAAATAGGCCTTTAATATGCTACAACCTGAGCTATTAAATCAGCAAACTGACAGAAATGAGGACACCGTATTGAAATGTGTTATTTGCTTGTGGAGGCTAGCATGTAGGAGACTAATCCAGTGCCTCAAGTAGATAGTAACATGGTCAATGAGCACAATGTTACTAATGAGGGACAAATACTGGACTCTTCTA
The DNA here is from genome assembly GCA_027576715.1 of Erythroxylum flavicans. Taxonomy (NCBI): domain Eukaryota; kingdom Viridiplantae; phylum Streptophyta; class Magnoliopsida; order Malpighiales; family Erythroxylaceae; genus Erythroxylum; species Erythroxylum flavicans. The sequence goes on along the minus strand of JANZXP010000194.1, from coordinate 13,736,857 downwards.
CAATAACTACATTTTCTCTAAACCTTCTTTAAGTTCTTTGAAACCTGAGGATTCTACTAACTTGACTATTGTCTCAAGGAGGAGATCTACTAGGAAAAAGGGTAAGTAGAAAGCAATATGGGAAGACCCCTCCCATGTCAATTCTGGTGTGGAACATTAAAGGGCTTAATGACCATCAAAAACAATTTTTTATGAAGGAGGTGATAAGCGGCAAGAAAGCTTTCTTAATCAGTTTGTTTAAGACTAGAATAAAGAATCTGGCTTCCATATTTGGATCACAATTTTTGGGTGTTAATTGGGTGATGTTTTCTAATATAAACTTTGACTATAATGGTTGGATTATCTATCTTTATAATTCTGATTTGATTGCAACTCAACCTATGGTATAATCTAATCAGTTACTTCATCTCCATTGCCAACTGAAAACTGGGAGTACCTGTTTTGCTGTTTCCATGATATATTCCTCTAATTTTAGCTTCCAAAGATTTGCAACATATTCATCAAACAATCCAGCTTCCTTAGCTTATGGTAGGTGATTTCAACTATTCTCTTACTTTGTCAAAAATTGAGGGAGGAAGAAGCTTACACCAAATCTAGTTGAAAGAACTATCTACTTTCCTAATGAATGTTGACTTAGTGGATCATAATTTCACAGGTTGACTCCTCATTTGGTCAAATCATCAGTAAGGTTGATGGCTGGTTAGGAAAAAACTTGACAGATCATTGGTAAATTCCTTGTCGCTCACACAATTCCCAGCCTCCTTTGTACACTTTGGTGAACCAATGATGTTTGATCACTCTTTGGTGAACCAATGATGTTTGATCACTTATTTATATTGATACAAAGAATTGATGATCCACAATAAGAGGAGCACCCTTTAGGTTCTTCAATGCTCTTACAAGTATGGAAGGATTTCATGAAGTCATTTGTAGATGTTGAAGAACTGAAGTGGTAGGTTATAAGTCTTATCAGCTCATGACCAAGCTACGTTTGGTGAAAGTTGTGTTGAAACAATTTATGCTTAACAAAAATATACATCTCCAGACTCTTAAAACAAACTTAAGCTGGTATAAGATAACTGATATTTATATTCTCACCAAGTTGAATTCAAGTAGGCAGAAACCACTTATCTCCATTAGTATCAGGCAGCTTTTCATTTTCAAAATTCAGTATTATGACAGAAAATTGAACTTAACTAGTTGAAGGATGGAGATTCCAATACAAAATTTTCCCATTCTTCACTACTTGCTCGATGAAACATAAACCATATTTCCATGTTACAAAATCAAAGTGGAAGGGAGTATGTTGAGCAAAATGATTTAATGAACCTAGCAAAAAATTATTTTCTGGGTACAGACACTTTTATAACTCCAAATTCTTGCATTCTGTTGTTTTTTGACCGTCAAATTGCTTAAGACATTAAGGATATTCTGGCCTTTACTGTCACTGAGCTTGATGTTAAGCGAATTCTCTTCATTTTGCACCCTTCCGAATCTCCTGGATCTAATAGATTTTTTGCTAAGTTTTTTCAGCGAATATAGGATATCACATATCAACTCTTTACTATAGTTGTTCTATAATTCTTTGGCTCTTTACGATTGCTTCAGGAAATTAATCATACATACATATGCTTAGTTCCAAAAAAGGCAGAGCCCTTGCAAATTGAGCAACTTCAGGCTTATCTCTTGTTATAATATTATCTATAAAGTGATTTCCAAGATTATTGCTAAAAGACTCAAATTGGCAAACTTTAGAATAATTAATCCTGAGCAAATTTCTTTTCTCTCAGACAGATATCTTAGTGACAATGTACTATTGATTCAAGAGTTATTGAAGGATTAAACTTTGAGCAAAAGTATTAGCATTTGCTCAATCAAAATCGACTTCTTCAAGGCTTTTGATATTATCAGTTGGCGATATATTTAGTTCTATCTTTAAGCACTAGACTTGCATACTCAATTCATAAAATGGATACTTAATTTTATTCAATCTTCTACTTTTAGTGTGTTTGTCAATGGTGTACTATAAAAAGCCTTCAAAACAGCTAGGGAAATCAGACAAGGGGACCCTTTATCCCCTTATTTGTTCACCCTTGCTATGGAAGGATTCTTAAGGCTCTTAAATAAAATTCTCCTTTGCAATGGTAGTTTCTAATTTCACTCTTAATGTCGAGCTGTCAATTTGAAACATCTCATGTATACAGATGACCTAATCTTATTATTTGGAGCTGATCCTCATTCTGTCACTATGTTCATACAAGTGTTGGACATGTTTGCTAGCTGGTCAGGTTTGAAACCAAACCCTGCTAAGAGTCATCTTTACATCTCACTAGATTGAATATTCATACCTTTCCATTTTGCTACATAGGGATTCCTATTACTTGTTCTAAGCCAAAATATACTAATTGTTTACCTTTAATTGAAAGGCTAAAATCTAAGGTGTTAGCATAGCAGAATCGGTTCTTATCCCATGCTGGCAGACTTGCTCTCATCATTTCAGTTCTCTCAAGTATGCACATCCACTGGACTTCCCATGTTGCTCTTCCAAAGAGGGACATTAAAGAGATGGATAGAATCATGAAAACTTTCCTATGGGCTGGTAAACTTGATGATTCCAAGAAAGCTAGACTCGAATGGTGTGAAGTTACCATTCTAAAGAAATTTGGAGGCCTAGGTATCATTTCTATCTCCAATATGGAAAATTTCTTAATGTATAAGAGGATATGGCGATTAATTACTGATCAAAAAGTTCTTTGAATAAAATGGGTACATGAAATTTATCTAAAGCACATAAACATATGGCAAGATAATTTTTTAAGAGAGGGCTCATGGATACTTAGAAAAATGATGAAACTACAGAATCTTATCTATCCTTGTATTAAACATCGTATTGGGAATGAGGAAAGGATATGGATTTAGTTTGACAATTGGTTAAATATCAATCCTTTAGTCCACTTGAATGAATTTCAACATCTCAGGAATAGGATGCCACTTCATCTAAAAGTTGCTTCATTGATTGTGCAAGGTAATTAGAATAGAACATTAAGGGGTTTTAAGTCTCTTATTGATTATCTCCTTTCCTTAAATGCAGCTCACGGAGAGGATGCCATCACCTGAACTTTAAATTCCAATGGTCACTTCTCTAATCACTTTTTTTATAAGTTGTTCATCAATCACACTATCATGGTCCCTTGGTTTAATAACTTATAGAGGAACAATATATGTCCTAAGTCAACTTTTATTACTTAGCTTGTTATTAAAAATAGACTTAGAACAAAGAACCAATGGCATGGCAGTGAGGATGATCTATGTCTATTATGCAACAAAGCTAAGGAAGACCGTAAGCACCTCTTTTTTTAGTATAACTTTTCTAAGGCCGTCTGGAGTAGAATGCTACATATGTTACCTATTAACAACAGTGGATATCAATGGGAATAGGTGCTAATGGACCATCAATTCATCAGCTCTGACAATACTAATTGCACCCTTTTTAAAGCAACTTCACCATCACTATCAACAATATTTGGAGAGAACGGAATCGAAAAAACTTCATTAACATGAAATTAGAAAAATACTAGCTAACTTAGTGCATTGTTAATGAAACTAAAGCTTGCATATTGGCTTGCAATGTCCACCCCAATTTTTCCTTGGAGATAAACCATATATGGTGCTTATAGCTGTACTCTTTTTTTTCTATCTTATAAACAGATGCACTGCCATATTTAGCGTATTTTGTCATATGTAAATATAATTGTCAGCCTCAAGCCATGACCTCACTATAATGTAATTTTAGTTTTAACTATAATATAAAATTCCTATACTATTTTCAAAAAAATAATTGAATTGCCAAAATTAATTAAGGATAATTATGGATGAATGCATAGGATTTATTCTTTCATTATTTTGATCCCCTAACGACTACTGATTCAATTTTAAGTCGATCCTAGATTTTCGAAGGATTTCATTACTCCCTCTCTCTCAAGACCTAACCAATTAACCTTAAATGGATCTAAAAATTCTATAATTACAATCCCTCAATTCATAACTTTTTCCCTAACATTTTCAATTAGTTTTGAAGTTATCTATTGAACAAATCAAGTTCTCACACAAGATATCTCTTCAAATGATAGTTGGTTTGTTAATCGTGTGGCATATTAATTCACCAGCTATTGGCCCCGGGTCTCTGTTCCTAGAATAAGCTTGAAATGTAAACAAATTAAAAGACGTCATGGAGGAACCCCTTTTTTTAATATAAACTAATAATAATCAAATAAAATAAAATAAAATAATAGATACTAAATAAATGGATAAATAATTTAATAATAATTATATTAAATAAATAAAATTCATTGGGGATGTAAAAACAA
>JANZXP010000194.1:13721637-13732390 GCA_027576715.1 Erythroxylum flavicans | reverse complement strand
ATTTTTTGGATGATTCAACAACATCATCACAGCCTTGAAGAACTTGGGAAAGACATATCCCAATGATGAGCTCGTGAAAAAAATCCTAAGGTTATTGTCAAAGGAGTAGAGACCCAAAGTGATGGCTCTAGAACTTACAAAAGATCTAGACACTATTTCACTTGTGGCATGCTTTGAGGTCACTATTCAATCATTGTGGTTATGAAACTTTATCTTAGGGCTAGTTATTGTCAACAGTATAGCTAGACCAATAAAATTTAGGTATTGTCAACAGTATAGTTAGACCACTAAAAATTTATTGTGATAATTTCACAATTGTCTTCTTCTCTAAAATTGACAAGTATTCTAAGGGTGCTAAACACATGAATTTGAAATATTTGTCAGTCAAAGAAGTACAAAATCATAAAGGGTCAATTGAGCATATTAGAACTGATCTAATGATAACGGATCCGTTAACTAAGGGATTATCGCCTAAAACATTACTAGCCATGTTGAAAGGATGAGCATTATAGATAAGTCCTTATTAGCATGAGATCATGTTACGTACATACGTATTTTTGGGTATTAGCTATTATTGTTTGGACACTTATTAATTCAATTAAAGTTATGTTTTTGCTTATTTCTTAGTTGTCACATTATGTTGTGACGACAAATTATGTTTTGAGAAAACATTAAAGTTGAGAATTACAGTGTTTCTCGATTACAATTAATTTGAATTGAGTTTATTGTGTGATACTTGGAAGAAATTATGGCGTTAGATGACTTGCGGCTATGACCCCATCATTTCAATTCATTCTAAGTTTAATGGCTTGATAGATTCAATATATAGTGCAAACTTGTGTTGTTGGATAATCAAGTCGTAACATGGGCCAAGTAGGAGATTGTTAGATTAATTTAATAATCATAAAGTGTAACCCATATTACTTTATTTGATTCTAATATGAAGCGGGCCCAAAATAATAGTTATTGGGTATTTAGAGAAAAAATTACAGTCATTAGGGTTTTATTATAATTAATAAAACCCTTCCATCTCCCTTTAGTCAATGTAAGCGAACAATTATCAAAGACACGTACATTCTTGCACCATTGAAAAGGAGTGAAGAAAGGAAGAAGGTGAGAGTAGATAAAGCTTTTGCATAGAAAAAGTATTTGCAATCAAGAAGGGATTACACATATTGAGCATGGATCAAGTTTAGTATTTCTTTTTTTATATATATATAGCATGGATCTTACCCTGCGTTTGGTTCATGTTCTCATGGGTGAGGACAGATGACAGGGACACAAAAGTTCTGTCTCCGACCTGTTTACTTGCTGTCTCCACCAATTTTTGTCCCGACTCTAGATGATAGAGACACAAAATTTTTGTTCCTTCCAAAACCAAGGAACAAAATTTCTTGTCCCCGTCTCCGAAACAAAATACATAAGCAACTTCCAGAAATACCCCTCCTCCCACATAAGCAATTTTTGATTCTTAATTATATTATTAAACTCATAATCATCATCATCATCATCATCATTATTATTATTATTATTATTAATTGTCTTCTTCCTCTCCTTCTATTATTATTATTATTATTATTATTATTATTATTATTATTATTATTATTATTATTATTATTATACGAAATTAATTTCTTATTGTTATTGTTATTATTATTATTATTTGTTAATTTTTTTACTAATACAAATCATTCGTTTTAAAATAATCAATAAATTATATATTTCCAATCATATTATACTGCAGGAGTATTTTAGTCATTGATAATGTTTTTATGTTATGTCAATTACAATCAAACACATTTCTATCCTCAAAACGGAGACAGTTTTATTTATTTTGTCCATCACAACCAAACACCTCATTGTCTCCAATTTTTATTCTGTTCTGTCTCTAAATTTTTGTCTCGTTCCGTCTCTGCATATTTACTGAAGTAAACAACTTTTTTATAGTTGAAGCAAGTGAAGGTTCTTTATAACAGAGTGCATAATAGATGTAAATCTACATATGAGTTTAGCGGTCAAATGATACCCTTTAACTTTCGTCCCACAGAAAAGATAAAGACATGCGCCTATATATATGGAAACAGTTGTTCACACACATCAATGAATCAAATGCACATTAAAGAAAAAGAGGTCATAACAATGGATTCAGGTATTTGGTTGCTGAAGTCAATCTTCACTCATCTTCTTATTTTGTTTACGAAAATGGCCAAGTCAGAGGATGCTTATGTTAATCTGTAAAAGTTGGAAGTGCCTCTTCCCTCCAATTGTGGCAGTTCTGATTGCGGGTCTCGACAAACTCCAAAGCCGCCATTTGCGTTTCCGCTACCACCGCCTCGTTTCAAAAACTTACCTCCAAGACCCAGCCCATTTTCTCCAAAACCTTTTCTTCGTCCTCCAAGTTCAGAGCCACCAGACCCTTTTGTTCCCCGTCCCAGTCCATTTGCATATTGTTTGCTACTAGTGCTGCCTGGATCTGGTTGATGATTTTCTCTACTAGCTAGTATTTTTCTTCTTAAGTTCCGTTATACAGTCTGTAATTTCCTTCCTTCCAAATAGTGTAGATGGCGGTTGTGAATGCTGCTTTGAATAACAACCTATTTTGTTTTCCTTGCCTGGTGAGTTTAATGATCATGTTCAAGATCTCATTCCATTCAAAAGTGTAGTTAGCTACCCGTAGTAAGTATATAACTCCGAACCTTTCCTTTCTTTAAATATAAATTTTTTATTTTTGGTGAATAGTAATGAATAGTAAAATTGAGTGAATAGTGATTTTTGGGAGACCAACTCCAAAATATTGAAACATCCAAAATAAGTAATAGAGCCCAATGATACTAAAACGGATCGAAAATAAATCCGATTGGATGGAATTTGGGAGTTATGAAAGTTTATGACTAAAATGTCCTCTTTAGAAAATAATGGGTATTAATGGTTTTAAATCCATTCAAAAAAAATTTTAAAAGCATCCAATCAATAAGTATTAACCCTAATTAGAATATTTTATGATCAGTTCGATAATAAGACGAATACTGAATATTTTCGGAATTAATTCAGTTAGTTGATGAATTAAACTCATTAAGGGTCATTTGGTCTTTTTACATGATGTGAGTGGATTAATGACTAATTAAAGATGGCTATTGAGGAGATGACATGTGTCTCATTTAATGGGGAGTATGAAAAAACAAAAACTAAGACTAAGTTGCTTCATTTGGAGTGAGCATCGTGAGAGACCAAAAATAAAAAGGAGAAAAGAAGAGAAAGGATGATATTCGGCCAAGCTATAGAGGAAGAAGAGGTAGCTAATTTTTATTAGTTTTGGAGCATAATTTGAAGAGAGCTTGATCAAAGCTAAGTGTTGTTCAATTGTCCAAAAGATTAAAAGAAAGTGGTAAGTTTTTCTAATCTAAATTTCTGGTTTTGAGGTTTTTGAGTGGGATAGATTCATGGAAGATTAATGGTGATTTTTAACTTGTTATATATTAGACAATAAGTTTGGAAGCATTTAAGGGTTAAAAGTAAGAAAATCAACCAAAGAATACAGCTTGAGAGAATTTGCCATGGCTAGGGTTTTTAGTGTGATATGATCCAAAAGTTTATTTTGGTGTTACTTTGCATGGAATTGGTTTAATATGGTAAGAGAGAGAGAAACGTTTAGTGAAATTTTGTCATAGGTTCTTGGTTCACTTGAACTAGCTCCATTGTTTTGACCATAAATTAGCCTAAAGACCTCTAAATTGGGTGATTCAACCTAAGACATACTACTAAAAATCTTCGGAAGAGATCGTGACCTAATTCTGGCTGAATGACATTAGAATTTGATATTGAAAATGGTGACCTAATGTTGCCCTTGTGTTGGAGTATTTGTGATGTTTGGTGCATGTTTCTTGGTTTAAAAGTTCAAATGGCCTAATTTTTAATGTTGTAGAGACTAAAGACATAAGGAAACAAATGTCTAAAAGACCTCAAAACCTAATATGAACGTTTACTATGTGAAAATTACAGGAAAAATAGAGGAATGAATTCCAAGAAGGGGTCACAACCGTGACTCCTCATGCATTATCGTGACATGGTGAATACACTTAGCATACATCTTACATGATTAAACACTAATCTCAAATTTGGTTAAACCAAATATATTGTTTTAATGCCTTATTTATGAATTTGGAAACAAATGCCTAAGGAAAATGCATTTTGTGTAGGTAAAGGAAAGGCACAAAATATGTTAGTGTGCTTGGCGATAAAGTTATTAAATGGTGAATGTTTTTTAATTGTTTTATATGAATAAATTATTTGAAAAATAATTGATAATATGTGACTTTATATTATAGGATTATGAGTTTTATTTGAATGATACATTATAAGTGAATATCGTTAGTATAAGTGTATGTTTTAGCAATATACGAATTGAAGTTTGAAAGTAGAATTTCATACGATTTGAAGTTACAATGAAATTAGGTTATTGGTTGAGAAAAAGAAAATGATTTTTAGTCTATGGTACATTATTAGGACTTACACATAATATTACAAAGATATATAGCGGTTAACTTAGTATGGGCAAGAATGTAGAACTAGCTTTAAAAATAGTGGCTAACCAATTGCGGGTAAACGATGTCAAACTAGCTTCGTAACTAGTAGTTAACTGGTTGTAAGTAATCGTTGCAAAACTAGCTCCATAATTACCGATGTATAAATGTTTAACCTAATACGCGTGAGCGATGTAGAACCAGCTCCATAACTAGTGGTTAATCAGTCATCTCTGTGACTTTATACTTAAGGATGTCATATGGCAAAGAAGTTAGTGGTGGGCTATATCGTGTAAGAAAGTTCATGACAATAATGATGTCGTCATAATTCACTTTATTAGTAACTTGAAATTTTGATTTTTTGAAAGCATATATGTTTTATATTGTATTGTATCATATGAAATGAAATGAATTTGTTTTAGGAAGGTTTAAATTGTTATATATGGTTTGCATATAAATGTTAACACTCATTAAACTCGTTTAGTTCACACTTTACTTTTTATTTTTAAAATAAAATCTCTCAAGTGCATGCTCAAGAGCTTCAGTAGCAAGGACTCTACCTCTTAAGTAGCTCCCTTTGTCATATGCTACTATGTAGACATTTTTGCCTTGTAAATACTTTTGAGAATTATTGTATATCAATGAACATATTTTGAAATGTATTTTGTGTAAAGAAGGCATGTATATAAAGGTTTTTAAATGATATTGCAACTGTTGGATCTATTATGCCAACATTTCCATTAAGGTATTATAGGAAGTGACCTTCTCCTTCTCTTGAGCAATTGGGCCAATGAATGCCTCCACTCTGTTGACATTCTTTGTCAAATTGCTGCCTCCCGTTATCTCGAAATTAGGCTCTAATATCAGTTGTTACAAAAGTATTCTTAAGCACCAAACTTATACCGTAAGTTACACCTACTCCTTTGCACGATAATCTTACTTACGTTTGTTTAAGTAAGACTCAGCCTTTCTACGTAATCGTCAACCCACAATCTTGTTCCATAAACGCACTAGAATATTCAAAGGTAATAATAAAAGCAAGAAAAAGATGCAACAAACTGTTAACCTTTATTATTTTCCTCAAAGTATATAAAGGATACTCTCTCAATCTCTGAGTCTATGAGGAGTAAGACTCAAATGAGTTACATATAGGCATTCAGGTTTGAGGGTCAAGTTCAAATCCTAATAGAACTCTATTGCCCATGATCACATCTTATTCTATTAGATTACATCATTATTCAAAAAGATAACATCCCGATCTAAATAAGACTTTATTCGATAAAGTCTATCTACATCCCAACCAACAAAATAAAAGATTATACATGATCTAACCTTATCCATGAAGATGTCTACTATCTTTAGACGATCCCGTCATCATTTTTTGAAGCTAATGTTTATCCTCTGTGATCTTATCTGCCAATCATCCAAGATCTCTCCATAATCTCTATCTATTATGATGAGTCATCCAAGCCAAAACCGGTCATAGTACACTGGCCTGATTCAATGCTTCTCCATGTCAAGTCGATTGGCCATGGTCCATTCATTTGAGCATACATCTTTTCTTAGTCCATTAAGAGCTTAACCTTAGTCATGTCGGCTCATATAAGGTCCGAAACTCTACCAAAATTTGCACCATGCTTGATCTAATTAGCTAGGTCATCTTGAAGCCTTTGCATGCTACTGCCATGTATGTAATCTAACTAGCCTTCCATCCAAAGTCTGTTTATAGCTAGCTGTAAAATGCTTTCATATCCTAAGAGACTAACATTTAGTCACTCGGAACACAGACTCACCCACACGCTTAATTCCAGAAACCACATTGGAACTCAAATCCTTAATCCCCAAAACAGAAACCCACACAATCTACATGTTCTCTATTTGTTATTTGCTACATCATTGCAATTTCTGGCATGGGAATGAATTTAAGGGTACGGCATACGAAGTGGGGTGAAGAGTTATGACGACGTTTACAAGAAAGAAACCATTAGCTGCCATATCCAATGTAAGAATTGAACATTCACAACTTTGCAGAAATGGCATTGCCTGACCATCTATAAATCTTGCAAGAAGGCCAGGGAACAAGTGTAACTTTCTCTGCGAAGAAAATCAACTTTTGAAATCACAAAATCAGGAAATGTTGGATTGCAGTTCTCGAGGTTGGAGTGGCCTGTTCAGCCGAGATACCAGAAGAGCAAATGAACATTAGGCATGTGTCACCCCAGGAATTGAGAAATGTTTATAAGCTTCTAATTAGGAAGCATGTCGCACTGCCAACTTCTAAAGTACGGAACAGATGAAGATTAAAATTGGAAGAATGTAAGTCGAACATTAAAAGGCTTGTCCAAAATTTAGAATAACAGACTAAAATAACTTCAGATGTCTTTAGACGACTTTTAAAGTAGTGCTTCCTTCAGCAAAATATCTTGGATTCGGATTTATTTCAAAAAATTTATAAATTTATCAAATGTCATTAGTTCCTCCCAGACAAGTGGGCAATAGATCAGCAACATAAAGGATTCAATTACTTGTCCAGACCATTTATCCCTGCAAATTCCAGCGATAACCCCGTCGACAAATACTTCAAAATCACATTGACTCGCGCAGAACAATAATTCACAGGGAATTTTACATTAGTTGAAATGGTAGTCTGACCAAATGATTAGATTCTTCTATTCTTGTATCTGGCTAATGCCTACCATCATATGAGGAATGTATCACAAATAAAAAGAAAGACAACAAAGAGTCAACCTAGCCACTGTTGAGCACGACGATCCCCACTTCCACCAACAGAATGCCGAATACTGATTTTCTCACCAGCATATTTTTCTTGAAGCCATTCAAAAGCAGTCACATCAAGCTTCCCATGAATTGACTTCCCATGTTTTCTGCGAGTTTGCTGTTCTCGTATGGAAGCCCAAAGTTTCTCTATGGCATCCCTTTGCCGAGAAGTGAATCTTGAAACATTCTCAAATGCATGCTTTACCAAAATATCTATAGCTGTTTGACACCTGAAAAAAAAAAGAGAAAAAAAATTCTGTCAGAAGTAACAAATATATATCCTGCTGCATATGCTAACATAAAATTCCTCACATTCTGTGTCCATGAACATAAGGGTAAAGACTTCTACCATGGAGTTCTATAACGATTTGCTGCAATCTCTAAACAACTAATCAAGGCTTCCCTCTGAGACTTCAGAAATCTCCTAGTTTCTTCCTCATCATCCTTCCTAATCCTGGCAGCTGTACCTTTCTTTGCCTTTGCCCTTTCATCTTTCTTCACTGTGCTTGGAATGAAGGCGTCAAGGCCAAAGGGATCAGACTCATCCTTCTTATTGCTGTCTGCTGTAGCATCTGAATATGTGACCCCTTTCTTGCATTCGTTATCAGTTGATACTCTCTCATCGTTTAGTGCTGCAGCTTCTTCAATGTCATCATCCTCAGTAGCAACAGGAAGATCAGAAATAGCCTCCTTTACTTGTCCAGCTGTCTTTGAAAACTAGATGAAGGTCCACAAAACCATAAAGATTAAAAGAGAATTCAAAGAAGAGAAATTAAAAGTTCATGTCATCATGTAAACAAGGCTTCAGCTCAAGATGAATATTTAAACATCGTAAAAGAATAAACGAAAGAAAGAAGAGAACAAATACACAAGATCACTAATTCTAAACCTATGTTTTACTTGAATATGAGCCAAAGGCCAGTAAAACTCAGTATCCAGAATTGCTAAAGAAATTTAATATAGCATAGACAACAATGTAGAAGTATTATAATCCACAAATGACCAAACAAAGTATGAATTAAGTGCGAGGACCATAATATGATACCACATAGTTGATTAAATTATGTGAATATTGATGCATAGTCCTACAAATTCTGAATTGACATTTGAAACTATGAATGTTATAAGATCAATGATTAAGTTCATGCATGATTTTGAAATATAATGTCACATAGATGAATGCAATATTAAAGGTCATATTCAAATGGGTAACCAAACAGTCAAACTTACCATTACCAAAGCATATATGAATCAAAGAACTTGTTACAAAAGTTTATGCATCTAAAATTGAAATAATAACAAACTTGCAAGATAATTTATAAAAATTTGAATAAAAAATCATCATTGCTTGCTCCCTACAGAGGTAAAGTGCATACCACAAAGCTGTCATCAGTAAATAGGTCATTTCCCATCACTGCCCGAATTGTCCATGCAGCAAGTAGATGCTTCTGCTTTATATTGAGGAACTACAAGAAGAAATAGTATAAGATAGGACATCAAAGTCTTTAGAGAATTTTTGCCACTATCTCTAAATTTACCATAGCAGATTGATGATATACCATGCACTTACCTCAGCTTCATCTTGTGCTGCTGAGAATAGAGCATGATAATCTGCCCGCATAGAAGGATCTGTACAAGAAGTCGTTGAGGACATTGCAGCTTCAAGTATGGCAATGAAGTTGTCACTAGTTCCTGGCTTCACACTCCCAGCTTGAATTAACTGTATGGTGAGCTTACAAGCCTTGGCAAACTTTGTTGGGTTCTTGATATGTGATGCTATCTTCTGCATGGCCTCTATAACTTGTGCCTCCGAGGCATCAGTTGTTGTTTTAAACCTCAACCGCTTTCCTGATGCAGTGTCCTTTTCAGAAGTAGTGCCTAAGAAGCAGGATAAACAATTCATCTTCTGGTAGAAGGAAGAAAACTTCAATTTGCAATACAAATAAATAACTAACAAAATCAAAACAAAACATTAACAACTTGAATGGTTTCCAATCGAGTAATTTTGATCATAAAAGCATATCACTAAGTAATGTTGTTTCCATCTAACCCACCTACAGCCATAAGCATTTAGCCTAATCTTTCGAAGTTCTGAGTTCTTTTCACCTGCAATTTCAGTTCATAAATAACTCTCTATTCAGCCACTCAAAGCAGCCAACTAACTTCACAGCCTTAGCTGGTTCCATCAAAAATATATTTAAGAAAAATGAACAGAACATAATTAAATGGCCAATGAAACTCGTTTAACGATTAAGGAATGAAAGAATTTAGACCTTAACTGAAATCCCTCGCAATGAGAAACCTTACTAAGTTAAAAGTGGTAAAAAAACGTTTTGAGGTTCATTCAGGAAAAAGAAAAATAAAAATCCACCCAGATACATAAGAAAAAAAGCCAGCACTTTGCAAGTTCCTTTTTTCTTTTCCACTCATCTTACCAAACAAGTAACAGAGCTAACAGCTGAAAAAAAAAAAAACTGGTAAAAAAATTGAAACTTTACGATAACCTCAAAGCCGCATTGAAGCAAATTATCAATTTGACATTGAAAAAGCAACTTCCTTGCCACCACTATAAGGTAAACTCCAATACGCCCAACTTTCACATCCTAAAGATTACGGAATAAGAAAAAGAAACCCAGAAACCAAATACAATAAAGGGCCTAAAGCAACCCAGAAACAAGATTTTAAAATACTGCAGGTACCACCATCAAATAACCTAGGGTTTTCAAAAGGCACTACCTTTTTCTGGGTTTGGCGAGACAGACTCTGGAAGCTTAGGACGCTTAAGGGCACTTTTCAAAATTGGTTTTGGAGCCACTGGAACTTCGCTTATGGTCGTAGTCAATAATATTGTTTCTTCCAAGGACTGACTTGGCTGTTGTTGATGTTTAATCTGTTCATGAGATGGGGGTGGCAAGCCTTCAAATAAATTATCCCCCATTTTTTTCTCGACCGGAAACTATGATAATCAACTAAACCCAGCCTCCGGATTGATCAAATTCATTAAGTATCTTCAAAGTTTAGGTTCTGGACATCCACAGGAAGAAGACGTTTCCCACTGCGATGACCTACGAAGATGAACTGAGTTCTGTAATACAAGCGCATCTCCTTTCGTTTCTTAAAAGGGGTAAAACTCGGCTTCCATCAATTCAGCACAAAACGACCGAGTTTTTGATTAAAAATTAATAAAAACCATAAGCATAGTAAGCACTGTAATGTTTACCGTACCCTACCGGCCGGTGCCGGCCGGAAGGTACCGTACCGGCCGAAAAACGGTACGGAAAATGAAGCATCGGTACCGGCCAAAAATACCGGCCGGTACCGGCATTTGCCGTTAGGTACCGGACGGTACCTAACATACCGGTTAATTTCGGGAAATTGGAAATGTTGAGGGACCTATTTACAATTTCTGAAATTTAAACCTAATACTACCCCCCTCCCCCCCGACCCCGACCAAC
>JANZXP010000194.1:13699141-13715962 GCA_027576715.1 Erythroxylum flavicans | reverse complement strand
ATCGCCAACAAGAGCAAGGAGAAGACCAAGCTTGATTTTGGAAAATATCAAGTTAAATAGGTGGGTAATATGTTTATAGTTTTGTGATGATGAGCTAATATTTATGTGTATGTATGATAAATATGCTTGTTTATTCTCTGTGAATGTATATCATGTTGCTTTGTAAGGATTTTGTTACTTTGTGTGGATGAAAAACAGAAACTTTAAGAAGCATGAAAGCATGAATATATTCATAAATTTATGAGCATTGTAAAACCTGTTTTGTAGGCAAGAGAGAAATCCGTTTCGTTTGTCTCATGCACGATGACCTATAGCCTTCTCCCGGCTACCCGCTTATGGTCACGAGATCCTAAGAAATTGGACTCATTTAGTTTCACGGTGTAAACTTCGGTTTTGCCGTTTCGTTCTACGGAACTCTCGAGCCATTATGTTGTGCATTGCATTTTTTTTGATATGTTGAGTTATGATGTTGTTTGTATATTCATATATGTTTGTGTGTGGTTCATTATCATTGGTTATAAATATATTAGCCATTGAGCTTTCAGCTCACCCTATCAATTTTTACTCCTCAGGTGAAGAATCAGCAGATTATAATTGAGCCTTGCAAAGTTTGGTAATTACCAAGAAATTTCAGACTTTTGTAGCTAACTAGTGAGGTCCTAGGAGCATATCCACATAAGCATTTTTGTATGTATTTTGTAATAATGAAACTGTTATGGTATTTGGATATGAAATTTTGAAGTTATGTATCAACTTTGTGTGCTGAAAGTTGATAGTGAAAGAATCAGAAAAAAAAATGTTTATGATATATATGTATAAATATATCTGCAGATTTCTTTTCCTTCTGTTGAGTTGGTTCTGTGTTGAGTTGGTTCTGTGTTGAACGCTAGGAGAACTTGGATGAACTTGTTTGCAGCAAATTATTTATCAAAGGAGTTTTGGTATGTATAGAATTGAATGTTGGTTCGGGTCTTTGGAATATGCAGGTGCAGATGTTGTAAACAGATGATGAAAACAGAGAATGAGATAAAACAGTGATCTGAAACTTTAAGGATTAAACTGCAATGATATAGACAGAATTAGGCTAAGTAGTCTTCATAAAAGTTGTAGATAAATCTTGTAGCTTTCCAATGGTATTAAGATCAAAATTTTTGGACTTCAGGTGTAAAAGTTATGGCCTTTATAAGATAGCAGAAATTGTATAGGAGTACCAATTTTTATCAGAAATGGTAACCTTTACTTAAATGATTAAACTATATCAATACAGGCAGAATTAGACAAAGTTGTCTTTATGAAAGTTGTAGATCTTTTTCTTAGCTTTCCAACGATATATAGTTTGTAATTTTTGGACTTATGGATTAAAAGTTATGGTACTTAGAAGTAAGGATGTATAATAGGGCAATCGCGATCGTGACACAGTACGATCTCGACAGACTCAAAATTTCGGAAAGTCGCGACCGCTATCGTCCCAAAAGTTTTCTGGAAATCACGATCGCGACGGTCCCAAAAATGTCCAAAGTCGCGATCGTAACTCGTTATGATCGTGACTCTCCTGAAATTTTCTTTCTCTCACGGGCGTGAGAAATAAAAAGTCACACCCATGACTTTTGTCACTGGCGTGACTATGAGAGTCACACCCGTGACTTTTAGCCTTTTGAATTGAGTTGTTTTATTACTAAATCAAATTGCTATTAATTCTTTAACACCCAAATCTATTATTCTTTAATCAGTTTTGCTATGAAAAATTTTTCACAAAATTGTTGGGTATTATTTTACTTTTCCTATGAATTTTTATTTATTTAATATAATTATTATCTATTTTTTTAATTTTGATATTATCCATTAATTGTGTATTTTATTAATAATTAATTGTTTATGTTAAATTATTTTTTGTATAATTTAATTTTATGTCTAAAATCATTTTATGATATTTTAATTACTATTTGTTTATATCACATAAGTCCCACCACAAATCTTTCTTGTCTAAACTTTAATTAAATTCAAATGTTATATTTTATTTTTCTTGTATTGTTCTCAAATATATTTTTATTATTTCAAATAAATCACAATGGTGACACTTACTCGCCATAAAATCCGTATGAAAACTTGGGCCAACAACATATACAACGTGGCAAATGTGTAAGATCATAATTGGGAGCAACTAAAAACTGGGCGTGCCTGGCAAAAGATGCAGCACAAGCTTTCGCAAAATGTTAGGTCAAAAGGCACCTAATCTGGCCTAAGACGACGTGTACTCCTCAACAAATGCAAGTTGCAAAAACTTTGTTTTATAGAAAAAAATTTCAATTGGTGATGCATGATTTCGCATTATCTTTGTTATTGGATTAAGTGGCTGCTAATGCTTTCTTAATTATATACATAATTAGGGCCTTTCCTAGTGGTCCAAATTGCATTAAAAACTGTTCCATCTTTTGCCGTAGATTCCTTCTTAATTTGTTTCTTAAGGTTTCAACATAAATGTTGGTAAAACAACACTTCAAAATATAACAGTTCAAAGAACTGAGGAGTCTATTTCGGATTATATTATTCGATAGCATTTGAATATTAATAGCCAACGTGGGATTCAACGTGCACTGCTTCTTTTACCATAGAATGTTGTATCCAAGTAACAAGGCAGTAAGGCAACAATGATATATTAATTAGTGTTCATTAAAAATCGCATGTGAAGAGTGTCTTTTCTGTTGCTAAAACTCTTGGATCCTTTTGAGTGTCCAGAAAACATCCTTTCTGAACATTAAGGAGATATTGACCTGAAACTTTGTGCTCATTGCCTTAACTTTCTCTTATATTAAATAAAAAAGCATCAGAACTCCTCTTCGAGCAATTCACTTTCTTCCTTAGTTATTTACTCATGATAATGATTCACTGTATTGTTTAATCTTTATGCATATATTAGTGCATTATATATTCACTATTTGTTAGAAAGAAACCAGAAAATATTCAGAAATGAACAAATGGAAATACAACTATTCTGTCAAAGCACACTCTTCTGGAGAAATTATCCTAGTACAAGGTTTCAATACAAACATAAGTAAAGACATGCCTACAATATAGAATCTTCCCCAAGTTTACTAGATTAATAGTTGGTTCAAGTTTGTTTATGGACTCCTTTTTTTGTATTGGATGATTTTGGTTCCGACCTGCAAAGGTGTTTTCTGATACAATTCTTTTCATTTTCCCCAAAAAAGTTAATACATAAACGATTAGCAAAAATATTGGTGATAGCGTGTTTGCTGCGATGTGCTCGGCTGAGAGATCAGAGGAAACCTGAAAAATCATGGAAAATTTCACATGAAAATCAGATATCGGATTGATATCCGTTCACTTAAAATGGCAGTGCATACATGTATTTCCTGGCATTAGGAGCTTCTGTAGTGCCGTCTTCAATGATTGAATTTCAATAACATGGGTCATTCCTTGTAGTGCACAAGTTACCAATACACTCTCAATTGAGATTCTCAGAATACAAAAGATAAGTAAAAGAAACCTTCTTTTCCACTTCCTTACCTTTTCCCAAGGACAGAAAGACATGCTTTCATCGGTACAAGCTAAATCTAGTAAAGGATAAGAACAATTATTATACATATCACATAGGCACATAGAGTTCCTGATAACAAAACTTTATGCATAATTAAAAAACATAGACATGTAAGTGATTCTTGACATCGTCTCCTTCAATTTTCTGAAGCGACCTGAAGGTTTCAAACTTGGATAATGCAGGCAACATAGACCAGAAGCATCTACCAGTTAAGCAAATGATATGATGGCCTACGCTATTGGGTTACCCTTCTTTTCGTTTTTTCCTAACTAATTTGATTATATTAGATTCTCTTGAAATACGCTCTCAACAATTAATTTAAGAAGGAAAAAAAAATAATTTAACCTAAACTAGTTCTAATTATATCAGTAATTAAATAAATAGAAAATTCATAATAGAAAAAAGATTTAAGATTGCTCAAATTTAGATGTTAATTTAAGTAGTTTTAAAATTTTAATAAACTCTAAACTTTTATAAGAAAATGATCTCCAGTTAGGCAGATATATGTTCTCTAATACGACTATTAACCATAGTAATTTGGAGATTTAGAACTATATACTATTGCTATTTAAGATGAAAAATTTAGAAAAAATATCAACAGAAGTTGTATTCACACATTGGATATCTAGTAATGATAAGAAAATTAAGAAACTTCCAAGGAAAAATGTGCAGTGACTCAAATCAATGGGATGATGATGCTTTAGGCTGCAAGCAGACGCTTGAAGACTATTATATACCGGTGATACGATGAGAATAGATCATTACCAGTCTATTCCAGCTTGCTTGATTGTTTACTAATGATATCTATATATGTGTGTGTGTGTATATATATATATATCTATGTATTCGTATATATGTACCTCTTTCCTCTAATTTCTTTCAGACATCAAGAAACCAGATTCACTATGAAGATCGTACGAGAAACGGTGCCCTGAATTTTAAACAATCAACATGAGATTGAAGTATCCAAGTTCAAGAAAGACAATTTACTGAAAGTGATCATGGTTTTCATCGAATCTCAATTAGCCTCATTAAAGTTCTCTAAAGAAGAAGATGAGGAAGGAAAGAAACTTAAACTAACAAGAAACACAGTGATAGCATAACAGGAAATTTACAACATAAAAACACGGTGATAAATCTTATTTATTTCTAACCTAACTTGTTTGTCTCTCTCTCTCTCTCTCTCTCTCAAGTCCCAACTATCACCATTATAAACTAGCTAGCTAGATGTATCATGAATCTGCCTCTTCTTCATTCTTAATGTTGTCCTAATCCATATTAATGTTCTCATCTGACGCATCTTTTTGTTTCTGATTGCTACCTAATATGGTGGTCTTCCATGAGTCCAACCTCCATATCCCTCATGGCTAAGTTGTCCCCCATTTGGCACCAAATTTAGAGGCAAATTGTAGACTGGCATGGATGTTGCCGGATCTCCCATTCCCGCAGCGCCACCATTACCACCAACACTAAGCTGACCTTGCCCAGCTCCACTACCACCTTCCTCTTCCTCCTCCAGTGGCAATCTCTCATAAGTGGCATTTGAAAATGTTGCTGCAATCAGCATGACTGATCCAGAGGCCACAAGAGATCCCACTACACTACCACCCACCACCTGCCCTTGACCCCCCGAGAGATATATAGTCAACCCGGTCGCCCCTGGAGGCGCAGGTCCAGGCAAGAAAGCACCGGTCAGCGACAAAATTTCAAACCTACCGTGAAGTGCCATGACAGCTCCAGGAGCAGAAGGTTGCTTAAGGGTTACATTGGTAACCATACCACTTCCACTTATTACACATACCCCTCTTTGCCTCTTCCTTGCAAAACAAGCTAAGCTCTCAACTATGTCAGACCCATTAGCTATTTCCATTACATGACTTTTGAGGGCATTAGGGCTATCTCTGGTGACAAAAATGGGAGGTTTAGGTTTATTCTTGGAACCCGGTGGTCGGCCCCGTGGCCGGCGAGCTGGGATTTCTATAGCACCTTCTTTAGGCTCATCGCTGTGTTCCCTCTCCTCTTCTTGCTCCTCTTCTCTTCCAATAACACTCTCTGTTGCTTCTCTATTACTGTTGGACATGGATATACCTAGATCTGGTTTCTTCAATGGAGATGATGAGCTTGTCGAGGTATCCATTCCTTGAAGACCCACTTGTCCCGTCCACCACGGGTTCGCCATGGTTAACAATCAGCAAGTAGATGATTAACAAGCAACGGCGGCCTGTAAGATCAGAACTTTCTCTCCTGAGTAGTATGGGAAATTTTAGATAAACTGATTCTTTACATAGACTACACACATCAATCCTACAAAAGAGTTGATTTTGGATGAAACTAAGAATGTATGCAAGGATATGATCTATAGCGGAAACAGAAAGAGAGAACAGAATAAGTAAATGGACTTCCGTCACAAAAGAAAAGGAGTCGAAGAAAAGCAGCTAGAGTAATATTATTATTCAAGTATAAAGGAGATTGAAAGTTTTGAAACCTAGCTTGGAGTTATTGGAGCAAGATCGAAAACTAAATTGGAAGAGATGATCACTTTTCAAAGTCTTGCGTATTATTGAGGTTTATATCTGTGCATAATTATATAAGGAGGGATGTTTATTGAGTTTGGCTTTGATTTACGGTGTGTGCTTCTTGTAATTTTACCTTATCATGTAGCCCCCTTGTTCTCCATGTCCTTTCTGTCTTTTTTCACATCTGTCTACAATATCTAATACAGGATTATATATAATGAGATTCATACGTATATATAAAGAAAAGAATAAGTTAATATTGTAAAATATCCAAATATTTGTCAACATCTTGAATTAATTATAAACAACTTCATTTCCTCCTTTTCAAGTGCATAGGTTATTTATTTATCTCATCTTTTTCTTAGGACATGTACAAAACGATATTTTGAGAATTTAATACAAAATAAATAAAATAATCTATGACATTAATTCATTTATACCTCTGTATTTGTGAACTAACTTGACTCTATTTTTACATAAAAACAATTATATACATACTATCGAGGTTGACTACAAACAATTATATATATACATATTAGAAAAAAATATGAATATTTAATACAACTTTTTATTTCTCTATAAAGAATATCTAAACCAATAAACCCAATGATTTAGATTTGTTCAAACCATTATACAAATGATTTGGTTTATAATTTCAATACAAACCACATTTAAATGTTGTTTTATGTTGCGTTTTACCAACTAAAGCTAAGTTAAGCTTTTTCGTTTACTCAAACTCTAGGTAATTATTTCATTAACTTCATAATATGATGCACGAAAACTTTGAAATGTATGCGTTGTTGTGGTTATACAATGTTTTAAAATTAAAGTAACTTTCCCTATTTTATGACATACTGTATATACTTTAAGTACATACATATTTCTGTTTGAATTTAATTATTTATGTATTTTTCTAATTCTAATCTCTCACGTTCTTATTATTATACTTATGTTCAATTATTAAAATTATATGTTACTTTCAAAGTCATCATTAATTTTGAAATTATTCATTAATTATATTTAAAAATAATTCATATATACATATTCGTTGACATTTTATTGCGGCTTTAGAATTAACATATCTATACGTTCAGTTTCCACACTTCCCCGTTTGATCCTTCGTACATAAATTGACACTCCCTCCCCATAAATAGGAGGTCATGGAATTGAATTTTCACTTGAAATGAAATAAGATTAAGGTATACCTAGAAGATATATAGTTGTTGTGTAATCTAAAATTAGTTTATTCAGTAAACTAGATCTATATATATACATGTGAATGTTGGTGAGTGCGAGATATGACAAGTTGGAGGTTTCCTCGAAAATTAGGGCTTTTAGGCGTGGGGCCTCGTGCTCATGAGATGGTGGGGTGCACGTCCTTCTCGTATTTCCCGACATGTGTTGAATATAATTTTTTAACAAGAAGAAAACGTTTTTAAAAGTTCAGTATTTTAAGAGCTTTTGGCCTTCTTGTCCTTTTCCCATTATTCGTATAATTACTTGCTTTCACTCCATTCTATTTCATGCAGAAGGCAATCAAGATTTCGCATTTCAGTTTTATCAGTTTTCCCGATGCTTGTGCTTAGTTTTCTCTAGTGCTTGCAAATTATATTTATCATGCAATTAGGTCCTTATACTTTAAAGGCCAAACTTCAACCCATACGTGATATTCAGCTCGATTTGTGATCCTATAAACTTTTAAATTAAACATGATTTCCTTAACAAAATTCATTCATTTTGTTGAAACATTAGAGGATTGCATAAATCTTTTGGATTCAACATAAGCCTATTGTTCTGGGATATTGATGGAGCTAGCACGGGCATGTGCATATGTTTGAAGACTTTGTTATGTCGAAGAGTTAAAAGAGTGTTCCACTAAATTTGAACCTTTTTTACTCTCCTCCATCTCTGAATAGCTTGGGGTCAACGAATCAATCAAACTCTAAAAGTTTCAATGTTCCGAGGAAAGCCTGTTTCCTCAATCTCAAAGAATCAGAAATAAGCCCTACACCTCCCCGATTAAGCTAAGCGCAGGAACCAATTCTTTTCTGATCATAGTACAGACTATTCTTCTTCTCCAGATGAGTTATAAAGACTGTTCTTTACTAATCTCTCATGAACATTACGTTAACTAGCAATGGTCCAGCCCTGTCTTCCCCATGCTTTTGCAGTTTTACATTGCTACATGTACGGGATACTCTTCAAGTCCCTTTTAATAGTTTATTACGGACAAAACACGAAAAGAGAAAAAAAACATTATCTATTCTAATGTAGTACAATATAGGTCAATTTCATATTAGATATTTGGCTCCATCTCTTCATCATAAAACAGTAAGGGTAAACATTCATGTACAGCTAGCTGGCTAGAGACGGGTTCATGATCCAAGATCGTTTCTTCTTTCACCTGGATTTTCAAATTGAGCATCAAGAGCAATAGATCAGTGCACTACATAGAATTACCAATTTTATGATACGTAAATTTTCTTAATATAGACAGTTCCAAAAAAGAAGAATTATATATATAAACACACACACTGCCTCTACAGATATTGGGTATCTACCTAATGTCTTATGTTTGACTCCCTGAAATAGCTAGCATGCATATCAACAAAGTAAGATACAACTTTTCAGCGAGCTTATGTTTGCGATGACGCTTGCTATAATGTCATTTCCGGTAATCAAAATTCTTTTTCTAGCATGGTCTAGTAATTCTCTACTGTAACTTGACAACTGGATTATTTGAACTCTCACTAAGTTGTTCTAATTAAAGACAAAATGAGTAACAATCCATACCAATGATTATCAACCTTTAATGAAAATTCACCTAAGAATTATTAGTACTCGATAAATTATCAATTTTTACTGTATAATATAAACAGGAAATCTGGGATTACAAGGAGTCATCTTTGGAATGATTTAGGAAGACTACATATGGGATTCCAAACATATTAGCTCTTAATTGGTGATTTAATTATACACTCACTGTAGATGAGGTTGAGGTGATGAGAGCCAGCAGACATCTTTCAGGGAATGAGCTTAGTTTTACCACAACTTCTCTTGGGAACATATCTCAACTTTATAAGACAGGTTTTCACATGGTCAAACAAGCAAATTGGAGATTTTTTCATGAGGAAAAAACTTGATAGAGCTTTAGTAAACAACGAGCGGCTAAAAAATTTTTTCTTTAAGCTTTGTTTAATTTGGACCCCGTGGGTTCGGACCATTTAACTGTAGAAATCAAGGGTATGATTACTTTTAACCTCCAGTTAAGCGTAAGGATGCGTACTACGTGTCTTTTTTAGACCCTACCTTTTAACCAGATTTTTACTAGGTGGTTGTTGTTATTGTTGTTGTTGTTGTTGTTGACGATGATTACTTTTAACTTCATTGAAGCTTCATTCAAGTTCTATAATTTCCTGTTGTAGGTTGATGGATTCCAGGAAGCTGTTAGGAAGGGTTCAAGAAATCTTTTACAGATTGTAAAGCTTTTCAACTTGTGTGCAAATGTAAAGTAGTGAAAGAGGAAATTATCATCCTTAAAAAATAGACTTGTCCAGATACTAGAGCTCATATGAGAACTAATGAGTTCCTCGTCTACTATTAGTGTAAGCTTTATAAAAACCCCATTTATGCAAGATAGAAGCTTCAAGAAGAACATCCCAAGCATAACTATACCTAAGTCCTCTTATTTAATAACCCTCTCCTTAGATAGAAGGCCAAAATCTACTGGCTTAAAGATGGTGACAAATGCATAGGCTTCTTCTTGTATTCATTACTAGCTCATAAGAACTCCAACAGAATCAATGCATTTATAAGTGCACTTAGAAATTTTTGTAAGGATCAAAATGATATGAAGAATATAACTTTCAACTACTATAATAGATTACTGGGAACTAGTGCTCCTTGCAAATCCTCAGTTCATTCATTAAAAGACTATGTAAACTTTAGGTTAGATGTAGAGACTTGTTCCTTTTTAACCAGATATGTGTTATGTCTAATTTCTATTGACTTTGCTTGCCTTTATATCTTGATCTGGGTTACAAATTCTTATGTTTTGATCCAAATGATAGATGAATTGAGTGAAAATGATGTGAATATTGCATGTATATTAATTGTATTATTTTGTGAATTTTGCTTGAAAAAGAAAGTCACTTAAATTTTGCATGAAAAGAAAAAAATAAAGAAAGGTGGTGGCTAAACTTGTCACCATTGTGACAAGTTTAGTCACAAGTTAGTCACGGTGGTGACTAAACTTGTCACCTAGGGGCTGAAAAATATAATCACCCCCTTGACTACTCCTTTGCACTCACTTTGTCTAATACGTGGCAGCAACAGAGGGAGATGGCTCAAAATCATAAACCTAGAGTCATATGACAAATAGAAGGAGGATAGAGGGTGGCGACATGCATAGACACATTGGGACTCATTCGGGGACATTATGGGGACACATAACAGAAAGAGAGAAAGAAGGGGAGAAGAGAAAAGAGAATAGAGAGTAGTCGAGTGAGGTAAAGAAGGAGAACAACAGAGAGGTGAAAGTAAAGTTAGCATTCGGTCATCTAGGTGAGAACTAAGTATAAGCAGAAGGCGAGAGCCAATGGAGAGAGTTTGAGAGTGGCAGGAGATCACCGCAACTCCCTCATATAAGCATTTATTTGCTCATTTTGTTGCATCTGTTACATTATTTCTCTATTGTTTTACTGGATTTACTCCTCTATTAGTTGATAGACTCATACTTTGTTAACTTTGGTAGTTCATTTCAGTTATTCACTTAGTTTATTACTTTAATACTTCTTTTATACTGATAAAGATGGGATTGAAGTATATGAAGATGATGAATATTGTTTATTTCATGATGGGTTGATCTCTTTTTCTTCAGGATTAATATAGCTATGTTAGTCAAATTTGCATGATTGAGAGACTGTGTTGTTGTCTTATATTTGCTATATTTTTTTTAGCTGAATGGATGTAATAGCATGACCAAACTTTGCATCATTTTGGTATTAAAAGAAAGATCGAAAGAAGATGTTTAATATGGAATGAGAAACTGTGGACACTTAGGTTAAAAATTAAAAATATATTAACTTAAATGGTAAGTATTAGTTGGGTTTAATAATTAATTTGGATGATAAATTTGTCGAATATGAAAGTTAGATTAGTTTGTTATTTGAATTGATTTTAGAACCCAATTGCTAATTTTAGTAAGACAACTATCCAATCATTTCCTTTTATTCATTCAAAGGAGATTAAATTAGTGAAATTAATTCTCAAGTGTTTTTCACTTCAATTAATCTATTCATTTTTGTTCCCAATCAATTCCGTTCACTTTTAAGTTTAATTTTATTATTTCCTTTAAAGCCTTCACTCAACAAATTGGGATAGAATATTTAGGATTGCATCAGTTTTTATTTTTGTTCAAGATTAATTTGAGTGGACCAATTTTACCTCCGTGGGAGACGATCCTGAGTAATCAACTACAACAACCTTGTATACTTGTGAGTAAGATAACCAAGGTATTTTTAGAACTTATTTTAGCACAACAATTTGTTAGTATAATGAGATAAAAGTGGTAATATCTAGCTTCAAACTAGATAAAGATTCGAGTTCCAATGGTTTCAATGCATCATTCTTTCAAAATACAAGGGATATTACAGGTAACTTGGTAGTGGAATGTGTCTTTGAATTTTTCAATAGCAACAGAATGTTAAGGGAATTAAAAAAGACTTATCTTTATCTCATTCATAATAAGGAAAATCCAAAATGATTGCAAGACCTTTGATTAATTTTATATTGTAATTTGTTATAGAAAGTCATTACTACGACACTTATACTGATATTAGAGGAAGCTCTAAAACCACTTATAAAGACACACCATGCTTCCTTTTTCAATGGGAGGAATATTGATGATATTTTTCTAATAACCCAAGAGCTCTTTAAGGATTACAACTTCAAGTCTTTCATTAAAAGTTGCTCTCTTAAGATTGATCATTAAAAAGCTTTCAAATAGCTTTTTAATGATCAATCTTGAAAGAGCAACTTTTAATTAAAGACTTGAAGTTATTATCATAAATTTCCTCCAATCATTTGACTTTCCTATCTAGTCCATTTCATAAATTAAAGGTTGCATCTTAACTGCCTCATTTTGTGCTTTGATCAAAGGAGTACTAACTTCACTTTTTAAGGGGGAAAGAAGTGTAAGGCAGGGGAAGCCACTATCTCCTTACCTATTCACTTTAGGAATTGAAATTCTCACAAGAAGGGTTGATAAAAACATATCCAACAAGAATTGTTTCAAGTTCCATCATTAGTCATAACCTAATGTTGTTCACCTTGGATTATGTTAATGACCTACTATTTATTTTTTTTAATGAAGATGATACTTATTCCATTATAATCATCACGATGGTAGTGCGTCGTAACACTATACAAAATAACTAGACTTAAAAGTATAGCTAGTGGTATTTCTAGGTCGATCTAATAAAGAGTGTTCAGATAGATTTTGTTATGAAAATAATCAGTGTTTAGGTTATTGGGAAGGGGGTTTTGTTGGTTTTCAAATAAGAAAATAAAATAAAATAAAATTAACAAAAGAAAAGTAAAGAAAACAATGAAAAATGAGAAAAGTGATGAATACATTTGGGACCCAGTCATCGGTTCAATCTCAGCCTACACACAATTAAACATCCTTTATTGAATTATTATTCTTATACCTCTCTTAGCAACTATTAATCGTAAGTTAACGATGGGCTCTATTAACCACCATTTTCCCTTAGTTCGTGTTCAATTAAAACAAGATCTTTAACTGAACCTAGCTATCGAAGAACTTAGAATAAGTTCTCTAGATTTAATTGGACAACCACATTATAAGTTAGGAAAATAGATTAATCAAGACAATAACCACATACTCTTGGGTCATTTAACCTAGGTTACACATATCCCTAATGATTCGACACCAATTGGAAATACAAAAATTATGGATTGTATCCCTAATGATTCAGCCGTTAGTAGTTACTAATGAATCTTAACACAATAATTAAGAATTATATTGAAGATTATAGCAATGGGTTTGTAATAAAACAAACCAATGAATACATTAAGATCATCTTTACACAATACCAAACAATAAACATAAGATAACATGATCAATTCCTAAAAGAGAAAGAACAAAAATACAAAGTGGGAATGTTTAACTGGTTTCTTCGACGTTGATATCACCTCCAAATTAGTGTCAGGAAGCTTATCCCTCTATAGGTCTCTAAAGAATGAGAGTTTTGTCCCTCACTAAAACATTTCATGCCTTCTACAATCACAAAATGTTATAGTTATACTAAACATTAGGGTTCAGGATAATTTAGTATAACTGGTTAAATGTCACAGGTATGACTTTGTAGCTCACAATCCTAAATGGCCTCTTTGAAGGCTCATGACCTTGAGTCTTTGTGTCATGGGGGTGACATAAGTTGTCACGTCCATGACAAATTTGTCATGGATGTGACTTGATGGTCACGGCATGACAAAATGGTGCATGGCCGTGAGCTATTTTCTACACTCTTCATCTTTGATGTTTTCAACATATGCTCTTCATTTTATGCATTTTCTTGTCTACTCTTGCTCTAATTCTTCTCCTTCTTGCTTCATAAAGAAAATTGAGTATGAAGCATAAAAATATGATTGAAAGAATGTGCTTTTAACTCACTTTATCTTTTATGCATTCAAATTGTACCTAAAACCAAATATGAACTAAAGTGAATGTCTTAAGTATTTCATAGCAATAATTAGTAAGTGTTATGGAGTAAATGTATATCCAATTAAACACATATCAATCCCCCACACTTAGTTTTTGATAGTCTTTGAGCATAACATCACAATCAAAGTCACAAACTCAAAAGACTTGCTCATTTTCCATACTTCCCAACAATATATAGTCATAAGCAAGGAGGGATAACTTTCAAAAACTATAACAAGACCTTAACATTCAATGCTTCTACTCATGATCAATCAACATTTACCATCTTTAGAAACTGAGCAATCCAGAGGTAAACTTGGAAAAATGTGTTTAAATATGATGAATTCATGGCTACACTCAAATACTATTCATGATTATGACATTTCAAAACTTTACATGTCATTTCATTTCTCCACCACTATGATTCACATGCATAATCATAAATTAAAAGACTTTTCAAGGTTGTAATGTTGGCAAGGGTAAAGTTAAGATGTATTTGGGTAATGTAGTGTAAAAGCCATCAAAGCTAACAAGAAATCACTCAATATACCATCAAGTGCAAAAATCAACACTCACTCACAATTATGTACATCAACTATGATGAATGCAAAAATTATGTTTTATAGCTTAAATTCAAGCTCTCACACCACAAACCACATGAAGCATAACTAATTAGAAGGGCTCACTCATAAAGATTGATGATAAACAGTATATTAAAACTATAAGGAGTGATCCTTTAAAGCAACATCTACCTCATATGCATTATACTCAAGTCACCCATTCCATATAACTTTAGGAGGAGAAACTAAGCATGAATAACTTTTCAAATTAATTGTATTTATACATTTATTTAAACACATATTTTCTTTTTTTATTTTTCTTTTCCTTTCTTTTCCTTTTCTCTTTTTTTTCTTTTTTAATAAAAATTGAAAGAAG
This sequence comes from Erythroxylum flavicans, assembly GCA_027576715.1. NCBI lineage: Eukaryota > Viridiplantae > Streptophyta > Magnoliopsida > Malpighiales > Erythroxylaceae > Erythroxylum > Erythroxylum flavicans. Next base: position 13,701,225 of record JANZXP010000194.1, on the reverse strand, counting down.
ATACATCAACATGGGAATCTCATTAATAAGACATAAAATGGCATCCCAACAATTATAACCAACCTACATATATGCACACACATGCCTCCAAGCTGAACTTCCAAGAGTTCCCTGGTACTCCCTCCTATGGCAGTACTACTTCAGCCCAAAGCTTCCATGTTTTTTTGGTTTACCATTAAAAATTGGCATAGCACCAAAGGCCAATGACATGGATATGTGACTTATGTCAACTATTACTGGAATATCATAACCATCTTTTTTTTAGCTGCTCCTACTCCACTACGATATAGAGACAAATCCTTCGAAAACTTATATCATCTATTATCTCATATGAATGGACTACTACCCTCCCATGGATCATCCAAGTGTCTAGCTCATGGACACAAGATAGTCAACTAATCAAAATAGCTTTTATAGTCATAATCTACAACATATGGCGTGAGAAGAATCGAAGAATATATCGGCAGGAGCATATTAGCCCCTACCAACTTGCTGATTTTATTTTCAAAGAGATGTGAAGCCTTATTATAGTGAAAGATGTAACCTTATGTTTGTTCGAGAGCATGAAATCATGTTGTTCTTATAACTTAGATGGTTACACTTTCTACTTATAGCTTGCGTTTTTCCAATGTAAGGAATTCTTTTGATTTCCATTGAGGAAATTTCATTGTAATTGTAATAGTCTGTTTCTAAAACTACTGAGGGTTAGAGTGTTAGAATACTGAGTCACACGAGTTACATCATTATAGAATTAATTTAGAGCATTTAGGAGATAATTTTATGAATTCATTCACATGCATGATATGAACATACACACATGAATTATGTTTTAAAAAATGCAAAGATTTTATGTGCACTTAATTGACATGTTTGAGGTATGAAAGTTTCAAAATAATTTTGACATGATTGTGGATTTCTAATGTCTTATATTTTGATTTACAAATAAAAGGAATTGATGGATTAGAATTAGCAATTTGGAGTCTATTTGTCACAATTGGAATATTGATGGATTAAAATTTACATTTAGATTAGGAAAATTTTCAAGTAGCAAGACAAGTTGACATGTGGAAATTTATGATGACTAAGCCTATAAAGTAAGTGAAAAATGGCTTGGAGAATTAAGAGACAAATGGCTTAGGAATTTAGTGACATTTGGTATCCAAGAAGGAGCACATGTATCTTGCTTAAATACACGACAAGTGTCTTTAAAGAAAGAACACTAATTTTACACCTTACGACTTGAAACATTGCATGGTCATCTTCTTTGCTATTTTTGTTGTATACTCTCTCCTTTTCCTCCCTTTCATTGCCGAAACCCACCTATAACTCACATCGTTGAGTTTCTGCCCTAGTTCTATACATCACCACCCAAAACCCATACAAAACCCTTCATAATATAGCTATATAGGTAGAACATTGTGACATATATTGCTTTTTTTTTTTGGTCATAGCTGAACCATCATACTTCCTCAAATGTTCTTGAAATGTTTTTACATGTGAGGCTAAGCAAGCTTGACATTTGAGGTGGAATTTAAGATAATCAAGTAAGTGAAATACTGACCTATTGTGGTATATGTTAGCATAATTTTTATTATGGCTAACTAGGGATGGATTGAATCTGGTGTTGGTGTTGAAGATGTGCTAGAAAATAAATAATGAATGGGTACTTTTTTGTTCTATTTTTACATGTACAAAAATAATAGTTTATGATGAGATGTTGTATGGATGATTTAAATTGTGATTTGAAGTATAATTGATGAGGAATTCATGCTAAAGATAGGTATTATTAAGGCATTTTCGAATCTGGAAAATTAGAGCTATAGGTGTGTGTGTAAAAAAAGTGATTGTTAATGACATAAGTTAGCAAAATTTTATAAGTTTTAGTGTAACCAATATGGAAGTTGAATTAACCTGAAATGAAGTAACATTGAAGAACATGAAATCTGGAAAATTTTAGGTGTTAGCGATGTCTCTAAACTTGTAAAATTTGTGAAGTATTGAAGGTAGTAAAGTTATACACATTAGTGATATTGATGACAAATTATGGAATTTTAATTTCGACCTTGTGCACATGTCGAAAAACT
>JANZXP010000194.1:13645641-13691423 GCA_027576715.1 Erythroxylum flavicans | reverse complement strand
CTCTTTACAAAATTCGTAGTTGTTATTGGCTTATAACTTAGCTTATTTTGGAATGTCTTATGTGTCTTGTATGCTTAGTTAGAATCATACTTTGTATGCTTACTTAGAATCATCCTTTCTCTTGTTCATTAGGACTGTGGAGCAGTAACAGCAAATGGGATTTCTTATCTTTTCAACTGCGGAGCACTTGAAAATCGCTTGTTGCGTCACAATATGAGGCATTTGTTATTGCAATTTTCTGTTCTATCATTTGTCATAGATATGTTTATCAATATCAAATGAACATAGATCTTGACATTGCCTATATGTTTCGTACAACTAGAATGTATCATGATCTCATTTTTCTTCATGCTATACCATATGCCCCTTCTTTTTTGTCCTAATGTTTACTTCAACATTGTACCTTTTCGGGGTATAAACTCAAATCTATGAACATACCTACTTTTCTCTTCTTTTGTCCTTCCAGTCAAAGGTAATAACTTATGAGTCAAAGGATTAACAAAAGATGTAAAAGTTGAAGAAAGCTTTTGACTGTAATTGTGGTATGCCATTGCCGGATCTGTTAGTTAACAATGAACAATGAACATAATTTATTAAAATTTATTATTATAATAATAAATTTATTAAAATTTATTATAATAATGTGAGTGATCTTAAAAAAAAGCAAAAAGTAAATTGTAAACTTATTTTTAACTAAAACATGATGGAATTTTTCGACGTAAAAACTGTCTAAAAGTAAAAAATATCGATAGAAAAAAGCATCTAAAATCTTACACAAAGCGTCTAAAAAGTATTTGTGTCTAAAAAAAGGATCAAAAATGTATGTTTTCGACACATCTATGTGTAAATAGATTTTTGACGCTTAGATTTTCGACGCATAAATGCGTAAAAACTTTATGTTTTTTTGACGCTTAGATGCGTAAAAAATCTATGTTTTTTCGACACATTTATGTGTCTAAGAAAACCGTCGAAAATATTTTTTGTGACACCTATTTTTTTTACGCTTTATAAAGCATCTAAAATTATTTTTAAGACGCAAAAAAGTGTCTAAAAACTCTACCTTTTGTGTCAATAAACTCCATAGTTTGTTGTAGTGTTAGTTGGTTCAAACATCACACAAAAGATAACATGTCATGTCTAATGCCTTTTCCACAATCATGGAGGCCTTCCCACTATCGTGGGTTATGCCATCCGAAAATTTCCAGCCAATTTATTCCATGTTTTTCCAAATTTTTAACTCTTTCTTACTAAACTCAAAGCATCTAATGCATAGTTCATCATCACTTAGAATTCATTTCCTCGTCATTTTCACCTCAATCCTAACTCAAAATCATTCATAAAACCATATATAAACTATTATTGATTATTTGTACAAAAATAGAACATGAACCTAAACACCGCTTCATCAAAGTTCAGCACACTTTCAACTCTAATATACTATCAATTCATCCTTAAACTATCATCATATACGTTTCTATTAATACAAACCATGAAGAACAATAATATACTTGTTTAATTCCAAAGCTTCTCAAATCACCACATAACCTTAGCTCCTCTACTTACACGATCATCGCCATTTTAAGGAGGAAAAGGTTAGGTTTTCATCATCAAAGTGAAGACACAGAAATATTTGGGGTGGCAAAGTGAAGGATGATAGCAAAAAACTTAATGTGGTGAGGGTTGGTGAGAGTGTCATGAGATGGAGAGAAGAAAGAAGAAGAAAATGAAGAAAGCATGTAGCAAAAATAGAATGAAAGATGGTCTTATGTGAGTGTGTAACATAAGGGTTAAAAGTATGGTGAGTTTTAAGACACTTTTCATGACACTTACCACATAAAGAATCATGTTACTTATAATTTTTACTTAAGCTACTAATGTCACTTAATAACTAGTTCATTTGTCTCTCAATCTCCATTTCATTTGTCATCTAATTGTCTAAACCACTTATCAATAAATCCTAATGCCACATGTCATTTATTTCTACTACTATATATTACTTTTTTCTACTACTATTTATCAATTTTTCTTTTCATTTGGTATTTTTCCTAGTCCAAAAATACACATAAATTTATAAACCTCCCAATTGTAACAAATAAATTCCAAATTAATAATTGAAAACCATCAGACTAAAATTTAAGACATAATAATTCACAATTTACATCATGAACATTTTAAGTCTTTAATACCCCAAAATATGTCAATTGAGTGAATATACAGTCTTTGTAATGTGTACAATATCATAATTCATGTGTGTATGCTAATGATATGCATGTGAATGCAATGCATTTTATGTATTCTCTATGTTATTTCTTGTGTACAATGGTCTAGGATCCTATATCCTAGCCCTTAGTATGGAAAAATGGGTTATTACAATTCTCCTCCTACCCCTTTTAAGAAATTTCTTCCTCAAAATTCTTACCTGATTTATGAAATAAGTGGGGATATTGTTTCCTCATGTTCTCCTCAATTTCCCATGTAGCTTCTTCTCTCGAATGATTGCTTCAAAGGACTTTAACCAATGGGATCACTCGGTTTCTCAATTATTTATTCTGACAACCCACTATTTTGATATGTTCCTCAACATAACTTAAATTACTTACAACTTCAATCTATTGAACTGGTAATACATGTGTCGAATCCGACCGATATCTTCTGAGCATACTAATATAAAATACACTATGAATTTAATCCATTTCTAGTGGTAATGCTAACTTATAAGCCAATAGTCCAATTCTCTCTATAATATCATATGGACTAATGTATCTAAGGCTTAACTTACCCTTTTACTGAACCTCAGCACTCTTCGCCAAGGTGATACTCTTAAAATTACATTATCTCCTACTTGGTACTCTATATATGTCTGGTAGTTATCCACATAACTCTTTTGTCTATCTTAAGCCACTTTTATTCTACTACGGATCAATTTAACCTTATCAACAGTGTCTTCAATCAATTCTGGGCCTCCAACAATCCTTAGACCCTCTTCATCCCAATACAAAAGTGATCGAAACTTTCTGCCATGTGATGCCTCATATGGTGTCATATTGATATTACTATGATAATGATTGTTATATGCAAATTCAATCAGAGCTACATACTGATCTCATGCTCTTTGAAACTCCAAAACATAAGCTCTAAGCATATCCTCAATAGTCTTAACAGTTCTTTCACTCTGCCCTTCTGTTTGAGGATAAAAGGTTGTACTAAAGTTTAACCTTATACCTAAAGCTATTTGTAAACTTCCCCAAAATCTCAAAGTAAATCTAGGGCCTCGATCTGATATAATAGACACTGGAACCCCATATAACCTCACTACTTCATTCACATAACTCGAGCTAACTGATCCAGTGTATTATTCTCCTTCATAGGTAAGAAATGGGCTAACTTTGTTAATCTATTAACAATGACCGTATGTCATCATGTTGCCTCAAAGCCCTGGGCAAAACCATAATGAAATACATAATAATCCTCTCCCATTTCTACCTCGAAATAGGTAATGACTGTAATTTACCAACTGGAGCTTAATGCACTGCCTTAATCTATTGACATGTTAAACATTTAGCCACATATTTAGCCACTTGCTTCTTTATCTCTGGCCACTAAAAATGTTATTTTAGCGCATTATACATCTTGGTAATACTAAGATGCATAGCATAAGCTGTTATATGTGATTCCTGCTTTTTTCTCAAATCATCTACATTAAGTATATATAATCTTTGCTTCAATGACAATGTCCCATTTCCCAATTCAAACTAGAACTCAGATTTTGTTTCAACTTCTCAATGATTTTCATAAATTCTAAATCCTTACTTTGGGCTTTTTTTATACTTTCATATAACATCGATCTAAGCTTCAATATAGCTAACAATACTTCATTTTGCCCCAAATTCAACTCAACATCCAATGCTCTCAGTTATACTAGGTTTGGTAACCTCGATAATTCAATTTAAGCCACACTACTATTAGATTTCATGCTTACAGCATCAGCTACCATATTAGCTTTACTAGGATGATACTCAATTGTGCAATCATAGTCTTAAACAGTTCAATCCATCTTTTTTATCTCATATTTAACTCCTTCTGACTCAACAAATATCTCAAACTTTTATGATCTATGGATATCTTAAATGTCTCACCATATAAATAATGTCTCCAAATATTTAAAGCAAATACCACTACAACAGGTTCTAAATCATGTACTAGATAGTTCAACTCATGAGACCTTAACTGTCTCGATGCATATGCAATCACTTTACCATACTGCATCATAACACATCATAATCCCTGGTGTGAAGCATCACTATACACCACATAACCTCCTGATCGGTTTTATAGCTAATCGATGTTTTAATTCCTCAAAACTCCTTTAACATTTATCATTCCATCTGAATGGTACATTCTTCCTCAGAAGCCTTGTTAGAGGGGCTCAGATCAATAAAAACCCCTCAACAAGCCTCTTGTAGTATCCGATGAGTCTAATAAAACTTCGAATCTCAGACACATTTCTCATAACTTGCCACTTCATTACTACTTCAACTTTCTTTGTGTCTATTAATAAGCCCTGTCCATATACTATATGACCTAAGAATAGTACTTGATCAAGCCAAAATTCACACTCACTGAACTTGGCATATAATTGCTTCTCTCTTATTATCTGGCGGACTAACCTTAAATGTTCAGAATGTTCCTCTCTACTTTTCAAATACACCAAAATATCATCTATGAATACAATCACAAAATGACCTAAGTAAGGTTGAAATACCTTATTCATCAAAACCATAAAAGATACTAGAGCATTTGTTAACCCAAAAGGCATCACCAAAAATTCAAAATGTCCATATCTAGTTCTAAATGCACTCTTTGGTACATCAGCTTCTGCTATCTTTAACTTATAGTATCCTGATCTAAAATTTAGTTTTGTAAACATCTGAGCTCCTTGTAATTGATCAAGTAAATCGTTTATTCTCAGTAATAGATACTTATTCTTCACTGTCACCTGATTCAACTGTCTATGGTCAATACACAACCTCAAAGTCCCAACTTTCTTCTTCACAAACAAAACTAGGGCTTCCCAAAGTGATACACTAGGCCTAATAAAACCCTTATCCAATAACTCCTATAATTGAGCCTTAAGTTCCTTAAGTTCCACAGGTGCCATCCTATATGGAGGAATAGATATAAGAGCAGTACTTGGAACTAGGTCAATAGCGAACTCTGTTTCCCTATCTAGGAGTAAACTAGATAATTCAGTGGGAAACATATATAGGAAATCACTAACAATAGGAATATCTTGTACTGTCTGCTCAGTATAGGTATCAACTATATAGGCCAAATAAGCCTCACATCCACCTTGAATAAGTCTTAATGCACTCATTGAGGAAATCAATCTGGTTGGCACTACTTGACTAACACCTTGAAATATTACTCTCGGTTGATCGGGAGATTCAAGAATCACCTCCTTAATATAGCAATTCTTCACAGTCCTATAAGCAGTAAGCCAATCTATACCTAAGATAAGGTCTATCTTTTTTAACTGCAATACTATCAAATTAGCTTCCAACTCTGTTTGATCAACTCGAATCATACACTCTTTACACACTTCTCTAATCATTATGGTACTACCTATCGGTGTCCTCACCTTTAATCCACATTTCAACATCTCTCTCTCATCATGCAGTTTAGATGCCAAATACGGTATGATAAATGAATGGTTAGAGATCTAACAATGCAAATGCTTCAAATTGAAAGACATTTAACACACCTACTAATAGACGTGTCGTAACGCTAGACAAAATAAAATAACTAGACTACTATTGTAGCAGTGGTGAGTCTAGGTCGATTCCACAGGAAGTGCCTGGTTAGCTTATGAAATGAAATTAATTGATGTTGAGGTAATGGGGGGTTTTTGGATTTAATAAGAAAATAAAGTAAATAAATCTAATGAAAACAAATTAAAGAAAATATGCAAAAAATGATAAAATTGGGGAATTCAATAGGGATCCAGTTCTTTGATTCAATCTCGACCTACACCCTAATTAAGCATAATTCATTGATTTGTTGTTCTTTTAACTCTCTTAGCAATTATCAGTCGTATATTGACAACAAGCTCTATTAATCCCGATTTTTCCTTAGATCCTAGTTAATTATGAAATGCTCATTAATTAGCCTTAGCTATTAGGAAACCTAGAGTAAGCTCTCTAAGTTTATCTGAACAATTGCCTTACGAATCAGAAAAATAGACCGATCTAGGTAATAATCAAACAAACTCGAATTATTTAACCTATGTTATGTTATCTCTAATGATTCAGAACCATTAATTGCTACGCATGAATCAAGAATACAACAATTACATATTGCATTCAATTCTAGCAATGGGTTTTCATGAAAAATGATTCAATAGAGTATTAAAATCATCATCACTTAAATACCCAATCAATCCACACAAGATAACATAATCAATTTCTAATAAGAGAAAGAAACAACAAAATAATAAAAAAATGCTTAACCCAAGTCATCGGCATCGATGTTGCCTCTGAACTGGCATCAAGATTTCTAGCCTTCTATGGGTCTGCCAAGAAAATGCTTCAGCCCCATGAAAATTACCCCCAACTGAAACCCCTTCCGGTTCTCTTCGCTGTGGCAAGCTCTCTTCTCCCTTTTCCTATTCACTGATTTGAAAATTAAAGTTTACTGTCCATCTCACTATTCACTCTCCTTCTCTCCCGCAACTCTCTTCTCCTCCTTGTTTCTACCGTAAGCTCTCCTATCTCGTCACTCTTCTCTATTTTCTCCCTAGCCGCCTACTATTCTCCTGTAGCTTGATGTGACAAATTAATTTGGTGGTTCTTAGTCCACTCTCTTGTTCACGCAACTTTTCTTAAAGATCTCTGATGTAAATGTCTATTGCTGCGTTTTAAGCAAAACGCTCCCTATGACAGTGTGAAATGTAGACCATGCAGATGTTGGATGTCTTGTCATTTTAGTCTTTCTTAGCTTCCGATATACGTTGTCGTTTTACTCTCTTATTATTTCTTCATTTTTCCATTAAGCACTTTTAATTCTTCTTCTTTGTATTTTGATTTTTTTCTTCATGTCTATTAATTTTCTTCTTCTTGGTCTATAAAGACAAGAGAAAATTAATCTTTGAAAAAAGAACCAAATGTAGTGCTTTCGACTCACTTTAATTTCTTTGCTTCCAAATTGTACCTAACATCATATATAAATTAAAGTATCTTAAGCATTTTCATATCATTAATTGCTAAGTGTAAATGATTAAATGTATCAAAAATTAAACACATATCACCTACTACAACATCTAGGGAGTTCTGGGCCTCATGTCTTGTAATGACATAAATCCTGGCCTGAGACTGCGGCTGATTACCCCTCACCTTAATCCTAACAGTAGCACCAGCTGAACTTACTCTACCTCTACCTCTACCTCTACCTCTCTGTCTAGATCCACTAACTTTGCTATGTTGGATAGTCATTTCAATTACCCCTCCTCCTCTCACTCTAGATTGTTATGCTCTAGAAGTTACGAGACAGTCTCTAATTTGGTGTTCAAAAGAGCCACAACGAAGGCAAGCTCCCGATAACTTCCAACATTCTCCACCATGTTTCTTTCCACATTGCTCACAGTTGGGCATTTATATTGTTTTTCATCTTGTTACTAGACTGCTACCACTACTAGCTTATACAAAATTACCTCTTAGTCTAAACCTTAATTGTCTCGATCTAGTCGATGATCGAAATGATCTATTCTAGCATTTACTGAACCTTCTACCATAATCAACCTAGGAATCCCCTGTCTCTTCATTTTGAACTCCTATCTATATTCTCCTTGTCCATCTTTCAATAATTGTTCAATTCAGATTGAGGCAAACTCGTAGTTCTATAAAACTACCTAAATTAGTAATAGCCAATCTCATCTTGATCTCCATATTCAACCCATCCTTAAACCGTCTACATTTATCCTCCTTTATCAGAATCAAGGCACTAGCATATCCAATTAACCCATTAAATTGTATCTCATATTTGGCTACTGAGAGACTTCCCTACTTCAGATCTAGAAACCCCTTCATCTTCCTATCTAGGTAGATCTTTGGAATGTAATTCTCTTTAAAGACCTTCAGAAAGTCTTTCCACGTTAAACTACAAGGCCTGGTGGTACTACCAGGAATAGTCTTTCACCACTGATAAGCTAGACCTTGCGGTAGCGAAACTACGTAGTCAAACCTTTCATCAGATAGTCGAACCTTTCGTCAGACTCATAGTATATTTGATCAAAAATCCTTTCTATTCTCTCTAGCCAACCTTCTGCCTCAGCAGGGTATATATTTCTATAGGAGTATACAGGCCTTGATTTCTAAGTTTATCGTACCTCGTTTCTCTTCTCTTAGGAATTCTTTGAGGCATTTGGTTAGATCGAGCTACTGGAGACTCTCTATTGGCTCCTACAGACTTTAGGTCAGCTGATTCGATAACTTGATCACCTATAGTAAATGACCTATAATAAACAATAATCTTGATTACTATTTGAGTCTCTTACTATATATCATGTCTAAAAGTTATTATATGTCCTTATGGATGCCAAACCATGCTCTGATACCAAAAAACTGTAACACCCCACCTCCACGGGGCATATGCTTAAACAACCCAAGGACATTCAAGAATATACCCTATAAAAGCGGCATGTTAGAATAATCGCATTCACTTAACATGGCATTATGCATATAACACAAATATTTAGAAGATCAACTCCTTATTTCATTTATAAAACATAATTTACACTGTAGCATTTCACAACACAATCCATATTTACAGTATCATAAACATATAAAAGTTTACTATTCTTTTACAACAATTCTACATGAAATGAGGATCTAAACAAAAATACTCTATCTAGACTCCTCAATATCAGCTGACCAACCTTTGAACCATTTGTCACTTCCAAAATAGATAAAACTAGACTTCTACTAGTTTGCCTTAAAACTAGATCTCCTTTGTACTTGAAAATCAACGTTATAATTTTGATGAGTTTTGCAAACTTAGTGAGTGAACCATCCCTGATGTACTCACTCATATCAAAACATAAGGACAATTTAGGATTTAATTCACAGATAAATCATATAATCAAATATTGATATCCCTTCACATTTCATCATGCTTCAACAAATACCATTTGCGTAATCTATTTCACATTTCCATTTCAGAATACAGTCCAAATAATTAATTTCAATCATTCATTTAATACATATCAGATTATATATGAAAATGCACATGTGACTCACTTTCATTGTTATTTTGTTATAACTGAGCACTTTTTTACTATCCCGTATCCGTTATGGATACTAGACTTATTAATCACTGTCCCATACCCATTATGGATATTAGGCTCATTGAATATTGAGCATGTGGCTTTTTAGTCACTAATCCTCTATTTGATCATGCATATTAATATGATACATCAAATCACAAAATATGCTATCAATATGTTGGGTTGCCGTTGATTCATTCATCATATGCATAATAACCCATATGAAGTGTTGGAATCTAAATTCCAACCACATGACAACCCCAAAAATCCAAAAACGCATATGCGTGCATTCACAAATCATAAGAACATGAAATTTAAACACTTGTACCTTTTTGTTCTCCTCCTTTCTTGATTCTTCTCCTTGTTTGGGTTATTGAAAACACCAAACCCTTTCTTGATCACCCAAGAACATGCTTCAATGAAGAAGAAACAATATGTAAGGGTGGTTTGAGCACCAAACTAGATGAGTTTAAGTAGATGCTCAAATGGAGAGAAAGAGCAAGACTATGTTGCATACACTTTGATTCATGCATCAATTGTATAAACAAGACTCAAGACATTTCTCTTTCACACGAGAACACTTCTAGACACCTCATCCTCTCACTTGAGTGTGTAAGAACTTGTTAGACCTCCTTGTACAAAAGTGAAGAACTCACTTATGTACATCTGTCGAGCATTCGGTCACGATGGCCACGATCATGGCCTACTTAATTCACAGCCTTGCCTAAGATCACTATCGTGGCCTATGAGCCACGATCATGACCTCTTTAAAAGAAAGTCATACACACTTTTGTTTTTCACTTGATCTTTTATGTGTGTGACCCTTAGGTTCTCGATTATTTTGTGTACCTGAATTAACTCTTAATTTAAGCAAATCATAAAAGGTTTCATGATGCCAATTTACCAGAATATAAGTGGATTAATACACGAACTTTTTGATAGTTAATTCTTCAACTTATGAACCTTTTCTTAGACAATTACCATGTAATTCATCCTTTCACCATACTATACCCCACTTGGTTCGGAGTATGGGCTATATGTCAACTCCCGCTAGACTAACTACGTCACATCTAGTCTAAGTGATGTTAGATCTTGTCCTAAGATCTCATTACTCCATGTGTCATTAAAGAATCCCTTCATGACACATGATTGCTCTGGCTAGAGATTCCTGAGTAATGATCCCGACAGGAGACCACAGGTATTATCTCCTTCTATCAGAAGTGGTGAATCCTTTATTAGCTTCCCAATTACCTTCGAATACCAATAGTTGTACACAATTACCACCCTAAAAGTAACGTCATCTAGAGGTAACAAGGAATTATGTCAAAGCACAGGATTAGTATCCAAGATATCCTTCAGTATCTCAAGTATAAGGATATTTGCATCATTGCTATGATGAGATTAATCATTAACATTTGATAGATCATCCATATGATAATCTCGTAGTGGGCATCTGATATACTTACTATTCTTACTAAGCATCCACATGTTAACTATAAACATCTCATGCTTACAGTTTGTGAGATCTGTTGCTTGATCAAAATAAGGAGTATAACATGTGTTAGTCTTTTTGGATTAATTATGTACTGTCTTATTAATCCTATGCTTAGGGATTATTTAGATATTAATATAATGGCATATGATAGGAATCCCATTATCATGATCTCATCATTATTTCCTTTATACTATATTTTATATCATAGATTTCATTAATTTGATTTAAGATCGACATCAATTCATGTATAAACGAATATCAAATTAATGAAAATTGTCTTTCGTTTTAGTAATCAAAACAAAGTTTGTACAAAAGTACTAAAGATGATTGCCTTTAGAGCCCTACTCTAACAATCGAGTGCCTTTAGAGTACTACTCTTAACATAATAACATTCATTCATTATACACAGTCATTTTTCACATATTCATGGAATCTCAGTACAGATGGGAAAATAAAATGGAGCACCTAATAATGTATCTTCACAGACCAAGAACTACGAGATCGCCCCTTTTATTTTGGGTCAATGGAGGGATTGTACCATTTGAGCCTTTTTTCATGCTTTTCCTAGAGGTCTGGAGAAAGCTGCAATCAATAGGACTTTCCTAACCCTCCCTTTTCGAAAAGAAGAATGTGAAATTCTTTTTCCTTTCCACAGGGGCTAGGAGATTGGATCTAGCTGTAAGAAGAATGCTTGGCTGATAAACAACTCATAGATTCAACATTTTGATAAGTACACTTATTTTTCTCAATTCACTTTCACTTATGAAACACTTCCAATACAATCTCAATTATCAAACTCTTCGAACCATCACTGTCTAAAATTATCACATTCACATCAATAATAGTTCAATAATTGAAATTTAAGTAGATACAATCAATCCTAGTGAGAAAACATCTAGATTGAATCACAGTATGCTCCAGATAGCTATTGCCTAGACGAACTGTTAATGTTTGAATGCTTTCGTTTGATTTGTGCATCTAAATTCATGAAATACACACATTTATACACATTACTAAGTTGATCATTTACACAAATATCCAATCTTGCACATATATATATGTGTCATGTACAATGCATGCTCAATTGACTATTCCCAGGTATGAATCCTTAATCACAAGTCATGATCATTCAAACATTATAATTTGTATATGTCTAGTTCGCACTTAGGTTTAACCTCAAAGAAACTTCATTATTCTAAATTCTTCAATCAATACCTCACCAATTTCTTTGCTAGCATTATATAATCGCACAATATCCAAATTTTCATTCATTTATACCTAATACACCTTTCTCATGTCCTATGCATCATATTTGCATTCCTAAGAACACTTTCATTCCTTTATCATTCATAATTTTCCAGATTTTAGTCATTGATATCATCAATCTATTCATTAAGTTATAACCTTAATTAACAACCTAAACTTATCAACTAATCAAGCATCAAACTAGGTTCATTTCAAGCCTCATTCAAGTCTAAATGAGCCAAGGTAAAGTAACTTATGATTAGTTCGTTCAAACATCACACAAAAGATTACATTTCACATCTAATGTCCATGATCGTGGGTTACGCCATCTGAAAATTTCCATCTAATTTATTCCATGTTTTTCCAGATTTTTAACTCTTTCTTACCAAACTCAAAACATCTTATGCATAGTTCATAACTTAGACTTCATTTTCTCATCATTTTCACCTCAATCCCAACTCAAAATCATTTATAAGACCATACATAAATTATTATTGATCATTTATACAAAAATAGAACACGAACCTATACACTTCTTCATTAACGTTCAGCATACTTTCAACTCCATTATTACCATCAATCCATCCTTAAACTATCATCATATATATTTCTATTAATACAAGCCATAAAGAACAATAATATACTTACTTGTTTAACTCCAAAGCTTCTCAAATCACCACATAACCTTAGCTCCTCCACTTACATGATCATCACCATTTTAAGGAGGAAAAGGTTAGGTTTTCATTATCAAAGTGAAGACAACGAAATATTTGGAGTGGCAAAGTGAAGGATGATAGCAAAAACTAACATGGCGAGGGTTAGTGAGAGTGTTGTTAGATGAAGAGAAGAGAGAAGAGAGAAGAAGAAAATGAAGAAAGCATGTAGCAAAAGTAGAATTAAAGATGGTCTTATGTGAGTGGGTAACGTGAGGGTTAAAAGCATGGTGAGTGTCATGACACTTGTCATGACTCTAACCACATAAAGAATCATGCTACTTTTAACTCTTACTTAAGCTGCAAACGTCACTTAATAACCAGTCCATTTGTCTCTCAATCTCCATGTCATTTGTTAATCAATTGTCTAAGCCACTTGTCAATAAATCCTAATGCCACGTGTCATTCATTTCTATTACCATGTGTTACTTGTTTCTACTGCCATTTGTTAATCAATTGTCTAAGCCACTTGTCAATAAATCCTAATGCCATGTGTCATTTATTTCTATTACCATGTGTTACTTATTTCTACTACCATTTGTTAATTTGTCTTGCCAGTTGGCATTTTTCCTAATCTAAAAATACACATAAATTTATAAATCTCCCAATTGTAACAAATAAATTTCAAATTAATAATTGAAAACCATCAAACCAAAATTAAAGACATAATAATTCACAATTTACATCTTGATCATTTTCAATCTTTTATACCCCAGAATATGTTAATTGAGTGCATATACAATTTTTGTAATGTGTAGAATATCATAATTCATGTACATATGCTAATGGTATGCATATGAATGCAATGTATTTTATACATTCTCTATGCTATTTCTTGTGTACAATGTTCTAAGATCCTATGTCCTAACCCTTAGTATGGAAAAACGGGTTAGTACATTTTATCTTTGATTTAATAAATTTTGATTTTTTTATGTTTATCTGATTTATTGTAATTAATCTATGTGATTGCATAATTCGATATTAAACTGAGAGGGTAAATCAAATAAAAGATTATTAAATTGGGCTCATGAGAGTTAGGTGATTTAATAAGAATTAGAAATTAATCAAATCAGTAATTAAGTGAAAAGAGATCTCACATAGGTTCCTGAAAGTTTATTGGATAACTTTAGATCCAATTAGGGTTTTGGATAGGTTGTTAATTGAGAAATTGCAATTTTCCATAATCTGATTAGGGTTAATGAGATTAATCAACCTTAGGATTGTCTAGAACTAATAATTCGATAAATCATAATCGATTAGGTTAGCGTTAAAGAGAGGTAAAATTCCCCCTTTCTCTCAATTGATAGTTCCTTTAGATTAATTCTTAAGTGTGTTGCAACAGCTAAATTGTTAATATTTTTGTAATTGATTCTTAGATTGATTTGCATGATTGAATTGAATTCCTTTTTTAGTTTTGCTATCTTTTAAAATTCTGTGAATTATGTTGGCCTTAGATTTAGGACTAGGTTATCCCTCCACATGAGACCGACACCTTAGTTACTATGTAAACTACTAGTGCCCTTGCGGATTATCGTTGTTAATTATTAGAACATACACACATCAAAAACCACGATCAAGTTTTTGGCATGGTTGTCGAGGAGGTGATTAGTTTAGTTCTTTAGTTTAATGCGTTTAGTTAGTCTTTCATTTTTTTGTTCTTTCTTCCCATTTTTGAAATCCTGCTCTTGCATAAATACAAGAGTCACGAGAAGTTTGAGTCGTGCAACTAAAATCGTAGATTTAGACATCACTCGACTAGAACGATCCATTAGAAAAGCTCAACGTGAAGAAGAGGAAGAAATTGTGAAAGCAACAATAATCAAGGAATTTCAACAAGATTTGGACCATGGAGCAAACCAAGGGAACAGGCCCTTATGGACTTCATGAGACCAGGATTCAATGCAGCTAACTAAAGAGTAACTAGGCCACTCGTACAACCAGTATCATTTGAAATCAAACCAGCCCTCCGAAACTTGCTTTAACAAAACGTGCAATTTTATGGACTAACTAATAAGGATCGTAACACATATGTAGTGAACTTCCTTGAATTTTGTGATATCTTTTGGTACCATCAGATGTTGGAAGATGTGGTCAAAATTAGGCTTTTCCATTTTCTCCTTAGAGATAGAGCAAAGGCTTAGTATCATTCCTTTAACCCAGCCAATGTCATGACTTAGATCAGCTAGTTCATGCCTTTTTAGACAAGTATTTTCCCCTGACTACTATCATCAAGGAAATTACCAACTTCCAATAAAGTGATGGGGAATTGATCTATGAAGCGTAGGAATGATACAAGGATTGGCAATGGAAATGCGCATACCATAACTTACCTAAGGAATTCTTGTTACAAAAATTTTATAACGGAGTAACCCCACATACGAGAGGCACGATCGACACAACTTCAGGAGTATCACTGATTAGAAAGACAGTTGATGAAGTGCAAAAGCTGATAGAGGAGATGGCGAGTAATAGCTGCTTATGGATGAACGAACAAAGTAGATAATAACTCGACTTGACAGCTCAACAATATAAAGGTTTTGTCCTCAGCTCTAGTGAAAGCCGTGTAATTCAAGTGTGAACTCTGTGGACAACTGAACCATGATACGGTGGACTATTTCTTGATAAAGGAAAGCGATCCAAAGCAAGTGAATTATATAGGAGCTCAATATGGACGAGAAGGGGGAAACAATTCCTACTAACACTTACTCACCCTAACTTTTCTTGGACGAACAATGTTGGAGGACAGTTTAGACCTCAAGGACAATCAGGCTTCCAATAAGGTAAACCAAGCTCAATGGAATCCAAGTGGGCTAAGATTTTAAATAAAATTGGAGGCATGGGGGATGCACACAGGAGGTTTGAAAACAAATTTGAGCAAGTCACTAAGAACCACGCCTCTTCAATACATAATCTAAAGGTCTAAGTAGGTCAACTAGCAGAGGCAACTTCTACTCAAAATACAGGAACCCTTTCAAGCAACACCAAGTCTAACCCAAAGGAACGAATTATAGCCATTACTCAAACCTAGGAAATGAAACATGAACATACGAAGGAAAACAGAAACAAAGGAGAAAGATAAGTAATTATGGAATTCCTTCCAAGTGAGCTTGAAATTGAGCCAATCAAGAAACCTTGAATTGAAATTTCATACCTTATTCTAGCTTAGTGGAAGTTAATTTCAAGTAAGGCGACAAGGAATTCTAAAGAGGTTGAATCAAACAAGGTTGAGAACATAACGAAACATCTACAAACGAGGCTCACACTAAAGGAATCAGTCAAGAAGAAGGTTAAGGACTGCATAACGGAAGAAAACCCTAATATAGCATAGAAGAAAGAGGACTCGGGGGATTTTTACATTCCTTATATTATCAATGGAGTCAACATAGGCAAGGCATTCGCGGATTTGGGATCAAGATTCAATATGATGCCCTATACCTTTAGTCAAAAGTTGTGGTTGGGAGAGTTAGAACCACCACATAAAGATTTAGAAGGGGATTATTAAGGATGTGCAAGTACAAATTGATAAATTTACCTTCCCCGCTGACTTCTATATATTAGATATTAGAGAAGATGTGGAAACCCTATGGTCCTTAGACAACCATTCTTGGCCAGTGCTCGCTCCATAACGATGCGTATGGTTGATGTCTCCATGGGTTGAGACAGATAACAAAATACAAAACTCCTATGTCTAGTAGTGTTTGGTTGCTGACATTGCCTATTTTTGTTCTATCTTTAGTTCACAAAAATACAAATTTTTTGTTTCTTCCAAAATTGTAGAACAACTTTCTTGTGCTTGTCATAGAAACAAAACAAGCGGGTTGTTAGACAAAAATACCCCCATATTATTACTATAAATACCAAAAAAAGACATTCTTAATAAAATATAAGGCTTGAATGTATCGTTAACCTATTATGTAATTAATTCCACGAATGCTTAGATGTTTTATTAAATTATTATGTACTAGAATTTCTAACTTGTAGGATTCTTTTATTCAATAACTCATTTCATTAAATTTTTAGGTTTCTCATTTCATTAAATATTTAGGTTCTTCATTTTATTTCATCATAATTAAAAAATACAAATAAAATTAAAAAATATTCATACAATAATAAAAAATATTTACATAATTTATTTTATTGTTAACTTGTACGAATTTTTTGCTATTCAATAGCTCAATACCCCCATTTTTAGGTTCCTCATTTTTTTAATTTCTTATTTATAGATACAATTAAAAAAATACTAATACAAATCATTTATTTTAAAATAAACAATGAATTACATATTTCTAATCGTATTATACTGCAGGGGTACTTTGGTCATTGACACTGCTTTTTATATTTTGGCAACTGTAACCAAACACATTTCTGTCCTCGAGACACACAGTTTTATCTGTTTTATTCATTACAACCAAACACCTCAATGTCTCCAATTTTTGTTCTGTTCTGTCTCTAAATTTTTTTTCCGTCTCAATATATGGATCACAGTAACTATATGCAACGTAATTGACGTTGATGGAGGTGAACTAACTCTGAGGGTAGACAAGCATCAAATAACCTTCAAAGTGTCAAAGAGAGACAACAGTTCTCCTTTATCTCCAGTTAATATCAAGGAAATCGAGCCTCAAGGATAATGGGAAGATATTGAGGATTATGGGAATGCATTTAAAAAGAAATGATCATGAAGAAAAAGGCGAAGGAAGGAGAATCATAAACAAAGATGGAATCCATGATATAGTAGCTCATGTGTAAATTGTAAGATCAATGACTACACTACCATCACACCATTCATTTGAACCACCATGAGCAAAAGAAGAATGTCGAGCTACTGACATTAAAAGAAGCGCTACATGGGAGGTAACCCATGGAATGTTATTTCCTTTTATTGTTTTTAGAAAGTTTGAATTCCATAATTAGCTTATTTCATTTCCAAATAAAATCAGGAAGGCATAGGACCTTTGAAATGAATTTGATGATTGATAAAGTAAGCAAAGAGAGGTGAAAGGGCCACAAAGTTACAAATTAAAATGTTAGATATATTAGAATTGTAAGACAAGGTCAAAAGTTTAGCAGAGAGAATTCAATAGGGATAGTTCATTCAATTTCAATTACCAGTTTATGAAGAACTTACCTTAGAATTCTTTACACTCCTTCAATTCAAATCCAAAAAACCTAAGTAATTGTTGTTTAGGTTACAGGGACAACCTTGTAGGCTTGATTATGAGACTTTGCATGAAATTTGTGGTTTCCCCAAGTCATCCTAGTGGATCAGCATGATGATTTTTGTGTCAACCCTTACTAGACTGAACTAACTAGGTTAGATCATTTTGACGCTAATAATGCACACAACAACATCATCAGGATCCATTAACACTTGTTGATGAACAAATTCATGTGTCAAACTATTTTTGACAAAACAAAAAATAACAAGTGTTCGAAGAAAGAACTTTTCATGTTATGGTGCATAGACCATAGCATTCCAGTTTGCACAACAACCTACATCTTTAACGCAATTAATGCTGCTCAAAAGAAAAGGAGCAATAACTTAGGAGGGTTACTTGGTTTCGGCCATAGCTAATTACTATGAAGTTGAGTGCAATGGATTCACAGTCTACTATCCTAAATTCATGAACTATTATCATCATCTATAGTGAGCAAACATCCTGAAATCTCATAATATGGAACTTCGGGATATTAGTGCCAAAACACACTTAGGTAGGACTAGTCAACTGAGTTCAAGTGCTCAATAATAACAAGAAGAAGATTTGACCAGCAAGGAGTCCGAGGAAGAAGAAGAAGAAATAGAAGAACCAGGCTGGAAAAGTGTGTTTGATATAGTCTCCATAAACACCAAAGTAATTATAGATACACTAGTGGAGAACTCCAAAAAAATGAAGAAAATGGTATGAACACAACGACGTTATAGTTGGGACATACTTCGTACCCATCATTATTTCGAGGCTTTGGGCGTCTAACTGCCACCCTCAATACCATCCCCGCCTCCATCACCATGAGGCTTTGTTCTAACCCCTTTCTTTTTAAATTTAGTCTTTATTTTATTTTTGTTTCACTGTAATTTATATTTTTTCGTTCCATATGTGTTTGTTTGTTCCCTTCTCACATTGAGGATAATGTGTTGTTCAAGTGTGGGAAGGGTTATGTGTTTTGTTTTGAATGTGATTCTGCATATTATATAGTAGTTTGTTAGGTTGCATTTTGTGAATCGTGTGAATGTGTCAATGGCTTAGATGGATTGAAATTGATTTAATTTTAAACATAATCTATTAGGTTGTGAAGAATCATTAGCTCACAAATTACTTAATTGGAATCTTTGGCTAAATATGCCACTTAATTAGGATTTAGTGTTAGTTTTTCACCCTCTAAATTGTCATATTCATTCATAATTTGAGGCCTTTCAACTTAAGTAGCTTTGCTAGTATTTTTTCATGGAAACAAGTAGCTAAAGCAATAAGGTAGGCAATATAATAAAAAATCATGTTTGTTAATTTTAAATAAAAAACTATTCCGCTGGCCTTCGGGTTATGAATAGAGCTAGTAGGCACTTGAGAATATGATGTAACTGAGTAACAAGATTGACACGTATCATAAATGTATGTCTTCGCGTAAAAAGGCAATAATGACGTTCCAACCTAGCAGTTTAATAAAAAACATGACTTAGTTAAGTAATCGGATCGACATTCATTACCAATGTTTGCCTCCGCGTAAAAAGACTAAGTCTATGTTCACAAAAAGTAAATAAAAATGTGCTTTTGAATAAAAACCTATCGAACTTGTAACAACTTGAATTTTCATGAAAATGTACTTAGGAGTAGTTACAGAGTCTGAATGAACAAAGAATTATTAATGTGTGTGTGCAATTGAAAAGGGTAAACAATTTAAAATTATTAATGTGTGTGTGCAATTGAAAAGGGTAAACAATTTAACGCTTGAGTATGGATTAATATGTATCTTTAGTTCAAATCCCTAAGACACAAATTTTGGTTGTTATTGATTTGGAATGACTCAAATAATTGTGTTTTAAATTAAATTTATTTCATGAAATTGAAGCCATTGTCTCAATACTGCATTGTGTGTTGTGTGATTTTGTGTGTTTGTTGTTTTGTTTACTTGAGGACAAGCAAATATTTAAGCATGGCGATGTTGATAAGTGTGAATTGCATCATGTTTTAGGACTTAATTCAATATGTAATTAATTGTTAATTCAATCATTTAGTATGTGTTTAGGGTAGAATTGTATTTATTTGTTAATTATTTTCGTTTAAGTGTGGGTTAGTACAAGTCTTTGAGCTTAATTATTATATTTTTAAGATACCTTGATGTGTTTGTTAGTGTTTTAAGGTCAACATCGAAGAACAGAGAAGTTTCAGAGGCACTCAGGTTAAAACAACGGCCCACGATCGTAGTACAACAGGCCACAATCGTGACAGAAGCATTGGAGTCGGCCCATAATCATATGGACCATATGCCACAATCGTGAAAGAAGCCCAAGACACGGCCCACGATCATAGCCTTCAGGGCCATAGTAGTGGCCTGCATCAGGTGGATGCGCAGACACTCAAAAATGTCAAGTTTTGATGGAGTTTTTGGACCTTTTTGGAGCCTAGAAAACCCCTAGGACTGCCCATAACACAAAAGGCATATAAAGAATAAGACAAAGAAGATGAAGGAGCTTTAGCATTAGCCACTTTTGAGAGAAACCCTAGAGAGGATTGTTGAGAGATTGAGAAAGAGAAGAAGGAAAAGAGAAGTAAACAAGAAGCTGACATCGGTGTACTTCTCGAATTAGAAGTTTCCTAACATTGCTGCCTCCTGTCTCCATTCAAGTTCATATTTCCTGTTATTTTCTATTTTTATTATTATACAGAATTGGGAATAGCAGTTTGATGATAGGATTTGTGAATGTTGAGATATTCTAAACTCACCTTCGAGTTTTTATCTTTGATTTAATGAAATCTAATTGTTTTTTTATTTATTGGATTTATTGTTATTGATTTCTGTGATTGCATAATTCGGTAATAAACTGAGAGGGTGAATCGAATGAAAATTTATTAAATTGGGCTAATGAGAGTTAGGTGATTTGATAAGAACGAGAAATTAATCAAATCGGTAATTGTGTGAAGAGATATCTCGCATAGGTTCCCGATTGTTTATTGGATAACTTCAGAGCTAATTAGGGTTTTAGATAGGTGGTTAATTGAGAAATTGCAATTTTCCATAATCTAATTAGGCTTCATAAATTAGGGTTAATGGTTATAACTCGAGAGAGAGTAATCAACCTTTGGATCGTCTAGAACCAATAATCTGGTAAATCATAATCGATTAGGTTAGCATTAAAGATAGGTAAAATTCCCCTTTTTTCTGAATTGATAGTTCCTTTAGGTTAATTCTTGAGTGTGTTGTAATAGCTAAATTGTTAATATTTTCTTAATTGATTATTGGATTCAATTGCATGATTGAATTGAATTCTTGTTTTAGTTTTGCTATCTTTTTAAATTCTGCGAATTATGTTGGCCCTAGATTTAAGACTAGATTATCTCTCCTCGTGGAATCGACAACTTAGGTACTACATGAATGACCCGTGTGCTTACGGATTGTTGAGGTTAATCATTAAAACTTACACACATCGAAAACCACAATCAATTATTCAAGCACATTTTACTTTTATATTTGAACTTTAGGTTCTTTTGGCATTTATGGTTCTAGGATAGTTGATTTCTAATTTCTACATTATTTCTTTATAAAGTTTAATCTATTATTTATAAAAGCGTATATAAGTTTAGCCTAAGATAATCTTTTTAAAAGTTATTTTTTAAGTTAGGATTATTCAAGTACATTTTAATTTTAAATTTGAACTTCATGTTCTTTTGGCGTTTAGTGATAATTGATTTCTAATGTTATTTTATCATTAAAGAGGCACGTTTTTTTACTAAAGCCCATCTTATTTTTATAATTGTGATCTTTTTTCTTTTGTAAGAGGTTGCACCCACTTGAACTTCCAGTTTCTTATTTCCAAAGATTGTTCATGTTAAGGCTAAAAGATTAATCCTATAATAAAAAAGGTCTATATAAAGCCACATTCCTAACATATATATAAAATAAAAGTGTTTATTAATTTTGTATCTATATAAACTTTTAGCCACGATTAGATAATTTAGCTCATTTTTTCAAAGTACATGTTAGAAAAATACTCATTTGACCTTTGATTTAAGAGAACCATAGCTTAAAAATGGTTTTAATTAATTGGCAAATAAGCTTGGTTCAAGATAACCATACTCTAAATCCTGAGTAGGGATTTAATTGTTATTTATTTATTATGTTTGTATGGCCCATTAAGGGTTTGATTGAATGATAATTAGGAAAAAATAATGATTAAGCAAATCCTATTACCAACAATAACCTATTTTACTTAACCATAAAAATTATTTTAGTTCTATAAGCCTATTAAGTTTCATTTCTCTTTATTTTTTATTTTTTATTTTTTACTTTTTACTTTTTACTTTGAGTATGATCATTAAATTTTTATCACTCTTTGCATTCTATTTTTTTACGCCTTAAACCTTCAAGCCTTTTAGGATTTCTGAAACTCTCAATAAAGAAAAGGTTTAACCTAGTAGAATAATTGGATTGATTTAAATCCATTGACTCTTTTAGTTACTTCATTGACCAAAACACCATTTAGAAGAAATTCAATCCTTTTAAAATTAAGGATCATGCCCTTTTCCCATTCCAAAATAAAATAACTTTTTATTTCCCTTTATTTTATTAGAAATTTGTCTCAAGAAGATGGAACTTGTTATAATCAAGATGATGTCTTGTAGTAGTCCTAAGGCTTATTGTATGTAAAAATCCTCGTTTCTGTATCTTTTGTATATTTTGACAGCACTACCTTGTAATTAACTTACTTGCTGCCCTTGTGGGCTCATTAATGAATTTATTTTTTCTTTTAAAAATTTGTCTCATCCTTTTATCTTAAATTTGTTCAAATTATGTTTTTGTACAAACTCAATTTATCCTTTTTTTTAAATCAAAAGTTAAGATTGTTTTCGTTTAAAGTCTTATGACATAGTTTAAAACATCTTTATGCATTTCATTTTAAGTACAGGTAAAACCAAAAACATGTGGGTTTTCAGTCATATACTTTAAATTTAATTTCAAATTTTGCATATTGATATAAGTTTCTCATTTTAAGTTCTACGTAAAATCATAAACTCCTAGTATTCTAAACATTTTCTTATTTCCATTGCTTTAAAATACATGTAAATTCACACCCAAATTTCTTTTCAAAAATATCTAAATTTTTAAAACTTTTTTAGATTTAGGTAATTGTTTATGTGGATAAAATAGGGTGACTAACACCCTTATTTTAGAAATTGACCCATAAATTCAAATTTCTAGTTACGACTCTTAGATCTTTTCTTTTTTATTTTTCTCTATTTTCTTTAATAAGGTGAAGTGATAAATCTATTAAATTTGGTCTCATTTCTATTAAGAACGTAAAAAATAAGAATAATATAATCTAATTAAAGATAAGAAAGATTTGTCAAAAATAACTCTCAAAAGAAAGACAAATGAAAGATGGCCAAAAATAAAATGTAAAGTAATGATAAAGCAAAGAGTTTAGACAAAAAAAAGTACAAAGATGTAATTAAAGAGATAAAGCAAATTCAATAAGAGAATTAGAAATTAAAAAAGTGACAATTAACAGTTTTAAAGAGACAACATAGAGTTAAGGATAAGTGATTAAAAAATTATAGAAAGATTCAAGAGTTAGAAGTGGTTTGTGAGAATAGAAACAAAAAAAATCAATAGATAATATTGATTCAAAATATAAGAAATCAAATTATTCAAGAATTTAAAGGCATCTTTGAGTAGCTAGAATGGATTAGGACAAATAGTCCAAAAATTCAAGAGCTAATAGAAATGAATGAAATGTATCATAAAACTCTAGTGGAATTAAAAGAAATGGAGAAAATTAAAGAAGCGATATTACATGAAAAGATAACTAATTATTTGAAATATAAGCTTAGAATGGCAATATCAAGTGTGGAAGTTGTATCTATAGACTTATGAGAAGTATGGAGACATCAGTATAATTGCAAAGAGATATTGAACAAGAATGCAAAGGTTCCTAACTTACTTTTTGCACATTGTTAAATATATCATATCATCATATGAAACTTTAATTAAAGACCATTTCATATCACAAATTGGTGATCAATCAATGAAATTTCTTTTGTTTTCTAGGACATTAAATGTTTACTGATATTAGAATATCATGATCAACATTTATATATAATAATAATGATAATTTGAGCAAATTTAATTTCCTTAGCTCTTTAATGTTCTAATCCTTGTTATTTTGCAATGAATGTTTATATTCATACGCAAAAAAATGATAATAACTCATTGTAATCTCTTTGTATCTTTTTAGATGATTGTATATATAGTTTACCATAACTCATAAGAAGAATTAAGAAAAATAATTAAGCAAAATTGTATTTTACAAGATCTAAAGTAAAGATGTTGGAAGTGTTATGAAAGAATAGAAGTTGAAGAATTAAAAGAAATTATAGCCACGTTAAGAGAGTAACTTGGACTCGCTAAATAGGCAAAGAGAAAGGCAATCATAAAAAAGGAAGTTTCATTAGGGTCTCCCCAAGCATTGATTTCTACTATTGCATTCATACCCTTTTAATCCATACCAAGGGTTTAATTTTCACTCATATATGCACCCATTGTCTTACCATCTCCACCAATATTAGGCAAAGAGATGCTTTTCCCTATGTATTCTACATCAAAATCAACACCTATGCCCTAGTACCATTAGTGTCAGGAATGAGCATGTCATTCTCTATGTATCCTATTCTAAAACTAGCAATTGCAAAACTATTAATACTAGGAATATGAATACCTTTTCCTATATATTCTAATATGGAGATAACATTTGTAATAGAGTCATCTTTTATGGATGCAATACTGATCTTAGCTCCTAGGAACAAGAAGGAGAAAGATAAATGGTCATGCTAAAAGGAAATCTAGGAATCGCAGAGAAAGATGGAGAATATAGTGAATTATGAGCACTTTAGTGGCATCAAAAGTAAAGGCACTTAAAGACATTTTCTTAGTGGCCAAAGTCTATATCCTTTTTCTTAGTGGCCAAAGTCTATATCCTACATCACTTTAGAATGTGTGAATTTGAGAATTTAAATGAAATCATGGACTAATATTGGTTATTTAGAAATTTATTAATGTAAAACAAAAATATAAATCAATAATAATGAGATATCGGTGATCTATCAGAAATAGCCTCTCTACCAGGTCCCTGGGTAAGGCTACGTACTATTGGACTTCCCCAGACCTTATGCCTTAGTGAGATTTCAACTGGATGTTGATGATGATGATGAATAATGAGATATTAGTGCATTATTTTTTAGAAAGGCTCGTTAACCTAACTTTGTATTGGTTCATGAACTTAAAATAGTCAATTTTACGAAACTTTGACTTTCTTATCAACAATTTCTGGACTCAATATAATTTCAACAAGGATACTAGAAAAGGTATGTATATGATGGATAGGAAGCCTACAAAAAGCCCAAAAGAGTATACTCGATGATGGAGTTTAAAGGCAACAAAAATTTGACCGTCTTTTTCTGTAAAGGAGATTGTGGATGGAATGCTTAAGAAACTTTATTATGATATTATGACAATTTGCTAAATTCTCTTTTAACGAGATAGTTAGTCAACACAAGTTTTTAGATAGTGCTTTCAAGAAAGAAAAAATTAAGTAGATTGTTTCTAAACTAACAAAAAATATTAATGTGAAAGTGGTGAATAAGTTGCATCATTTGGATTCCACTGAATTCTAAACTCAAAACTATATCAATCCAATAATAACTAATATAAACAACTACTCCTCCATATAACCAAAATTTAGCAATTAACTAACCTTCAGATATAACCAAATATTTTATTACTAAAACTTTTGACCCCTTTCATATAACCTTTTGTATTTATATTTCTCAAATTTCCTACACCTAATTCCAAATAACACTAAGAAATCTAACACCATATTCACTAAAAAGCCAACCTTAATAAAACTATCAAGGACAATAAACCAAACAAAAACATTATCACCATGGGAGCAACAATACAAATAAAAGCAATGAGGGGAAACCTAAATCGTCATTATTCATTGCCTAAGAGTTTGTGGGAAACCTTCCAGGTTATATTGAAGTAAAATATGATAACTTCTATAATAGCCTTGCAACCAAAATCACTTTATCAAATATGATTCAATTAGAATGTAAATTGTATGTACAATGATAGGTAATGGGACATTCTACTAAAAATGCAATGCTTTTAAGAATTTGGTAAAGAAGTGCATATAAAGTGGTTAGACAAAATTTAAGATAGAAGGTATACGACCAAATGTTAACATTAGTACCTTTTTCCTTTATGAAACTAGTAACATAGACACAGTAGATGATGATGCATATAAAATTCTCTATGTAAACAAGCTAAAAGTGTGCATGGGGTAAATCTACAAGTTGCTAATGGAAGGTGATCATTTAACATATTAAAGATCAAAAGAAGGTCGAAAGGCAAATTAGTTCTTATTGAATCAACAACATAAATATGAGTTAGAAGATTATGATGGTTTATAGAATCAACACAATATATGCTAGACCTAATTATTTTAAGAGCGAAAGTTGGACCTACAATGAACATACTATTAATACCACAGAGAAGGAGAAAAAGGAACCCATCATTATTAAATGTCACGTCAAGCTAACAAACTCAAGGTCATTAAGGTACTCGTTTAAGCTAAGAGTTATAACACATATTAGGTGCATTGGAACTGTGCCCCTTTAACATATGTGATTCAAGAATAATTGAAAGTGAAAGTGCTAGTAATTCCTCCAAAAAGCAAAAAGGAAAGGAGTTAGGTATTAGTAATGTGACTATACAAAAGGTATAAGGAGTTGCAGAATATACTTGAATGAGGAACTTAAAAGATTTAGGAAGGGAAAAGTTAAGGGATCGTTTGGTTCTACTTCTATTTTTCTTTTGTAGTTTTTAGTTTTTGGTTTATTTTTTATTAAAAAGACAAAAACTTTTTTGATTGAGATTTGTAATAAAAACTAAAAATAAAAGTATTTTTAGAAACTCAATTTTCAATTGAAACATTGTTAACTTAAAACCAGTAGTAGAAGTTGTAACATTGAAACTGACCGAATTTCTTATCACATGTTTAAATGGGATTTATTGGGCATTGAATTTTGTATCCAGTCTATAGAAAATAACGAACAAAAAATGTAGAAGAACACTTGGAAATGTAGAGACACAAACCGGAAAACTAGAAATGCAAAAGTGTAAACAAAAAAACCAGAAATGCAGAAAAGCAAACCAGAAAACTAGAAAACAAAAAACACAGAAACGCAAATGAGAAAACCAGAAAAGTAGAAAAGCAGAAATGCAAACCAGAAAATTAGGAGACACAGAAGACATGAATTAGGGGGTTAAGATAAAAGAGAAGAACAAAGAAGTCGTAGAAAGAGAAGAGATGGCTATGGGACATAAAGAGAGAAAGATGAGAGTTTCTATAGTGGAGGAAATTTATAGGAACAGGAGGTAGAAACGAAAATAAAAACTTGTTAAAAATTAGAAAAGCGTCTAATTTCTATTTTGGTGAATCTGTTGTGGTTTTTTTTACTTTTAGAAATAACAGCCTACAATAGAAACAGCCAAACGTGTTTTAACATGTTTTTTTTTATTAAAATCATAACAAGAAGTAGAAAAATAAAATAGAAACAAATATCTCCTAAGATTATTGGAGAAGTTTAAGAAGAAGAAGTAAAAATAGTAATACTCAGTAAAGTTGAGTGAATATTCTATTGTTGAACATACAATAAAAGAATCATATATATATAAAATCTTGTAAGTGTGAATCATATAAAGGTGTTTTACATAAATTTATAGTGCAAAAGACAAAAATGTTTAAAGTACTCGTTTGAAATGGATTAGTTATCAATAAGACGGAGTGTCGTGTCTAAAGTATCGAACATATTAATAATGGATAGATTACACCTCTAGATTAAGTTAGATTAAAACATTACTTATTAAACTCAAAATAAATTCATAATTTTTTAGAATAAAATAATAACTTCTTATAATAATATTGGTGACGTAATAATTATAATTAATTGAAATAAATTAAATTAAATTAAATAATTATAAAAATTTATAATTTATAAAAATCAAAATAATGTAATATTTATATGAATATTAACTAAAAAAGTAAAAATTAGACAAAAATTAAAAAATAAGATAATTATAAATTATTTATAAAAAAATTGGTCTAGCTGAACTTTGTATGGAACTTAAATTTATTT
The DNA here is from genome assembly GCA_027576715.1 of Erythroxylum flavicans. Taxonomy (NCBI): domain Eukaryota; kingdom Viridiplantae; phylum Streptophyta; class Magnoliopsida; order Malpighiales; family Erythroxylaceae; genus Erythroxylum; species Erythroxylum flavicans. The sequence continues at coordinate 13,663,244 of JANZXP010000194.1, read as the reverse complement.
CTTACAATTTTTAAATTCTACGTATTAATATTTGAAATCCGAGCTTTTTAATCTTTTCGCGTCTGTGTTAGTTGAATGTTAATTAATGGAACGGAACGGAATAGAATGGAACGGAAGGAAACGGTTTATAATGGAATGAAATGTAATATAGTGAAAAGTTGTTTTAGAGAAATGAAAGGGTTTATAATGTAATGTAGTGAAACATTGTTTAGAAGATGGATAGAATGAAATATAATATATAATAAATAACTATTATACCCTGCATATTAAAATAGTTGTTGCAAAAAGTTTAAGGTTATAATTTTAAAACAGAAATCATGTCTAATTAAAAAGTTACGCACAACCGCAACAAATAATTATATATATATTTTTATTTTAAATTAATGAAAATTTTAATAAAAGTTTTATTATTTTATTATTAATTTTATAAAATATTATTATTAAGTATTTAATAAATTTTATTCTATTATATGTAATTTATATTTAAAAATTATCTATTTATATAGAAATATATACAAACAATTAAAGAATAGTTTTTATATATTTTATATTTTCATTAATAAAAATTTTATTAAATTTTTTATCTTATTATTAATTATATATAATTTTTTATTAATAATATAAAAATGTTATTAGGCTAAGGAGGAATAATATAAAAATATTATTAATTATATCTAAGGAAATTAGAGTTAGCAGAAATAATTGGTATTAAAAAAATTATTGAGGATATATTAGATAGTATACATTTATTAGTTTACGTTCTATCCTATCGAAGGTTTCTTATTTTCACTGTTTAGGATAGAATGAAACGTAACATAAAATTCTCTACTTTCATCTCATTCTGTTCCATTCTATTATAAAAACCTCAACCAAATGATAAAATTGTGTTACATTCAATTCCGTTCCATTATTAGCTCTTCAACTAAATAAACTAATGAGTTTTATTAATTTGTTAAGGGTAATGTGCCCAGGTCTGCGTGAGCTCTGGATTGGCACAAGTTATCCGGTGACTACATTTTCACACTGCTTGACTAGTTCTTTCGCTTCCCAGAATGGAAACTCCGTTAGGCACCAGGGCAAACATCAATGTTGCTGCTGCTGATCTGTTGATGCATACAAAGGTCTGTCTCCAACATCAGAAACCTGTCTGTCAATTTTCTTTTCGATTTATTCTTTATGAAGTAGGATGTTTCCAGTGCATATGCCTGCACTGGCGTTGTGTACATCAAGATTATAACATGAGGTTTGTCACCTAGAAAGTCAAACTCTGTTGCAAGTTTTTTTGATGGATTTCAAGTGCATAGAGCCCAAGATTTGGTTTTTAACCCAAGACCAAAGTTTGTAACTTTTCGTGGTTGGACAGTTCAAGATTGCTCTTTGCCAATTGTCAGTTGTTCCAGACAAGAATCGAAACCTAAATATTGCCCTTAACATGATTAAGGTTGCTGCCCGGAAAGGTGCAAAACTTGTTATATTACCTGTGAGTTGAAAACTCCTACCTTTTTCTCGTTGTTGTTTTTGTGGCTTAGTGGGACCAATATAAATGAGTTGTATAAATGAATTTAACCACAAGACTCTTGTTGTTGGTTGGCTATGTTCTGTAAATAGGAAATGTGGAACTGTCCCTATTCAACTGATTACTTTGCTGATTTCTCCGAGGACTTTGATGTTGAGGATGGTTCTCCATCATTTTCCATGTTATCAGAAGCTGCTGCTTTTTATGATTTAACTATTGTTGGTGGATCTTTGACTGAAAGGCAAATGGGTCAGCTGTATAATACTTGTTGTGTATTTGGTCCGGATGGAAAGCTTAAGGCTAAACACAGGAAAGTAAGCAGGTTTAGACTTGATAAAATGTATTAAAATGGATTTAAGCTCATAGAAAGAACTTTGGTTTGATTTTTTAGTTACATCTGTTTGACATTAACATGAAGGGAGATATTTTGTTCATGGAATCCAACACCTTTACTGCAGGAGATAATGCTACATTTGTGGAAACTGGTACGCATTTGAAATAAATCTCCGTATGATAAGTGTTTACTTAATTTACAGTATTCCAAATTAGCGCTTGGCAGAGTTTGATGTTACAAGGACTCTGAATGATCTAAACTTTGAGCCTTGTATATTTTACCCATTTGTACAATGAACTGTCTGTACAATAAACAAAGTTTATATAATATCAAGGTTATCAAGGTTTGGTTGTGTTGAATAATTTAGTTTGAGAAAACTGCCAGTGAGGTTCTGTAATCACATTTTGTTTTAATGCAAAATATGGAATGAACCAAGTGGTACACATCTGATGCTTCTTGGAATTTGTTTCCAAATTGTAATCCCAAGGAGAATAGTCTGAAGGCCTTAATTTTGTCTTGCTCACTCATGCTTATTCCTTCGGTTTTTGGTGTATGACAAATTTGTCAAAAAACTACTTTCTGGTGAACTTTCTTACTTGTAATTCTTCTCTAAGGGAATGATTATTAATTTAAATGTAGGCGTTGGTAATATTGGAGTGGGGATTTGCCATGACATGCGTTTCCCTGAACTAGCTATGCTATACAGAGGAAAAGGTTTTTAATTTGCTGGCTCTTTCTTGCATTATAGGTACCTACTTCATAAATAACATTAGTTTTGTGAATTCCAGGTGCCCATTTAATATGCTATCCAGGGGCATTCAACATGAGCACAGGTGAAATGCTGTGGGAACTAGTTCAGAGAGCAAGGTGAAACTGTGGAGGCTACTTTTAGTTATTGCTGCATTTTGACTAGAAGAAAAAGAGTGGTCAATTAACTGAGAAGTAATCACAATACATATTCTCTATGTTGCATATGAAAAGCTTATAAACAAATTGCACCGTTATGAACTTCAAATTGATCTTACATTACAACTTTAGATAGTCTTTTCTTTTGAATAAGAGAGCCTGTAATGAGAAATTTATTTGTGTGCAAATTCAGGGCAGCAGATAACCAGGTATTCATTCATATTATATATTGCTACTGAAGTACCTGAGTCACTTCAAATTGAGTGTAACGTGGAGTTTGATGTATTCGAGGTAGTTGTTTGTGGCTACTTGCTCACCATCCAGAGACTCCGTTGGTTCCTCCTATAAAATATGGGGTCACTCCACTTTAGTTGGGCCAGTGAGCTGAAATGTTTAGATTTGTTTGCATTCTGCAATAAAGTAATGTAGCATGGAAATAGTGAATATGTCCACTTCTGCTCAACAGTTTGGTGAAATTATTGCAACTTGTGGTGGTGAAGAGACCATTGTGATTGCTGATATAGACTATTCTGAAATCCCACTTCTTAGGTAAGTGGTGACTTGTTTCCATCTAGTAGAACCTTTATATGCTGCCTATGTCATCTATTATGTTGCTTGTGCAGGGAGGGCCTCCAACTTGAGAAACAGAGGTCCGGAGATATTTACCATTTTTTGGACATCAGCAAGCAAAAGGGCTTAAAAGAATGCTAAAGCAAAAGGGCTTGAAAGATTGTCATTTTCTTTTTAAGATCAGAACCCATTATCATTTTTTTAAAAATTCAAAACCACTTTTTTTCCTTCTAAAATGAGGTCATTTTAATCAAAATTTTGGGCTTTCTGCTGAGCAGTCTGACCCTAAGCCTGAGTTCGAAATTTAAAAAAAGATCTTGAGTATGGCCTGAACTTTGAGTTTTAGGACTGCGTTTGTTGATTTTGGGCAAGATTGGGCCTTTTTTGCCACCCATAGGCATTGATGGTTAACAAGAGCCGAATATATTTGGAAATTGTAGAAATCTAATTTTAAGTCCATGACACAAGCATCGATCTATACAGCAAATTTCGAAACTGAAATACAAAAAAGTTTGCTGCATGGAATCATAATCTTAATTGAATTTTCTAAGGTTTGTTGATAGCCTGAAAAGTCATTAACAGTAGCACTTTTGCTTAGCTTTGAAGTTGTATACATCAAACATTTGTCTCAAGAATTCATATCTAACTCTAGGCAATGCCTTTGTTAGAATGTCAGCACATTGATTTTTTATTCTACAGTGGATTGGTTTTGCTTCTTTCTTTTGGACATCTCTTAGAAAATAAAATTTTATATTGAAATGCTTTTTCTAACATAGAAGTCTGGATTATTGGCAATTCAAATTGCAGTTTGGTTATCCACAAATATTTGTGTGATTTTTTCTATTCCATATGAAAGTCTGTTAGAAGCTTTTTTATTCAAAGTGCTTGATTTGCAGCAGTAGTAGTTGCCATATAATCTACTTCTATTGTGGATTGTGCTGTGATTTCTTGTTTTTTCAAATACCAAGAAAAAAATCCAAAGCAGTAACTTTAGGTGCTTCCTGTCATCTATACATCTAACCCAATCACTATTTGAATAACCATGATTGAAATTTTCAACTTGATTGAACCTTATTTCGTAATTAATTGTGCTTTAACATATCTAAGAATCCATTTTGTTGCTTGTAAAAGATTTCACTAGCACGGTGCATGCACCTTGACAGCCAATTCATTGCACAAATGATATTTGGCCTAGTTGCAATTAAGTACATCAAACAGCCTATTAAGCTCTTATACAAGCTTTCATCAATCATTTTAGCTTCATTTTCCTTGTGGAATTTACATCAAACAGCCTATTAAGCTCTTGTACAAGCTTTCATCAATCATTTTAGCTTCATTTTCTTTGTGGAATTTCTCTTTTTGATTCATTGGAGTTGCAATTGGCTTGCACTCTTCCATATTAAATTTCTTGATTTTTTTGCATATTTTTGTTAGCATACAAAAATTTCACTTTGCCTTTGTTGTATATGCATTTCAAACAAGAATGTCATCTTACCAAGATTTGTCATCTCAAAAGCATATTTCACATCTTCGAACTTATCAATCAACTCCTTTCTACTTATTGTCAAAAGCAGGTAATCATTATAAAGAGACACCAAAAGTATTTCATCATTAACCTTCTCGACATATAAAGTAAATTCACTAGGGTATTTTTTTTAAAGCCTAAGTTCACTAAGTATGCATCAATTTTGTTGTACCATAACTTTGGTGCCTTTTTTAATCCTTACAGAGCTTTTTCAACCAATATACCTTTTCTTCTTATCCTTAAACAACAAAACCTTGTGGTTGTTCTATTTCTTCCTCTAAGTACTCATTGTTGATAAGTTTTATATAAAAACTTTCGATAGGACAATTATACGAATTGTAACTTGTAGTACAAAATGTGTCGTTCTTACAGGGACTAATTAGACACCTAATAACTTGAATAAAACTTTGTCTAAGGTACTAAAAGATTGATTGACTTAAAATAAATTATTGAAATTGAAATAACTAATAAAATGAAACAATTAAATAATTGAGCTACCAATTACAATAAAGTTAATCAAAGCTGGAAAGTTAGGAGTTATTATATCTTTGTGTTGTCTTTCCTTTATCATGTTGATTGAATCATGCTTGATCTTAGATTTCCTAAGGTTTTGATTATCCTCTTTTAAGATCTAATAAAGTAATCCTAATTGAAATCATTAATGATAAAATTGCAAACTCTCGATTCACAAAACTATTCCTAACTATTCAATTAAATGTGAAGCATTCATAAGGATAATTAATTCACAATTAAGATCTGTCTTTAATTTTTTATTAATTTGATATTACAAGTCTATTAAGTTACTAACTTTGGTTTCACACCTTAACACAAATAACTTGATTCACTCTCTCGATTTATCACCAAGTATAAGTATAACAAATATCACAAAGCATTCATAGATGTATTAAATTTATGGAGAATAAAGTTTAATAAAATAGATCAAGAGTAATCCCTAATATGAATTTAGAAACTCATAATCTTGTTCAACATTCTAATAATCCAAATCAACATCCAAGGCAATGAAGTATATGAAGGAAAAGAAAGAAAAACAGTGGATCTCTTGATTTGGAAATCTGGAAAATTCTAGAGTTGCTTTTGATGTCTCCTCTTTGATTTTCTTTGAATATCATGTGCTTCCTTTTCTGGTGTTTTTCTTTTCCTTAAATACTTCTTGAGGCTTCTAAGGTTTCTTCACTTAATTTAGTTCTAAAAATATCCCCAAAACTTCAATAATATAAAAACAACTCATGAGCTAGAAAAGCAAAAATTTGGTAGAATTTGCTCTCTAACATGCCTGCCACGATTGTGGAGCTGCCACAATCGTGGCATCTTCTGTGCTTCAAATTCTTCCTCTTTCATTCAATTTTCTTATTTTCATTAAGATCAAATTCTTGGTCCAAAATAAATCAAACAATTAAAACACAAAAATACAATAATAATAACACAAATCTACGTCTTAAACACATGATTTTCATCTAAGAAAATACTTTAAAACACACTCAAATACCTAGAAAACATACTATGATCTATACCTATTAATGTAAGCGCGTTGTAATGCTACATAAAATAAACTAGACCTACTATTATAGCAATGGTGAGTCTAAGTCGATCCCAAAGAGAGAAATAAAAATAATCAGTGTTTAACTATGGGGTTTACTATGGTTTTGAAATAAGAAAATAAAATGAAACTAAACGAACTAAAAAAATTAAAGAAAACATTGAAAATGATAAAAGTGATTAATTTGTTAGGGACTTGATTCTTTAGTTCTATCTTGGTCTATACTCAATTAAAGATATTTCATTGAATTGTTGATTTCACACCTCTCTTTGAATTATTGGTCGTAGATTAACAACAATCTCTGGTAATCCCAATTTTTCCTTAGTTCATAATTAAGTAAGAAGAGCTCCTTAATTAACACTAACTATTGGATAACCTAGGAGATGCTCTCTAAGTTTAATTGGACATCTTCCTTACAAATGAGAAAACAAACCAATCTAAGCAATAATCTCAAAAGCTCGGATTATTTAACCTAAGTTACATTATCCCTAATGATATAATACCATTAGTTGCTACAAATGAATTCAAAAAAGACTATTACATATCGTATTTAAAGTTTTAGTAATGGGTTCTAATGAAAAACAATCCGAAAGAGCATCAAAATCATTTTTACATAATACACAATCCATAAATGCAAGATAACGTAAATAATCTCAAAAGAGAGTAATAATAACAAATACAATGAAGAATATGCTTAACTGGGTTTGTCGGCGTCGATGTCACCTCCGAACTAGCATCGGGAAGCTAGCTCTCCATGGTTCTCCAAAGGATTAGAGCTATGCCCCTTCTTCTCTTCAAAACCGAGCCTTCCACCCCTTTGAATGTTTTCCCCAAACAAAACATAAGTTTCTGCTGTCAAAATGATGCTTTTATACAAAAATGTAGGATTTTGGGATAGTTGGACATTTCTCACTAGTGTAACTAGGTGTCACGACTGTGAGTGGTGTCTCATAGCCGTGAGCCACCTCGCATGGGCATGACTTAATTGTCACACCTATGGAACATATTTCATGGACAAATTCATGCATGGCCGTGAGCCATTTTACATCATATATTCTTCATGTTCTTGTCTTTTTCCTTGCTCTAATCCTTCTTCTTCTTGTTCCATGAAGACAAGTGAGTGTGAATCTCAAGAAGACGGCTCAAATATAGTGCTTTTGACTCATTTTAGTTCTTTCGCTTCCGAATTGTGCCTAAAAACAAATATAAACTAAAGCGAATGTCTTAAGCATTTCATATTATTAAACACTAAGTGTTATGGTATAAATGCATAATCAGTTAAACACATATTAATTTCTACCACACTTAGCTTTTGATCATCCTCGGGCAAAACATCATATTTAAAATCATAGACCCAAAAATATTTACTTATTTCCTATATGTTCCAAAGAATACATAATCATAAGCAAAGATGAATGACTTTAAAAAAACCATAGCAAGAATGCAACATCTAACACTTTTACTCATGATCAACCAATATTCAAAACCTTTAGAAATTGAGCAATCTAATGGTAAACTTAGACAAAATGTGTTTAAATAAGATATATTCATCGATACACTCAATTACCATTCATGATCATGACATTCCACAACTTTGCAAATCACATGCATAATCATGAATCAAAGGACTTTATAAGGTTGTAATGCCGGCAATGGCTAAGGTGAGATATGTTTGGATTGTGTAATGTAAAAGCCATCAAAGCTAGTGAAATAAGAAAAAAAAACACAATGTAACATCAAGTGCAAAACCAACATTCACTCACAATTGTGTATAATTATGATGATTGAAAAAAACCATATTTTTTAGCTTAAATTTAAGCTCTCACACCACAATCCACATCAAGCATATATCACTCACAAAAATTAATCATAAACAAGACTTTGTAACCATAGGGAGTGACCCTTGAGAACTACATGTCCCTCATTAACATTATACTTAGGTTACTCATTCCATATAACTTTAGGAGGAGACATTAATCATAAACAACTTTTTAACACATATGCACTTCCTCCTTGATACATTTATTTAAACATACATTTTTTATTTTTTAATATAAATATTGAAGAAACTACATCAACATGGGAATTTTAATGATAAGACATAAATTGGCATCCTAACAATTATAACCATCCCACATATATGCATACCCCCACATTTAGAATTTTGTAAATCCAAAAACTTAACAATCACAAATGCTTCACTAGCTTAGTAGCTTGGGTAGCACATTTGGTTAAGTTTGAAAGCATATAATGTCGTTAGTACATAAAGAAGGGCTAATAAAGCTCAAAGGGGCTTATCAAAAGGGCAAATCATAAAATGGGTATGCTATTTGGCTAACGTAGTTTGGAAAATCAAAGAATGCCTAATCATTTTCATGTTAATGTATATGACAAGAATATGGTCTCAAATAGAAATTCAAGGCAAAGTCAGGATGTACATGTCATAAAGGTCACACATACACAAACGACAATGAGATTGATATAAATACGTCAGTCTATAAAGGCTCATAATCTCACTGGCTTTTGTCTACCACTAGTCATTACTCTTCTAAAGATAATGCACATTAACCAATCAAAAAAGTAAAAGTACATGATAAATTTGCCATGGATTCTTCTAGTCAAGTCATTCTTTAATTATGAATATATAGTCCTAGAAGTAATAGAAAATAAGAAAATGTTTGTTTGTTTGTTTTATCCTCTCTCTCTTTGATTGAAAACATAAAAACAAGTAAAAACAAACAACTACAAACACATATGTATATGAGAAATAAATGTAAAAATGTAAAGGAAAAGAAATTAACTTCCCTTGGGTTGCCTCCCAAGAAGTACCTTTGTTTAGTGTCTCTGGCTCCACTCTATACTTTCCTTACATGGCAAAATTATGATCTTCTAGTGTCACATGTGCTTCCTCCACGTGAGGTTGTTTAGGATAGGGTCTCAGTTGATGATCATTCACATACAATGTCTTCCCTATCTTCAAACTTCCTCCTGCTAAAATTGAAAATTGTTAGCAACGACATCATTAACTAGTTCTTCTAGAGATAAATCTGAGTTGTAATAAGAAGTTTCTAGTCTATACAGGAATTGTTGTGCATCCTGCAAACTATCATGGAATTAATTTTTTTGGTTATCCTATCCATAACTAAAGTTTGTATGATCACTCCAAATATGATTATAAGATTGGGAATACTACTACAAACATGATTATAAGTAACACGCAAATACTAAACAAAAAAATGAAAAGATATAAAAAATAACTGAAAAGAAACTAATTACAAACAAATATATACAAAACACCAATTAAATCAAGAACAAAAACTAAAGCACTACACTCCTCGATTGGCACCAAATTGACGTAAACGCATCATAATGTTATGCAAAATAAACTAGACATACTACTATAGCACTGGTGAGTCTAGGTTAATCCCATAGAGAGTGTTCAGTTAGCTTTTCAAATGAAAATAACTGGTGTTTAGGTTATGGATGGTTGGTTTCGTTTTGAACTAAGAAAATAAAATGAAACTAAACTAATAAAAAAATTAAAGAAAACATTAAAAAATGATGAAAGTAATGAATTCGTTAGGGATCTAGTTCTTTGGTTCTATCTTGGCCTACACTCAATTAAACATATTTCATTGAATTGTTGTCTTCATACCTCTTTTTGAACTATTGGTCGTAGATTAACAACAAGCTCTGTTAATCTCTATTTTTCCTTAGGTTATAGTTAATTAAGAAGAGCTCGTTAATTAACCCTAGCTGTTAGATAACCTAGGAGATGGTCTCTAAGTTTAATAGGAAAGCCACCTTACGAATGAGAAAAACAAACCAATCTAGGCAATAATCTCACAAGCTCGGATTACTTAACCTAGATTACGTTATCCCTAATGATATAGTACTATAGTTGCTACAAATGAATTCAAACACGATTATTACGTATTGTCTTTAAATTTCTAGCAATGGGTTCCTCTAAAAAATAATCCAATAGAGCATCAAAATCATTCTTTCACAAACTCAATCCATATATGCAAGATAACATAAACAATCCGAAAAGAGAATAAGAATAACAAATACAATGAAGAATATGCATGTGATGTCAAGATGTAATAATAGAATATCTACTAATAACACCTTACATACTACAACAAAACAATGTTGTGGTGAGAAAAATAGGACAATTAGGGAGACATAAAGGTGTTTACTTTATGACAAAGGGCTATTAAAGAAATTTTAGAATAATGCTACAAACACGGTTGTTTATCTACTAAACAAGCTCCTAACAAAAGCTTTGTATAAAAACAATGCAATGAAGAATATGCTTAACCACAACAAGACCATGGCATGTACACAACCCTTATTTCCATAGATTTAGAGACCTAGAATGAGGATGGAAGACGTCAACCAGGATTATATTCCATTGTGGATTTGTACTCATGGTGTTCCACTTGAGTATTGGACTACCTCTAGACTTAGTCACATTACAAGCTTTATTAGTAAGCCTATCTACATGTATCAAGCTATAACTGAGGTAAAGAGGATCCAATTTGCTAGAATATGTGTTTTAGGATCTTTTATAACTGATTTACCAGACCCTATCGTTCGATTGGATGAAAGCTTAGAATCATATGAAGATCAATTAAGAGTCTCATATTCTTGGAAATCACAGGTCACTACTAAGAAAATTTTGAAACCAACTAGAAAAAACTTTAAGATTGGAGAGTATTAGGACCTCATAGAACTCTACATAAATAAGGATAGTCCAACAACACAAGCTATGAATGGCAGTGATCATGACAACTCTCAGATAGTGGTAAACAATGACATCCTTAATAGTGCTAATGAAGAAAATAATAAAAATGTAATAATCATTGAATCTCCAGCAACATATGAGAAAAATATAATTGAACAAGTCTCTCCAAGTAGAATTACAAAGCAGATTGAGGAATCTGAACCTATAATTATAAGGAGATCAAGTAGGAAGAAAAGGGCCCCAATTGGGGAGTCAAAATAATGATTATTCTAACTTGGAACATTAAAGGGGCTAATGTCCTTCGTAAGAAAACTTTTGGTTAAGTGCTTCTTAGCTCAAAATAAAGCAGTTATAGTAGGAATTTTAGAGACTCGAATTAAGTAGCACAATTGTAACCTTCTTTTGTTTTTTCCAAGGCATCGATATCTGATCTAGTAAATCTTGATGAATGGTCAACCTAGTAAATCTTTTAAAAGCTCTAAGGGAATTAGACAAGGAGATCCATATATTCTTATATATTTACTCTTGTTATGGAAGTCTTCAATAAAACCCTGAAGAGAATTGTGGAGCGAACAAAGGTCTTGAAGTTTCACTATAAGTGTAAGCATCAAAAGATCACTAATCTTTGTTTTTTAGATGATCTTATTCTTCTCTCCAAAGCTGATTAGACTTTTGTAGCTGTTCTTATGAAAAAATTGAAAGTCTTTAGCAAGCTAGTTAGTTTGGAAACCAATTGCTTTAAAAGTTGTTTCTCTTTATCCAAATATGTTGTAGGGAAAGAATCTATTACCAATTCTGTCACTAGCTTCAGGTTACAAATACTTCTAATGAGATTATTAGGCATTCCCATTTTAACTAGCAGTCCTTCTTATGGAGCTTTTAGTATTCTAGTTGATAGTATCAATAGAAAAATCTCTTTTTACAGTTTCAAAACACTTTTTACTGCTAGTATGTCTCGTCTTTTTGTATCCATTCTTAACTCAATCAATGTTTTTAGGCTACACATCTAGCTGTTCTTATGAAGATCATCAAGTCCATAATAATGGTTTGTAGCAAGTTTATATGGAATGCGAATGAGGATGCTTTCAAAAGAGCTAAAATGCAGTGGAAGGAAGTTTGCTTGGCTAAAGACAAAGGAGGTCTTAGGATTATTTCTCTTAAGTTGATGAACATTATTATGTTACAAAAGGCCATAGAGGTTAATGACTGATAAATAATCTCTTTGGTGTAAATGGATTTATGACATTTAGATAAAAAACTGAAGCATGTAGATTACAAAGATCATATCATCTTCCATTTCAACTTTGAAATCTATTATAAGAACCAGGGATCTGTTGAGGAATGAGTTTGTCTACCTTATTAGAGATGGAAAACAAACTAGCTTTTGGTTTGACAAGTGGCTTTCTTATGGTCCTTTATATAACTTACAAGAATGATTCAAAATTAATATCAAAACATAACAATCCCTAAATGAGATACTTTGGTGATCTCAATTCAAAGCATCACTAATATAATTATCACAATAAAAATTTCTATAAACATACAAGTAAAGATTTAAATGAAATTCTTATATGAGATCAGTTTGGTAAACTTATTATATAATAAGCATCCAAATGTTTGTTTAAGTACTTTAGATTATGAGATCGATAACTTCCTTTATAAGGAAGAAACTTAACATGTGTTAGTCTTTTTACACTCTATTAATGTCCAGTCTCAATAAAATAAATGACTAAGAACTACTTACGGCATAAATGCAATATACATCTCATAATTGTGATTTTATCGTAATTGGAAATTTATATTTACCCGATAGACTTTATCATATACATTCGAATATGTGTAGTTTTTTATTAAAATTTGAAAAATGTTTTCATTTATTAATTAAGAAAATTAAGCTTTCTTTGATTTTTTGAAAATAGTTTTTTAATTTATTAAAGAAATATTTTCTAATTAAATAAAAATAAATATTTAAATAAATATTATAACTGACTTTCTTAACTAAATTTAAGGTGTTTTATTTAATTTTGAAAGTAGTTTCCTTTTATACTTAGAAAATATTTTTATAATTAAGGAAAATATATTTCTAATTAGATCAAAAACAATTTTCTAATTATATTATAACATATTGCTTATAAATTTTGAAAGTAAGAAGTATAATTTAAAAATCATGATAATTGGGAATAATTTCCAACTGAATTTGAAAATTGATTTCAAATCCAATTAAATTTCTATTTGGAATAGGAATTTAATTCATTTAAGAATCAATGAGTTTAATCTAACTAAATTATCTAAGGAGTTGGAAATTTTATTTTAGATTATGAAAATCAATAATTAGAATCAAGCAAAGCTTGATTTTTTATGCATATAATTTGATTATGAGTGCATAAGTTGCATACTTTATTTATATGTTTGATATGTATACTAGATGCATATTAATTATATTTTTGGGTCAAAAATTACATGTTTTGTATGCGATATTATTACAAGTAATTTTTTGTTTGCTGAGATAAAAAAATTAAATCCCTTGTTAAAATATTAAATACATGTTCAAAATGTGATTGTTGCCTTCCATTATTTAAGAACAAAATCATAATTTTGTTTATTATAAAGCTTGCTGAGTGACTCAAGGCTCCTTTAATTTGAATATGTTTTATTTTAAATTAATGGGTCCTGTTTAACTAAATTTGTATGATTTGAATGAGTGACTCCTGATCATATGAATTTAGAGGCAATATTATGAATAATAAATAAGATATGTTTTGGCAAGAGTTGTCACCCAACGAATCTAAAAGTCACATAAGATGTAATTAACAAGTATGTTATCTACCTAATTTAAGTTTCATTGATTTGTTCAGTGAATTAAGGTTAACTAGATATAAATGGGATCCTAGCTCACTGCAAAGATTAGATTAATCTTTCTTAATAGTAGTGAGGGCTAATATTTTGAATAAAATAGTGGGAGTAACCAAATACATGATTAAAGTCCTAATCTTATTTGTTAATCATGACATATAACCTATTGTTTGCTTTTCTTACATTTATATTTTGTTGTTAGTAGATTTTCCTTATTTAGTATAGTTGATACTAACATAGTGAACCTAATTTCTTAGACATAGGTTATGTTCAAGAATACAAAGATAACTGAAACTATCATTTTATTCCATATTGGTTAAATCAACATAATTAGAATCACGAAGTTACATTGATAAGTAGAAATTATAGCATACTTTACACCTTTATTATATAATTTTTAAATTATTTGCATAGCACTTTTAGGCAAAATTTACTACATTTTACTATTATTAACCTAAGTCATTTAGTTCCATATTTTATTTATAAAAGGGGTTAAATTGCACTAAGTATTTTCTTGTAGGCTTGGTGGACTTAAAGAAAGGAACCTAGAAGGAAATTTGTCCCAAAATGAAGTTCAACCTATAAGAAAGTCTAGAATTAAGCAATTAGCCCACTAGAAAAAGAAACAACCCACCAGAATAAGAAGCAGTACAAGAAGCAAAGAAAAGAGTAAAATGCAGATGAAAAGACCAAAGCATAGTAGACAAGGAAAATAAGCGAAATGCAATATCCATAAGAAAAAAAAAGATAAGAAAAAAGAAGTAGCTCAGTAGAGAAAACGCAACAGCCAAAATGTACAATAGAAAGAGGCTGGATAACATGCATCACCAAAAGGAAGCAAAACACAACAGAAAGAAGCTACCAAAACATAGCAGCTAGAGGAAAAGAAACAAAACCATGCATTAGCTCTGGAGATAGTCCAAAAAGTAGCAGAAAAATAACCTAACAGTAATAAAACAAGAACGACGTTGGTAGGAGAAGGAGACTCACCCCACTTAACACTTTCTGCACCAAATTCATTTAAAATGGAAGAAGATAATTAGAGGCTCATAGATAATCCAGTAACGTGTGGGCTAAGAGTCACTTTTGAGGCTTTAAAAATGTAGTAGCTTAGGAGGAAAAAAAAAAGCAGTCCACATAAAGGTGAGATTTTATAAAGATTTTTCATCTGTCAAAGGAAATTGAAGCAAATAGTTAGCACAAGGTGTAGGAGTATTCAAAAAGAAACAAACAACTATGATTAAACTGGTTCATGATTGGTAGAGAAAGATATTCTAGACCTTTAGAGTTGTTCCAAGGTCTATGAAGTTAACAGAAATTGAATGAGTTTATGAAACCTCTCCTCTCTTTGTTTATGATTTCCTAAGCTTAGTTGATTTTAATTGTCAAAATTAGTTTAGAGATGCACTTTGAATATTTGGATTATTAATTTTATAAATTAATTGACTTCTTATCGAGTTGATATAATACTTATACAATGTATGAATTCTTTGATTTATGATTCATGTTCTTTATATGATTAGAGGCATCCTTGATCCTGTGAATTTGATACTTAAATCATTAATTCATAATGTGTTATATGAGATGGAATTTATTTGTTCTTCGAATAAATTATTAGCAGTTGAATGTATCTTTTAGTTCATAATGTGTTTTGAGTTGGGATTGAGCTAGTTCAATTCTAGAAATTGAAGTGAGACAAGTAGCGGCTAGCTAGTTATTTTTGTATGCTTAACCTATTAAATAACTTGAATGATCCAAGTCTATCAAACTACAAGGCTAAATTGAAATTAAAACACTATTTGTCCACCTGTACATATTATATTAAGTTAGAATACATTTAGAAGTTGTTTATTTATTTTGATTCAAAATTCATAAAAAACCCTTTTTTATATATGTGCAATTATTTTGGATTAATTCATAGGTTTTGAACTTCTTGCAAATTGCTTGAATTGAAGTTTAAATCAAACAAAATAAAATGATTCACAACAAAATGAAGAATTTAGAAGAAGAATGATGACTTTTCTAAATGTTGTCTAAGTTGTGAAAAATATTCTAAACAAGTTGTGAAAAATGTTCTAGATTTTTGTTAAGATGTGTTTTAGGTTTAGGAAAGCAAATTAAATGTTTAAATACATACTTCTTGTTTTATCTGTGATTTGACTTGTCTTATAAATTCCCTAAGTTGTCAACTATCTAACCAAATTGGATTGAGTTTGGATGTAATTTAGAAGTTGTACTTTTTTTAGTTTTCATGTTTTCCTTTATTGTAAGTTTTAAGATTACGTTTATGACATAGCGGAATTTGCTAGCATTTAAATGGTAAATTAATAATTCAAGTGTTGATTAAATTAGGTCGTAAATTTTTTATGTTGAAGTAAGGAAAATTCACGTTTCCTGCTTTATGATTAATACTGGCTATATTGAGTTCTATGTTGAATTTTTATTAAGATATAAAATAATTTATTAGTTTTTTCAATATTGATTGAATGTTTACTTTTAAAATGTGTCATATATTTATTTTTAAAACGAGTTTGTTAATTTTTAATGTTGTATCTTACTCATGTGGTTAAAGAGGAAATTACATGAGCGTTGATGATGTTTATATTTTGTTATAGAATTCCTTTCGTATGAGCAAAATTATTAGGATGTAATTTCTCTTTTAAAATTATTATAATAAATAAACTAAATTAGTAAATAAACTTTCTTCATGGGATCGTCTTATTTGCCATATGCAATAATTAAAAGTAAAATAAAGATTTAATTTGTATACGCTTAAGGAAACATATCGTACATACTAAGGTCTATGTATCCTTTTAATTATGAATCGTGTGCAACTTGTGAAACTTATTGGTTTGAAGAATAACCAAATCAACCTTTGGTGAAAAGATGATGATGATATTAAGTTGTTAAATTTATACATATGATGTATTGGATGAAAAAACAATTCATAAAAGGATGATACTCGTATTTCATTGGATTGCTAATGTCTTTATGATATAGTCATATGTATTAAATAAAATATTGATTTAGAAATTTTGAAAAAGTTCAAATTGTTTAAATATAAGTAGAAGTTAAGGATTGAGAATGCTTAAGTATTTTGAATAAATTGATGTGATAAGTTCAAATTTTTTGTATATATCTATAAAGAATGAGATTCTCTAATGAATACCTCCCCAACTAAATTCGATAATAGTATGGATTTGTGTAAATAGGAATATATAATATAAGATATTGTATGATGAATATTTCTTCTATAGCTATGCCTAGTATAATGACTTATATTCAACAGTTCTTATTAAGTAAATCAATGAGATTTCATATTAGATATAAAATGTTAAAACTTTGAAAGAGACAAAGCTAATGATTTATGGATGTGATACTTAATTGAGGCATATTGTTGGCCCCCAAAATTTTTCATTAA
The DNA here is from genome assembly GCA_027576715.1 of Erythroxylum flavicans. Classification (NCBI taxonomy): domain Eukaryota; kingdom Viridiplantae; phylum Streptophyta; class Magnoliopsida; order Malpighiales; family Erythroxylaceae; genus Erythroxylum; species Erythroxylum flavicans. The sequence goes on along the minus strand of JANZXP010000194.1, from coordinate 13,645,814 downwards.
ATTAAGCATAATAGTTTATGGAATAAGTATGAGATTTGAATTTTTTGCCTTAGAATAATTTTTGGGATCATGATAGAATCATTTTTTGAGATTAACTATTTATTACAATGTGAGTAAAATTTTATTTCGCTAGTTAGTGAAATAAATGCATAAGAATGAATTGAGGGCATTTT